>VZRR01010913.1:315606-403027 GCA_013398015.1 Oreocharis arfaki | reverse complement strand
ACCTCCCCCAAAAACAAACAGCTAGAACTTCATATGCTTCCACTAGGCAGAGTTTGTATATCACAAAGTCTTCAGAAAGCCTTCACCCCACACCAACCTTGTGTTGTACAAAGATGCAGTACTGTGCCCTGAAATGGGACTGCTGCAATCCCTCAGGCTTTAGTGATACTCTTCACAAGTGGGAATCCTGCTCCCAGTGTTTATTTCATCTTTCCCCTTGCAAAGAGTTCTTCACCTCATGGAAGTTGCTAGTGTCCCCATAGAAACAAAAACATGATTTAAACTACTTGCCATACATATAGCCTTGTGTCCTCAATGGGGGTCATCCCCCTAAGCAAATCATACAAGAGACAGACATACTCCTCCATTGGTTTGTTTTTTTTTTTTTTTTTTTTTTTTTCCAGCAAAGAGATTGCAGCATTTCTAGTGCTGCTGGGAATGCAGGTTTGTCTGACACCACCCAGAGAAGACAGAGTTGTCCCTGCCCTCTCTTCAGCCAGCAGCCTGTTACAGCAGCCAGCCTGGGCTCTGTGAGGTCCTGGGCTGGAGGAGCCAGGTTCTGAAGGTGACTCCTGCTGGCTGTTCCTTCTTCTGCCTGCTCAGGAGCTGCCACATCACTGACTGACACAGCAACCAGAGGAGGCTGAAAGGACCAAGGGGTAGAGGAGAGAAGCAGGGGTCCTGTTGTCTCCATTGCCTGCTCAGCTTACAAGAACATTTGGCCCCCTTTCGGGGCTAGAAGGGAAGAGGCACAGAGAGACAGGACAGTTCCAAGCCAATTTCTTTTCTCCTCCCCTCTCCCACTGCCCAACCTTGGCAGCGCTGTTAAATTCCTCCCCATGGCACTTCCAGGCTGTGAAACTCCGCATGGCAGCAGAGAGAAGAGCAGGCATCAAGCTAGTGACACATCCTCGCCTCACAGTAACCAAGCTGAAACTCTGCCTCTATGCACCCAAATTAGCAAGACTCAAGTTCTTTTGGACACTGCCAGCCGTCCCAAGCCTGCAGTTCAACGAGCGTGGAGGCTGTGCATCTTTCTCATTCTGCACCAGCCTTCTGGAGCAGAGGCGTCCCCCACGCTCCCAGCCCCAGCAGAAGGACTGATTCATCAAGCCTGACTCTCCGAGGCAGTCTGCCAGACGACAGAGCTGCTGGTGGTGTGTCTTGATGCTGTCAGCTGCCCATATGTCTATTGGGCAGCTACTGCCTGTGCAATCCCCACTCTGAGAAAAATTCAGAGCGCGGTTTGGGATATCTACATAAGAGCCAATTCCACAATCTAAACTGATTAAATAAATGGATAATTAATAAAAAAAAAAAGTTTTGGGTTGAGCAAATAGCACTTTTATTTGTTTTCTAGTCGAAATGAATTAAATTATGACATAATAAATATATTACAAAGCTTAGATAAATTCCAAGTGATGCAAGAGGAAGGGGAGGGAGGACAGATGGGCAAATACACCATGAATTCACACCTAGTGCTGGCTGTCTCAAACTGTTCATCCCTGCAAATAAACTGATCTGTAAACCAGGAGCAGCTGAACAAAAGAGGCTTAGGGTATAGCCTTACCTTGCTCTCTCCAGGGATTTTTCAGCCACCCTAAATCATGTCTGTAGCCATGTGGTGGATGGACTCTTTCCCACCCAAGGATGCCAGAATAACACCTCTCTTTCTTGCCCAGCACTAGTGCCTCCATCTCTGCTGTTGTGGCACACAGGTGATTTTGCTTTTGCTCTACAGTGCCCTCTGCCAAAGGCCAAAGCCTGTTTCCTTTCTGGACAGAGCCACTTCATCGGATTCTTGTCAAATGTTCTAGGACCAAATATGATCATGCTGTGACTCTGACAGATCAGTAAGGCTGTGACAATAGGGCAGATCAGCCTGCTGGCCAGGCTGCTTTTCTCTGCTACGAAAATCAGAACATCTCATGTTAAACATATACAATTCTCAACGGCATCATAGTTTCAAGGTTTCTTTAGATAAAAGTACTAGCCTGCTGTCCTCAGCTAGGGCTGGATTACCATCTTGCTTGGCTCTATTACAGATTATTATGGATTATTGAGTACGTGTCTGCACTGTACGCACATTAGACTGCAAAACAAGACACACGTGGGGGAAAAGAGTAGTATGACAATGAAATAACCCGTATCTTGTTTTCAAAGACATCCATTACCTCATATTTTCTTTCTTTACCACTGAAAATACGAGCTACATTTCTCCTGTGCCCTTTTAAGAACAAAGAAAAGATAAATGACTTCCTTGTAGTACAAGCCTTCATTGAAAACCTACAAGTACAGAACTCAAAAAATTACATGGAGCATGAACCTCATTTCTGCCTCAAATTTTAAGTTCCTCAGCTTGTCTGAATCCACTTCTTTCATCCTTCCCTAACGAAAACATTAGCACAAAGACTACTCACCATCAACATCCCAACTGAAGCCCCAAAATAGGTTTAAATGAGAAGCAAGTGTTGCATCCAGCTTGTACTGTATCACCCGAAAAGAGACTATTGCTCATTCTGAGTGCAAATGTTTTGCTCAGAAAATCTGCTTTTTATAGGAAAATCCAAAAATAACCAGACTCATAAGGGCTACAGCTAATCAAGACCTTATAATAAAATTTATTTAGTCCAGTGTATTCTTCTCTTTATTTTGTTTTTTATTTTTTATTTTTGCAGTGCTGTGTCTTTTTCAGTTCTGTATTTTTAAGTCATTTCTCTAGGAAAACAAGCTGCATCATTGCTATTTCGTGTTAGGGTTAACCAGTTCCATAATTGTACAAAAAAAGTACATTTTCTTCTGAAAGCAGCCTGAGCATACAAGCAGAAAGCCTGGTGTGAAAGAGAAAGGGTATAATAGGAAATTCAGAGCAAGCAATTAGGTAGGTAGGTAAGTCTGCAGCTACACCAGTGAAATAAGGCACTAAGCTCTGGCTGCGTTTGTAATTTTGACTTATTCTTGCCCTGCCGTCTTCCTTGTCCTCTCTCATGTATTTGATAAACAGAATAGCCCTACATAACCAAACAAATATAATTGCTTGCACAGCCCTCAAAACAATAGACTCACAGTCAGAGCTCAACTGTTCAGCACTGGAAAGACAAGGAGTAATAGGAACCTGCTGCAGGAGGAGCAGCTGCCCTCCTCCAAGACCCTTCTACCAAGAATCTAAAACAACATCAGCTTGGAAATGGGTAAAAAAAGGCCTTCCCATGACTTCATGCGGGAGTTGTACGTGGTGGGGTGTCAGAAAGCAGTGAGGTAGGAGCTGTCAAGGCACCCTCTTTCACCTGCCCACAGCCTGGAACCCGCACGTGAGCAAGTGGGAGCTTGGTTAAGCAGAATGATCTCAAACTGGCAAGGCAAATTTTAGTAATATGGTGTTTTAGAGCACAATAAGCTTTTAAGCTTCTTTTTTTTATTTATAACTCTATTGCAAAACACCTGTGGATAAAAATAAACAATCTTCTCCTTCAAGCAAGTATTTTTCATCCATTACTTTTACTATTGGTTCAGCACACTTGAAGGAGATTTCTTAGTAGTCTGAATTGGTGGGGACCCAGTTGAAACGAAGGTTGAAGTGCGGGGAGGGGGGAAGTTTTTAGCTACAGATTTAGAAAGACTAGGAGTAGTTGTCACACTCTGTGGTTACTGATACCTTTTCCATTCCTCCTAAAAGGACACAGATATCTGTAGGTGTGACCCAAAATGAGGAAAAGATTAGAGTGGATCTCTGATGCCAACTAGAATTCAATGGATGAGCAGTAGAGGGAAAAAGAATATTGAGAACTTGCTGTAGGCACAGAAGTGAAAACTTGGAGGTCAAGTAGAGCATCTTAGGTGGTTAAATGTGCATTACATATACAAATTATGGCTATTTTAAAGCTTTGCATTTAGAGATCAAGTTGTTGACTTACCTGAAGCTAAATAAAAATCTTATTCTCAATCTTATTATCAATAGTTAATTTTGGCATCAGATGTATAATTTTTTATTGAAATAAAGGGTGGTGACAGATATTGGCACTTAGGTTCCGAGCATCTGAGAGAGGGCATGTGGCAAATGTTATGCCAAGAACTAGATCATCCTTAATTCCATTCAAGTGAAAATGCTCAGCCTTTAATGAGCTGAATTAATAAGTGGTAGCAGAGATAAAACAGTACTGCTGTCTTATGCTGAATCACAGAATTACAGAATATTCTGAGTTGGAAGGGACCCACAAGGATCATCAAAGTCCAACTCCTGGCCATGCATGGGACTGCCCTGAGAATCACATTGTGTGCCTGAGAGGATTGTCTAAAGTTATTCTGATTTCCTCTCTGCTTTGTGCAACACCCCTGGATGTGGGGTGAGATGAGAAAAATGCTGTTTGCCTTCATATTCAACTCCTGAGGCTGAGCTTGGTGGTAGAGCTGTAGCATACAACTTCTCCACAGACCTCAGCAAATGTTATTTGGCAGGAGTTAAGCTTTGAAGGAGATGGGAATGCCCCCAAGCTGGCAGCAAGTGCTGTCCTGCCCTGCCCTGCTCTGCTGTGGCACTGCAGTATGGTGGGCAGCAGTGCAAGCACTCTCCCACGAGCCCTCACATACATCTCACATGCTCACGTCAGGGAACAAAGCTCCTCTAGAGATAAGGGGCCATTTAGTGTTTTGCCTTTCTGTGTCAGTGATCAACCAAGGAAATGGTCTAGGCAGCATCCCCACAGTCTGCTTCTGCTCATCATGAGCTGGACTTGCTCTGACCAATGGATTCCTCATCAGTTTCTCTACATGCACCAAGTGTATGATCGTTTGTCTCAACAATCTAGGATGACTTTAGGGGCATTACTGAGATGTACATTTACTTTTCTTCCATATATGAATTTTTTATATATTTATTTCATATTTTATACTTCTATTTTGCATTTCATTTTCTGGTAATACGTGTCATTTTTCTCATTTTCACTACATTTACTTTTTTATTCTTTAAAGATTTCTCATGTTGCAAGGGAGCGTGGGGAGGTGGAGAAAAAAAAAACAAGCACAAACAAAAAACAAGCAAAAAACAACCCCCCAAAAAACCTGTCCCTGTACTTCCCTGTACAGCAAAAGAAAGAAAGTAAAAATAAAAGACTAGATAAAAATATTTTCATCAGACACAAATAAAACCCCACAGTCCCAGAACACAGGCTTCTGTGAGGCAGCTTCTTCATTATGTCTGACGCCTTTCAGCAAGCTTGCTCTTGCTGAGAGTACTCTAGAAGCCAATGTACACTTGCTGCAAACCACCCTCAAATGATCTGAAGTACAAATGTCCGTGTCAAACTTCTCTCTGCACTGATTATATAAATTTTGCTTCCTTTTGGGACTGTGACTTCAAGTTTTTGTTTTTATAAAGTGTCTCTCTCTACCTATCAAATACAAAACATTAAGACATGGTGATTAATGTCTTCGTGTGATGTCCTTCCTCCCAGTTGTTGTTTTATTTAATGTTTAAATACATAAATGCTTTGGCCAAATCAAGGTTTTTATCCTGCATACAATGCAACTGGAATAGCTCATCTCATATGTTGAGGCTGAGCAGGGAATTTTGCTCCAGGTGTGAGCCATGGAGGAAGGTCAGTGCTTAGTGAGGCTGGAGACAGGGGGAACTGAAAATTGAGTAGAAATGTAGCAGGTGTTTTTATCTGCAAGTGCTCATTTGTTTGAACCCAGTCACCAACTCACAAGTAAGGACTGATATTCAGGTCTTTCAGAATAAATGGATCCTCTGCCTTTTCCAGAGCTAACCAGTACTCTGTATTTCTAACTTTCTTCAGAGAGAAAATGGCATAAACACACTTTGCTACAGCTGTTGAGAAAATTTGCCCTACCAGCAACAGGACAGGGCTTCCTCTGTTTTCAGTCTTTAGCTGGAAGATCTCTACACAATAGTCTTTCCTAGCAAGAAGCATTAGACAATGGCACCCTCTCTGATGCTCAGAGTGGCACTGCTCTTTGAGAGAACATCCTTACACAAATTAGATATGCCTGGAGTTTGCAGCACCTTAGTCATGAAGCACTTTCTTATTGACACGCACTTGACTAGAAGAGTGCATGGATGTATTTATACCACCATGCTGTGGGAAATTCAAACTCAGTTAATTACTTCCTCTCTAGGTTAAAGTATCCATAAGTGAGAATGCCAAAGCTATTTTTTGCTCATGAAAAGGAGCTGCACAATCACCTGATTGCTAAACTGCAGCCAGTATTTAACTGAGAGGTGACAGGATAGTGGGGATCTCTGTTCAGCTATCCTGTAAAGCACTTGCAGCAAAAGGAGCTGCGTAAATATAAATCATTATTATATTGTTTAAGTAATCAAATCCATGGCACCATTGTTTAAATAAACTGGAGATGTGGAGCCATTTATCCATATTTTAATGCTTAGACTGCCTGCTACATAAAATATATATTTAAAAAATAAGCTTTCAGAAACATATAAAATACTTTTTTTTCCCCAGTGCTGAATTTATAAGTTAGGGAGACTATAGTGCTACAGTAATTCTTAATTTGTACAGCTGTTTTCATCACTTTTAGTATGAAATACTACAAAATAGAACAGACCTAAATCTCTCATAAATCTAATGGCAATGTCACACTATAGATGCACATTTTTAAATGGCTGCATCTTTGCTTTAATTCAAAACACAGCCAGAAGGCTAAGTACGACCTGGGAAGTTCTACAAAACACTTGCAGATTTATTGACTTTTGAATAAGTAGGGAATGTATATTACACCAATGCCTGCTGGCCAAAACTGAGATTTGGTCTCCCATCATGTAGAGTGCTCTATGCTGGAAAAAACCACATTCTCTCTCCCCGGATGCCTTCCTTGAATTCAAGTGTTGCAGTTATGTAATGCTCCATCTTAATCATTCATGACTATCCCTGTTGCTGCAGACCACACAATGACTTCAAAGCAAGTCTCCCTATTTATTTATGTGGGGTCCTGGTTCCATAATGTTTTCTAATGTGTTTATCCCTGTGAAGCAAAGTGGTGCTGCCACCCAGGTTACAGATGGGAAAATGTGGCTCAAAGGTATTATTTTCTAGATTTTCATATTTAATTTCACTTCCTTATTCAAAATAAATTAAGCTTACCAGTGCCTAAGTTGCACTGATCGTAAGTCTGATGCTTTTACACATCTAAAAGATTTTGGAGTCTAGACTGAGAGGAGTAGGTAAGATTTCTATGCCAGAGGAGGTTTCCTAGTGTTCACTCGATTAACCCTGAGTCCAAGTACAGGCATTGCTTTGAAGACCTTAGATTGCTTCTCCCGTCCCTTTCTGTATTGGACGTTGGTTACTCTCTCTGCATGTTTTTCCTTCAAATAAGGAGTGATTTTCAGTCCTTCAATTTGTAACAAACTTCTGGTCTTGGCTAAAATTGATGGGTACAATACACTTTTACTGGCACTGGTGTTGGTATTACAGAAAAGATGAAAGAACAGAAAGACTGCTGCATTAAAACCCACAGAGGGCAGATCCAGGGCCTACTAATTAGATCAGAATCAGAAACACGCACCCTGAATGCATTGAAAGAGACAAAAAACTGCTATGAGCTTGAGCAAAGGCCCCAAGATAGCAAATACAAGGAAAGGTCAGATGGAAAAGCAGACAAAGAGTGCTCCTCCTGCTAATCCTCATTAAAATGGCACTGGTATATCCAAAGCCAAACTTCAGATTCTGGTACCATTTCAGCTCAGAGCAAACAGGAGGCCCACCACACAACATTTGCCAGTACCTCCCAAACCACGAATTTTTATGGAGCCATTGCACCCCGCTATAGTCCGCTTTTGCACCATCCTGCTGGTGGAAGACCACAGCTGGAATGTAAGGGGGAATGGGACTGGTGTCCTGAATAATGATCAAGAGAGATGTTGACATCAACGGGGAGGGGAGAACCTTCACTCTTTCACGACGAGTACAATGTTCATGAAAACTTCTTAGCAGAGAATGCAGCAGATTTCTGTCTTCTGTGCGCACATTTCTTACTAGTGAAGCAGGATTCCTAACAGCTGAGCACAGCTGATGTGTCTCAGTCCTGGAATACTAGCTGTCTTAGCGTATATTAAGTGCCCATCATTGTAGCAGCTAAGCAGTATCACGTCCCATTTAGCACATACACGGCATTTTATAGAACAGAGCACTGTAGAAATCCTTTTCCCTTAGGTTTTTCTACACACTCATTGCAGTGATACGCATCTGACCAATTAAAGCAAAACAGCTTCAGTTAATTAACTCTAAGGGACTGAGTGGTTCCCTGACTGGAAGTTGTAAGAACTGGTTTTGATATTATGAGTACCATTGATTAACTCTCAGACACTGGACAATCACTTCATCTTTCCCTGCTTCATTTTTCCCTGGTGCAAAATGTAGAGAAATAAAATTTGTTTTCTTTGGTGAAGTGCTTTTGAGAGCTGTGAATGAAAAGAGCTATGCATCATCAGTGAATCTTCAAAAAAGGCCTGATGAGAGATTTGTCGAAACAGCACTGTCCTCACTGAGCTTCTGAAAAACTGAGCCACAACCAAGTAAAGCAGTAAAGGGCCAAAACCTCACTGAGAGGTGGAAGCGGGGACATAATAAAAATTTAGGGGTTGCTTAACATCGACAGCCACTTGTTCTTCCAGACCAGGCTGGCAAGATGGCATCTTACTTCATTTCTGCCCGTGACACCCAATTCTCACCCATCTAGCTTCTAGGCTTCATGTCAGTGCTTTTGCATTGTTTGGTTTTTTACCCTGGCCATCCCCCTTCCTAGAAAATCGACACATCCAACCACTTCCAACCTCTGACAACCCCTGCAAATTTCTTTTTCTGGTTGCTGGGATATTACTAATCACTGGGCCAAATTCATTGCACAATGAAGATGTGACTTACACATCCTTCAGAGTGTTTTCCAGCCCTACACTGTGCTGAAGATCTTAATTACTGCTGAATTTTTGCCAAAAGCATTGCCTTGGGAAAAAAATGGCACTGGCATGTTTTCTTTCATTCTATTCCTAATACTCTATCATTACTTAATTTTATCTTATCCTTTCTTTCTACTTAACTCCACACAGTTGCAATTCCCAAAGCTAACACACTGGTTCTACTGTACATTAGCAAGAGCAAACCAAATAATTTTCACTTTCCAATTACTTTGATTATTTCAAGATATTTTTTTATAATTGAGGAATGGAGGTGGACAGAACTGAACTTCCTCAGATTAATTCAGTATTTTGAATAAATATCCATAAAAGAAAAAGGGTTCTTTGGGCTTGCTGGTCAATATTCCTGCTTTTGGCAATGAGTGAGTGAATTTGGAGTAGCTAAATAGATCACTTTATTCTTTCTGTTCTACAGGTGATTCAGATAAAGGTATTGCTGGCACAAGATTTTGTCAATGTCAACTAAACATTCTGTTCTGGAGAAGCTTTAAAATTAGATTTCATTGCAGGAGAAGGGTGAGGAAAAATGTCACATGAATGTTTACTACCTCTCCTTTTGACCTCTTCATTCTAAAGAAAACCACCCTGTGGTAAAGAAGAAAATAACAAGGCTTGTTGTGGGAGCCTGAGTACCATGACTTGATGAGCGCCTCAGCTCTCCCTGCAGGCAGCAGGAGAAGAACAGAATAGCCAGCAGGTAGTAACACCAAACCTCCCACGAAAATCAATGGCTTTGACTATATTTTGGCCACAGTCTATTCTCAAATTAGAGTCAAACCCCAAATCCATTTATATCTCTACCAGATCCAGTATTTCTCCACTGCTTCAGTATGCTTATAAAGCTGTAAGGGTTGATATGTTTTGATATGGTTGTATGTCTCATGTCTACTTTTCCATGAGATTCTGACTTCTGCTGGTAGATCATATACAACCAAAGAGATAATTCAGTTCAATGCAATCTTTGCAATACAAAGGAAGGAAAGGGTGGTTTCTAGGGATTCATCGCTAGCATGAAGATATGTCAATCATTCTTCCAATACAGAACGAGAAAAACAGTAGTACTGTTTTCCTGTGCTGTTCCTACACATTTTTAGTCCCTAAAATTTATTGCTGCTTCACTGCAAGAATGACTCCTGCTTTATATCATTAAATGTCAGAGGAGCCGTAGAGCTGGAGGATCATAAGGAACATTCAGGGTTTGCTTTTGAAATTATATCTACCTCTTCTTGCATTTAATATGGTATAAAAAATTAAATGCTCTGAAGTTTTCTGCCATTATGGTTGTGTAATACAGATGTTAGTGAAATAAGAAACGAGTTCTTTCATATAGGTGAAAAGTGTCTTGTTAGCAACCCCAAGTCTTGAATCACAGAATAATTAGCTTCTGTGTTATGGGTAGACAGCACAAACTTCCTCCCACATTGCTTCCTCTATAAGTAGTCTGTTTCAATCCCACCTACAGGAGGTGGAAAGGGAAATTTCTGACTTCTAGTGTTCAAGTTTTCCTCTCTTTGTTAGGCTTACTAAGGAGGCTACCAACTGCAGTATTATTTTTTTCCGAAATTGAAAATTTTACTGAAAACAGCTGTTGGAGAATGAGTACTACAGAGATTTGCAATGTGTGACTTGGACAGAAAAGCGGGCAGACCAATGGGCAAACTAACTGAGGGAATGCAAATTTATCAGACACCACTAATGCTGCTGGTGGCAGTGCCATCTCAGTTCAGAGTCAAATCAGTAAAAAGTCAAAAAGACTTTTTATGCTGATTTCCGCCCCCTACCATCAGCAGCAGACCAAACAACAACTGCATTTACCTGTAGATCAGGACTTCATCATCCGAGCAGTTATACTGCAACTGATACATTTTTACCCGAGGAGCTGACTTGCTGACTGTCCACTTGACCAGAGCTGAGGTAGTGGTCACATCTGACACCAGGACAGCCCTTTCTGGTGGGCCTTTTGTTTCTCCGCGGTTGGACTTGGTGGAGCTGGTGATGTCCGAGAGCCTGGATTTTGGTGGAGCTGCTTTGCCTGTGCCGTTGCTGAGATGGGGAAGCTGAACAATTGAGAGTTCAATTGTTGCAGTGGACTCTCCAGCAGCGTTGGCTGCTATGCATGTGAAAGTTCCGTAGTCCTTGGAGGTGGTGATGTGTATATCTAAGGTGCCATTGTCGTAGACAGCTGTCCTCGAGGAGTTTCCAATGAGACGGTCATCAGGGGCCACCCAGTGAATGATGGGAGCGGGATCCCCAATGGCTTTGCACTTCAGCGTGGCAGTTTGCCCTTCTAAAACCAGCAGCTTGTGAGTATGCTGTGTAATAAGAGGAGGCTCGCAAACGAATTCCTCTTCCCGTACATACCAGAAGTACCTTCCCTTTAGGCTTGGAGGAGAAGCACAAGTTTCCATATCATCGTCTCTGTCAAGTCGCCTTAACCACAGTAGCTCACAGTTGCAATGCAGTGGATTGCCCCCAAAGCTGAGGGACAGAGGTGGAGAAAACGGGGTAACAACCAATGGAATTACTTGTGATCTGGCAAATATAGGGTCAGGGGGGAGTTTCTGAAGTCTGTTGGATGTTAAATCCAATCTGGCCAATTTCTGAAGATCTGCAAATGTCCCCTCTGTTATATAATCGATTAGGTTGTGATCTAAACTGAGCTGGTGCAAGTTTATCATCTTTCTTATAGATTCCCAGGGAATGCTTCGGAGGTTATTGTAGGAAAGGTCTAAGTCTTCCAATGTCAGCAAAAAGTCCTCAAAGGCTTCATCAGAAATGCTGCTTAGCTGGTTGTTGTTTAAAATCAAGTGCTGAAGGTTAATTAAACCTCTTAAAGTATCCTCTTCAATCTCAGGCAACCTGTTGCTGTCCAGATGTAAAGACCGAAGGCTCTCCAAGTCGGTGAAAGAGTAGGGCTGTATGTAACTAATGGTGTTTCTGGACAAAGTAAGGTCAACAAGTCCAGACATATTGGCAAAATCTTGTCGGCTGATATTAATAATAAAGTTGCCCCCAAGACGGAGTTCAACAGTCCTTCGATCTATGTCCAGTGGCACAAAAAGGAGACCCTTGGAGGGACACAAAGTCCCCAGCGACTCAGACAGGTTCTGACAGACACAATATTTTGGACAAGCGTTGACTGTGACAGCCATTCCAAACACCAGGATGCCGCAGAGCAATTTTTCCATTGTAAATCACTCAACAGAACCTGAAAGAAATGAAGAGAGTTAAAAGGAACATCAGCAATTATGATATAAATACCTTTCCTCTTATGTTTTGCCTAACATCTACCTCCAGAGAGACTTTGTGATGCCTTCTCTCAGGAGTCACACGTAAAGGCATCAGCACTCCGTGATGGGAAGTTTAAGTGTTATAAAAACATGATAAAATCTTTCTCTTTCTTTGTTTTTATTTTTCTTTCTTTTCTTTCTTTTCTTTCTTTCTTTCTTTCTTTCTTTCTTTATTTACTTATTTATTTCTCTCTTGACAAATCCTATCACCAGATTTCACGGCTTACTAAAAATCCTGAAAGATTTCATTTGAAATAGTGTCTGCTTCTTTGGAGGTAGAAGCTAGAATCAGTATCTATAATAATTACTTTCTGCTGCATAATAAATGTGGAATTAGTCTTAGGGTTGAAGCAGCTGACTTTATGGATAAAAATAGCTGCATTTTTAACCTTCAGTAACGTGGTTAATAATGACTATGTAATTATCTGGCCAGTTCTGGGGCAAGTCACTTGCTCACTCATAACAAAATTAATGATGGACTACATTGGAAGCAGAAATCACTTGTGTAATTGCCACCTGGTTTCACCCTGTGCTCAGCCAAACTATGGAAGGGGTGACAGCATCTAGCTCCAAAGAGGAGGGATCCAGGGGAAGACTGGGCTACCTTAAGCCCCTGACAAGCTTTTTGACAACCACATGCTCTCACACTGCAACCCCTAATGTTGTAGTGACAGTGAAGCTCTCGCCTGTCTCCATGGCCCTCCCTTGCACCCTGTCAATTCCTCTTTGAACCATTATCTCCCTTTTTTCCAATCTCTCACACGCTTTTCCAGCTTAAACTGCAAGGATGTGTCTTTGAAGAGTAAACAAAACTCATTAACAGGCTGG
Source organism: Oreocharis arfaki (assembly GCA_013398015.1). Lineage (NCBI taxonomy): Eukaryota > Metazoa > Chordata > Aves > Passeriformes > Paramythiidae > Oreocharis > Oreocharis arfaki. The sequence continues at coordinate 389,959 of VZRR01010913.1, read as the reverse complement.
CTTGGAGAGGCAATTGCAGCTGGGAGAAGTTGAGGCCCTGCTTCAGATTTGGGAACATTTACTGACACAGGTTTGCTGACATTCTTCCCACACATGTAGGACATAGCTAAACTTGGTTTCTTTCTGCTTCTCCCTTTCCCGGACTCTGCTATCCAGCAGGGCTCAGGAATGGGTAGTTCATTCATTCCTAGCCCTCATCCTCCTTCTGAGGAAAGGGGCAGGTAGACAAAGAGCTGTGTTTTTGTAAGGGGTGTCCCAGGCTTTCTTGACAGGATGGTGTGATCTAGTCTTCAAGACCCTCCCCTGTGGCACTAGCTACAGGCACAATTCAGGTTCCAATTTTGAATGCAGCCATTTTGCCTCTCTTTAATCAACATCCACCATATAAACCTGCATCACTATTTGGCACATGCCATATCCCTTCTCAATCATGCAGGTGCTCATACACTTAGCAGTTTTTTGGCACTTGTTCTTCGAGTTATTAACCCCCCAGTAACACACACCAAACACAGAACAAAAACTATCATTTCAGCAGTTTTTAAAAACTCTTTAAACAGGTCTTGCTCTACCTTCTCGTGAAAGGAATGAAAACTAAGGGCCTGTGTTGGGACTCTGCCCAAAGTTTCCTGATTCCTCGCCTGGATAAAGTGTCTTGGTATCTTCTCTCTAGGATATGTGAGATGAATCAGAAAGAAGGAGCCGTAGAAATGCAAGATGCTATGAGTGCTGAACTATGTATAGTGTGTTCTTTACAGCAAGGTTTTCTGCATGGTGTGATGATAGTAATTATATACTGTTATTACTATTTCATATGAGAGGAAACGACTGAAGCATCTGTGTTTGCTGAGCTTTACAAACAAGATGAAAGCAAGACACTTTCAGAAAGGATGGCTTGAGAAGAGTAATCCTACCTTCAATAGTAAATAAAGGGCTACTGAATAAAATGTTTGGAGATAAGCAAGTGTGTTATTGATGCAAATCTGTGGCATATATACCAAAGAGCTATAAATATCCCTTACAATATTATCAATTGGTAGTTTAGTAACAGGCAATTGACTTTTTCAATCTTAATTATAAATGTATTCTGCAGCTTTAATTTAGTGTATTACCCTACCAGCTGAAATGATAAACAAAAAGCAGTTTAAAAGGGGGAGAAATAGATACAGTTAATTAGTAATAAGCCCTTTCATAGCTTCTCCCTCATCTACATTCCCACCCTCTGAATATCTATTCAAAAATGTGAATGCACACTTACGACAGCAGTGTCTCCTTTAAGTGTCTCAATTCTCTAGCCACATTTTTTCCGGATGGTGGTAAATATCACAGTGCTTTGGGGAGATGGTTGGCTCTAAGCATCAGAGTAAAGAGCATTCATGGGAAAAAAAAATGGGGGGAGGAACAGAAGTTAATTACATAAAATAGGGACTAAAGCACCGAGAGGAGGATGTGAAGCAGGAGGCCTAAATGGCAAAGCAAACCCTGATGAGGGAACCATCTGTGGATGGCTGAAAGCGCATCATCTGCCTGTGTGTGCTTGCACGTGTGCATGGAAGTCACAGAGAGTGCAGCATGTGCTTTTGCCAGCAAGAGGGCAAATTGGTGACAGGCACTGTCATTCTAGTTATCGCGTGCACTTGAAGGTACTAATGTAAATGTTGTTTGTTTACAGAGGAAATTTCTAGGCATTGTGATCATTTGCTGGAATTGTTGTTTCAAGCTTCCCTGGGTTTCTCTACAATGTAATCCTGCAGTGACCAGTTCACAATGCAACAAAGAGGGTACCAACCCAAATGACTTCCTATAGGGCACTGGAGGCAACAGAAGTGGACAGGACTCCTTAAGGAGAAAATCTGGGGCTTCCATAGGGCAGATGCTTTTTCTTTCTCGCTCCAGACAGACAAAGCACTTGTGGCAAAGATGAGGTAAGAATTCACAGACTAACAGAATCTTAGAATGGTTTCGGTTGGAAGGGACCTGAATGATCACCTAGTTCCAACCCACCTGCCAAGGGACACCTTTCACTAGATCAGGCTGCTCAGAGCCCCATCCAGCCTGGCCCTGGGCACTTCCAGGGATAAATCCAGGTAATACTGCAATTCTTGAGTCTGCACGATTATAATAATAGCCTTTAAAATCGAGACCCTCCCACAAAGTCATGGTAATTGCTAGTTGCCAAGGAGATGGATGTGTAATAAAAATTGTTTTGATTTCAGTTCTGGTAATTTTCTTGTAAGATAGAAAATAAAGTGTCAAGTTTAGGTGTTGTTTTTGCTGACCAGCATGCTCACCTTGTTCCTGAAATCTCTTGTCACCCGCAACACCAAGAATTTTATGAGCTGCTAATGTCAGTCTTGTGATAAGCTCACCGTTCTGATTTACATTTTAAAGATATCTATCAGCCTGATAAAGCATATTTTTCACAGCAAGTCAGTAAATCTGGCAGAGCTCCTGTCTCAGCCCAAGATAAAAAATAGCCCCTTTAGTCCTCTTAGAACATGGATTGGTATGAATTAATATGTGCAAGAGCCATAAACCTTGGTGTTTTGTATTCAAATTTTCCTCATAAAGATACAAATTCTGGGATTTGGCATCTCATTTCAGCAATGTCTCCAAGGCATTTTTTAATTCTATATTCATTGAACTTTGCATTTAAATTCCAGTAACCTTTGCCTACCACAGCGCCAAGCGCAAGGTAACTGTCAGACAAATAATATGCAGCATACAGGCTGGGAAAAGAGAGGGAAAGAAAAAATACAAAACAGAGAGGTGGAAGAGTAGTGGCTCTGATTCTACAGTCACCAAGTGCCCTGAGACCCAGGCTCCAGGGAGTGTATGGGTGAGCTAAGATATCTCCCTTCAGTGCTGTAGGTGCTGTGGAGAAATTGAGTATTCCTTCCTGTGAGCTGCTCTTCTTTCTTGTTCTATATCTTCTCATATCTCTGTTTTAAGTGAATTTATGTAACTAGGAAATCCAGCCCCCAGATGCAGAGCTTGAAGGATTGAAGCGATGGGTGAAGTTTCATACATATTTTTGTAAGCAGTTAAATCCACAAGGCATAAAATGGGATGGGACTATGTCAGGACAAAAATTACTCCTTAATCCCTTCCATTGCCGAAAAACTCTGTGGAAAGGTAGGTTTTGTGTTCTCCCTGATCCATGCAGGTAGTTTGTGCTTCACTCACCAAGCAACTGCAATGTACATAAGTAAAGTAAATATCTCTGCGTCTGGATCTGTCCTCAGTAGCACATCCATGGAAATTCAGGCTGGGTGTTAGGCCACTGCTGGCTTTATGAGCACCTGCGAGACTCTTCAGGTGCTTAGAGTCAGTTTGCACCTATGCACCTGTAGGCTCAGATTCAAGATAACAACACTGCTTTTGCTGAGTTTTTGTCTTTTTTGCCCATCCAGCCTCCTGCACTCTTTTTTTATACTTTGGGGGGTATACCTGATTTTCATCAGGTGCATACAGACAGTGTAACGGAGGTTTTGGCTGGGCCTTTTAAGGAGCTGGGTTTATTGAAAATAATTAATAGTTCTAACATGGGAAGTGCTTGCTTTCTCCAGCCACCCTAAGTTTTCCACGTCATAAAGGGGGAATGTTTACACGCACACATTTCTCCAGGTACTTGTGGCTGTCTATACTAAGGCCCACCCATATTAATTTGACTGATATTGTTTCCACAGTAACAGAAAAAAGGGAACTCTGGGTAAAGTGTAGCAAATTTTTTGCCCCTTGTACAACTTTTTTTTTTCTTGAATATTGCAGCCATAGCAAGGTTACAACTAAAAATATTTTATCACCCCTGTACCATCATGAGGTTTATTTATGTGGTTTGTCTCTTTTGAGTGCTCCTCTCTTGTTTTCACTTTTCCAAGCAGCTGGGAGTCCCTCCTACCCGCTCTGTGTTCTCTAGCCCTGGAAGCAGTTTTAGCTTGCCAGTATTTAGGAAGAGCTAGGCTAAAGGCGTGGATGTGTCCAAATAAAATTGTCCCATAGGGTGGTCTTAAATGTAAGAACATTTTCTGTTAAGGTTGCAGTCTTTAAAAAACTGGTTGTAACCGGATTCAGAACAGAGATAAGGATAATCCATAAAAGCAAATTTTCAATCTGTGAAAGCTGATTTAATCCATTCAACAGACCCAGGGAAATAACCAAATATTTTCTTAGGCACGGCTTTCTCACACAGGAAGATACTGGTCTCATTCAGTCTTTCCCGGGCAAAACCTGTGTCTCTATGTGTGCGTTCTTGGAAAGCTTTCTTTTATTTTTCATGATACTTTCCTGATATTTTCCTAACACCAGTCATGTTATTTCTTTTTTTAAGTACTAACATTACCCAATTCCTTTACCATTCCCAAGATGGAAGTAATGCATCTATCAAAAGCCCAGATTATCAATATAGCTCTCATCTCTCCTAGTTTACTAAAACATCTAATTTATTTTATTAAAAACAGTACTTTCCATACATCCTAAATGAACAAATCTCTATGCTAATGTTCCAGCACACTAAACCCCTGCAATTAGTCACCTCTCCACATTTCAGGTTACTTAGGGCAAAAAAACCCTTTAGACACTTTTATAAAGGTTTACAATGTGGTACTTAAAAGACAATAGCAACCCCAAATCTTATCAGACTAATTTCAGAATCAGTAAAAAAATTTGTTTCTGTTTGATATGGTTAAACTACTGGCAAGTGCTTCTTAAGTGAGCTCTTGAAAAACATGGTACAAATCCCTTCCTAGAGTCACTTTCCTGCAGTATATATGGAAAAGGCATTTTGAGCACTGATGTGTATAGGCTCACTGTCCAGGTTTCAGCTGGGATAGAGTTGCTTTCTTTTCAGAAGAAATTCTGAGAAGTATGTATGTGCATGAGGGTTTTCATTATTCACAGTGGTTTTGATTGAGGAAAAACATTATATTTGTTGCTTCTCTGCCAAAGATGTCCCTGATGGCTGGGCAGTATGTGAGTCTAGTAGCCTTAGTGACCCTAGAGCACTTAGATCTAGAATGCACTTGCATCCTAGCTCCTAAGAAATGCAGCAAGAGCTCTTAAGGAAAGAGGAAACCACGTGTAGATCTGTTAGATCACTCTTCACTATTACTAGCACTTTACTGAAATGAAGTCACCATTATAATCCATTTGGTTTTAAGTAATGTGTAAAATTAGTCAAGATTTTGAGATTCATTTTGTGAGAAAATAAAACTTAGTGAACACATTCTGTGTACTTCCGAGCATCTGCCTGTCTGGCACTTCCCCACAATACATTTGGGACATTTTCATAACTTCAGATAAAATCTGAAGTGCAGAAGCCTCAGAATTATTTACTACTCTCAGTTTTCAAGAATACAGAATACAGTAAGTTTCATGAAAGCAGAGGAGAGACATTTGGTTAGCTCTGCTAAACTTCTGCAAAGGAAATTATGCATTGTTGAGTCCACCTCATGCTTGGAATCAGAGTATCCACACGGAAGAAAGACATTATCAACATCTTGGCTACTGAAAGACTTTAACCTGAGTTTAGCCTTTTCAGACAGGAGTCAGTCCTCTCTGCTGTTGAGATGCTCTGAGCTGTGCAGGCTCTCCACTGTCTAATAAGCAGTGAACTTCTTCCACAGTCATAATATAACGTCAGGACTGGGTCAGCTAGGGACACACATCCTTTGGAAGCCAGATTTTCTTCTAGTGTCTATCCAAAGGGTACAGGTGGCACTACTTGCTCATGACTAATCTCTAGACCTTGTCTGATCTGGCATCATGCCACTTGAAGCTTGGACTGAAAAGCCTTCATGCCCACACAGAGAAGAGAGCAAAAGAAACATGGGCCTAAAATTCCTCTTAGCAATTAGCCTAAATTTCTTTTGCTGCAGAAGATGGAATTTTTTACTCTAGAATGATGCCTACCTGCAATGCCAAGGTCAGTTGCGTTTGTATCTGTCTTGAAGCTTACTGTTCAATTTTTTAATTGCTGAGTGCTGATTGTAGTAACTAAATTAATTCAGTCCTGTAGCATGAATCCAATAGGCATGCTTGATTTACTCATTCATTAAATATTGTAGTACTTTAGAAAAATATCTGGACGAAACGCATAATTTCCAAATGAAAACATTACATACAGAAACAAATATTTTGAATTTCTTCATTTAATGCCTTTCTTAAAGTGGTCTCATGAAACCTGAACAGTCTTACAAACAGGTTTTGTCACATGGGCTGATACTTATCGGTGGGCAAAACGTCTGGCAAAATTAAAAACAAATACATGTCTCTATCCAGAACTTGTGAATGGCACATTATGACCTTAATAATCGTAGCCAGATTTTGTTAGCTAGTGTGATTTTACCTGTGAAAACAGTTGTACTTGCATTATTCTACCTCCACTGACTGGAAAGCACAGGTTTTAGCTGCCTGATTTGTTGGCACAAAACAGTGCTTAGGTACCTGCATGGTCTTTTGATAACGCTCAAAATTTAAACGTGAAGGCAGTTACTTGTAAGCATACAAAAACAAACTGAAGAGAAAGAGGCCATTTAGAAAATCCAAGTGTAGATGTTTGGTAAACAGACACACTTAGGTGTGTTGCATCAGCAACAGGTCTATCTGGGCAGTTTCTGAGAGCTTTCCAGTGTAGCCACATCTGTGCAGGATGGTGATTTCCCAATGACAGGTACACAGGAGATGAGGAACAGCATTTTCAACATCACTAATTATAAGTGGCTTGGTCACTAATTATAAATGTATTGGATGTTTTTTTCTCTCCCACAGACCGTTTGAAGGTCCATTCATTTTTGATTGTTCATTTAATGCCCGTCAACATTTATCTTTGCTTCCTATTGCAATGCTGTGTGCCAGTCTCTATCAGATTTCATCTACCAGCTCATGAGTCAGCTAAGCTGGGCCCCTCTGCTATTTTTAGCCATCCAGTTCATTTATTTATCTTGTTCTTAACAGCAATCCTACATTTTGCTTCATCAGCAGAGCAGAGAGTTACCAGTTATTCTGTTTCTTACTCATTTTGAACATACACAGGAGCTGAAAAGGTGCTAAGGAGCAACTCTATCAGAGATATTGCCTCTGGCATGAACCATAAATGTCCATCAACAGACCCTACTGCTTTCTGCAAATACAGCTGAAGGCCTCTTCTCATGATCTGAATCCAAATTCCCCTTGACTCTGAGACAGAACAGAAAATCCTCAGGTAACTCTTTGGCTTACTTTAATCCTCATAAAAGTCTTTATACATTCTTATTTCCTTCCAAATCACAGGAAGAGCAGGATAATTAGAATTGGGATTCTCTTCTTTATCAGGGCTTGTTACTTTTTTTATTTTTAATTGACCCTTCATTCAGTCCTAGAGATAAAGTTTGTCCAATATTCCATAGGAAGTATGATTTGTTTGGAATGCACTTGCAGTTTTTCTTTCATGCATAACTCACAGGCAAAGAGGCACTAGTATGAAATCCAAGGCATACAAAACTAAAGATCTTTTTCTCACTTTTCTCATAAACGAAATTGGGCATGAAAAGTGATATGCAGAAAAGATTTGGAGATCCTTTCAAACACAAACAAGGCAGATTTGAAGTCCACATTTAAAAAAACCAAGACAAACAATCACTTTTGCTGAATGTCCCAGGATTCCTAAAGATGTTAGCATGGGCATTTGGTGGCAGAGGTCCCCTGTTACAGGGAATACAACCCCAATGGCTTTTCACTATGGTTGGCTCATGGCTCAGTGAGAAATTAGCAGAGTTCTGAGAAGGAAACATGAGAACCATTGCATGACACAACACAGGGCCTCCACGGTCTCTGGGCTCTTTTATCAGCCTGCTAAACTTTCTACGGTACTTTCTTGCTTTTTACTTACTTTGGATGGGACTGGATCTGTCCATTAAATTTCTCTTTCTAGCACGTCTCCCTTTTAGATTTACATGCTGGAGGATAACTCACTATTTCTCTGGAGGACTTAACACTCCCATTGCTTCTACTGTGAGAAGAGCAGCTTTTCAAAGTTGTAGACTTTGTTGTATTTGGTTACACAGCTACCTTTTTCCAAACCACTGTCAAAGGATGGGAAAGAGAGAGTAGGACAGCAATACCTGTTCTTTCACACCAGAAACTTAACGAACTTTAAAAAAGAGACAACTTCTACCTAGTTTTAAGAGGTAAGTAAGAAAAGGCACGATCTGCCTCAGATGTTTTGCCCAAGATAATTCACCAGTTTCCTCATGGAAAACCCAACTCTTACACCTTCTCTTTGCATAGTGGTGTTTCCACATGTAAGGCATATGACTGTACAATTTTTAACACAAATCTAGTGTCATGGACCGCGTTTGTATAATTACATTGAAAGGAGAAATGTGGTGCTTGTGTCTCTGGGGATCAAATCTGGCTTTAACATTAACATTAACTCCTGGATTACTTCAACATGTCTTGCTATGTATGTAACCTTGGGTGAGTTTCAATTAACTTCTCTTTCTCCTCTGTAAGATAATTATAAGTATTGACTTCTGCTAATCAGTTGTTTGCGATGTATCTGGAGACTGTGTGTGCATGTAAGATCAGTTTACGGGGAAGTCTGTTGTCATGGCACAGGAAGGGAGATTGCAGGGAAGAGACATCTTGTACAGCCTTTTCCCTAGCTCAGTCGTTGGTTCTTCACCATCCCGAGACCGACAGACCGCAGAGGTCAGAGGCAGTGGGTGTGTGTGCTTGGCTGAAGTCACTTTAGCCCCCAGTGCCCCATTTTCTGCCTTGAGCACCTGCTGAACAGAAGCCCCTGAAGGACACTTTGCCTCCTTTCCTGACATCTCACATTCTTCTTCTCCAATGGCTTAGCCACAGCTCAGAGGTTCACCTTTCACTGGTAGGAAGTTCATATGTAGCGGAGTATGTTGCAAAATTTCTTGACTGTGAATAAACCTTGACTAGTATGAACGAGTACACTGGGAAACAGCACCAGGAAAGCAAATGGAAAGTAAGTAAAAAGCATCCTAAATCTATTACTTTATAAATAACAACAGTACAAGTATAGAATGATATTTCAGTCATGCTAATGAGACTGAGGGCTTTTGCCCTTTCCAAAGGGCTACAGAGCTGGTGAAGGGTCCGGAGCACAAGTCTTATGAGGAGTGGCTGAGGGAGATGGAGTTGTTTTGCCTGGAAAAAAAGAAGACTCAGGGGGACCCTTATTGTTCTCCACAACTACCTGAAAGGAGTTTGTAGGTGGGTGGGAGTCGGTCTCATCTCTCAAGTATCAGCAGTAGAACAAGAGGAAATGGCCTCAAGTTGTACTAGAACAGGTTTAGATCGAATACAATAAAAATCTCTTCACCAAAAGGTTTATCAAGCATTGGAACAAGTTCCCCAAGGAAGTGGTTAAGTCTCATCCCTGAAGGTACTTAAAAGCCATGTAGATGCATCACTTAGAGACATGATTTAGTGGCTGGACTCAGTGATCTCGAAGGCTTTTTCCAATCTAAACAATTTTATGATTACAGAAGTGTGCAGTTTGATTGAATCATAGAATGGTTTTGGCTGGAAGGGACCTTAAACATCATCTAGTTCTAATTCCACTGCAGGGACACCTTTCACTAGACCAGGTTGTTCAAACCACCAACCAGCTTGGTGTTGAACACCTCCAGAGACGGGGCATCCACAGCTTCTCTTCCAGTATCTCACCACCCTCACAGTAAAGAACTTTTTCCTAACACCTAATCTAAACCTACTTTATTTCAGCTTGAAGCCATTCCCCCGCATCCTATCACTACAGTTCTTGGGGAAGAGTCCATCTCTGGCTTCCCTGTAGGCCCTCTTCAGACACTGGAATGTTCCTGTGAGATCTCAGTGCAACTCTTTCCTTTCCAGGCTGAACAGACCCAACTCTCTCAGCCTGTCTTTGTAGGAGAGGTGCTCCACTCCTCTTAACCACTTCATGGCCCTCCTCTGGACTCGCTCCAACAGTTGTACATCTTTCTTATGTTGGGGGCACCAGAACTGTATGCAAGTGTTGTCTCACAAGAACAGAATAAAGGGGGAACACCACCTTCCTGGCCCTGCTGACCACACTGCTTTGGACACAGCCCAGGAGATGGTTGGCCCTCTGTGCTGCAAGTGCACAGCGCCAGCTCGTGTTGAACTGCTCGTCAGACTCTGTCTGGTCTGCAGAGACCTTGCTCCAGGAAAGATGGAAAGTCTTTCAGATTAGTCTGGAGGAAGGTGAGTGGAAAGCAGGATGAGGAAAGCTGATTTTCTACTACACTTGCTATGTTTATTTATGAGGAAACAAAAGTCTTCAATCTCCAGGGCTCTCCGTACAGCACCTTTCACTGGCACTAAGTCAGCAAAATAAGAACAAGTCTCTTAAAATTAAAATGAAGGGAAAACATGCGATAAAATAAAATATATAAGACCCCAATATTTCATATGTATATTCTGCTTCACTTTGCAGTTTCTGCTCACCAACTATGCTCAGAATGACAGTCTTATCAGATAAGACCAGCCAGCTGCTATATGTTGCATTTAAATTTATATTGCCAACAACAGGCTCCATTACCCAAGGATTTTCTTGTTGCATTCCTAATATTGCCTTTCTGCATGCTTTATTGTTCCTCATTTCCTTATGTACTCTTTGCCTTCTAGTGTATACCAACATATCCTGGTATTTGTTTCACACATTTTGGGCTTTTTTACTTAATCTGTCTTTGACTAGTTTTCCTTTTTTATGCCTCTAAACTCTTCCCGCTTCTCAAATACCATGTCTAAAGCTGCTGTCTTACACACTCTTTGCTGTTTCTTTCTCGCTTTCCGCTGCATCTCACCCCCCCTTCATTCCCTAATCATTTGATCACTGCAGTTCTTTGATGTGTGAGGCTTCCAGTTCAGTCCCAATTTAATTATGTTTTTCAGAAGACTGACCTCTGTGGTCCCAATTTGTTCAAGACATTTCCTTCATTGATCCAAGGCCAGATCCCTTTACTGCCTGTTCTAAGCTAGATTCCTGATATTAGAAGCAGCCATGTATTAGCACTTAAGGTCAGTTTGCATATATCAGCAGTTAATTGCACTGATTTATTTGTAGTAGATACAACACACTCTTCTCTGCCCTTAGGTCTAGATGCATTAACACAAAATCAAGGGGAAATAATTAGAGGTACTCTCATACTACAGCAGATGCACTTTCTTCACTATTCCTAAGAATACTCAAAAGAATAGATTGCATTTTTCAGTAAATTGCCACATATCGCAAAGGTCTGCATATTTATTTTCTGTTGGGCTATCATGGAAACAACGTCCAACACTACTGGACTTCCTCATCTTAAATTCTGCACCTGTCATCCACTGTTCAGGAAATAATCAGAAAGATGGTTCAAGCTTCGAGGTGGAAAGTCAAATCAATGCTTTCCAGGAAGAACAGGAGTCCTGTAGAACAATTGCAAAGCAAAACACGCTGTCCTGATGGCACCCAGAGTGGTTGGAAGCTAGCTCTGTCTATCAAATACCAGTCTGATATACATGAAAATCTCCCCTGTATTAGCAAACAAACATCTGCTTTCTTCAGAAGAGCAGTAAAATCTTCCTATCTATGGCAAAAAATGTTATAGAAAACTGAAATACAATTTCCCTTCCAGAGAGGGAAAACTGCAATATTTCACCGAGGAGAAGTGGGGGAAATCATTATTGCTGTTGTTCTTTGCTTCCACAGGGTCTGCAGTCAGTGGAGACCCTGGTGAAGGATGCAGACACAGTAACAGCACTGAGCCACTGAGCTGCGTGTGTCCAGCAGGCACGAGGAGTGGCAAAGGTCTCTCTGCATTAGATTGAGCTAATTAAATACAGCTCTGTGCTTGACAGGATCTACAGATGCCTCAATCCACTTTGTCCAGTTGTACCCAAGGATGATGTCACGTCTAAGCAGACCAGCACGAACACGTTACGCTCGCTTGCTGCCAAAAGCTACCAGCCTCAATACGATCAGCACAAATGTTACGCTCGAGAACTGAGAAGTGTCAAGGAAACTGAGCCTCTGGATAAAACTGGAGCTGCTTCAGGCCCACAGCACTCCTTCCCCAAGGCTCAGACTACAATGACATGTCTGCTACTGTGAGGAAAAAAGGTGTTGGCCTCCTGGAGTGAGGTGCTGGTCTTTAAAGTGAAAGGTGCTGAAATCCAGAGGGATCTTGACAGGTCCTTGTTCCTCACCATGATCATCATGAGATGTTGCCTTTCGCGTCAATGGAAATTTTTTTTGTTTTGAATGAGTTTTTCAGTTTAAATATAGGAGAAAAGCTCCATCTTCTCCCATATGCCACTTGCATACATATAATCATGAGGTGTGAGAAAATGCAGAAAATCTTCACAGGAAACAGATGTTCATATAAAAGAAGAGATTGAAATAATCAGATAATAATAATAATAATTCAGGAACAAATAAAAATTAAGTCTTGGATTATCGCAGTTCAGTGATTTTCCAACATATGTTTAAATGACCTAAGAAGCATATCTCTTACCTCAACCAAGCAACTGCCAGAGTAGCACCTTTCAGTCTCAGAAATATTTTATAACACCCAAATTGGTTTCCTGGATGAAATTTGACTGCCTAACACACACTCAACTAATTTTCCCCACTTCTGAGTTTGCTCACAGCAAGGTCTGCAAACACATGCACATCCTTGTAACAACTATTCAGAATGGGAAGGAAGTGTCCATCCTGCAGGAATTACTTTCTGCTTGGCATTTTCCTACTCATGCTGCTTTATGCCTGTTGACTCATGGAAGACATTCTGTTTGTCTGAATTCTGGAGACTGATCTGTTCCCTCCTTTTCTGCACTAGATTCCAAAGTTTCAATTTTTATAACCTGTAGGAGGTTTGCCCAAGTGAAATGTGAGTAAGGATTTCAAGACATGGACCTCTGAGTCACCAACTCCTTGAAAAAGCCACCAAAAAAAAAAAGGCAAAATACCCCATCCAAAGTACTGGGAGCTGTATTATGAGGACATCTCAGTTCTTCTTATACAGAGGTACTCACTGGTACCTCCTGATGATAAAAATTAGGATCATGAATACAACATCTGTGGCAGGCCTTCTGCAGGGTGTCATTTCCAGGACAGCAGTGAGTGTTTGACTCTTCTTTGCCCAAGAAAGCACCAAGTCTTCAATTTTGCTGGAGAGCTCTAAACAAACACAACAGTCTAACCTCCTTTGAAAGTATTTCCTGATTTCATTCAGATAATCTTGTTTACTTTATCTCTTTTCAATAGCTTGTTTTTCCTTAGATCTCTGACATGTACTGGAGTACACTCATGCTTCCTTTCTTATTCATCAATAGTAAGGGTGCACTGTAGGTGTGCCAGATGCCCAGGAGTCTCTCATTTCCTTGGTAACAGCAAAGAGTTACTAATCCACAGCAAATAAAAGTAAAATGTAATGCAGACACTGAGCTCAAGGTTAGGATGCTTGATCTCCTTTCCTGGTAATTTAGTCTGTAATGTCTATTTAGATGCTATCTCCCTTCTATGCTTTGTTTTCCCCAATGACCGAAGAGGCAAATTATGTTGCCCAGTACACAGTACTGAGACTGAAAACATAATGTTACATTTAAGGATTTAATAACATAGTGGGACCTAGAAAAAAGACAGCACAATAGGAGGTGTTAAATACCTGTCAGCGTCCACGTAGTCAATTCAGCTGCAAGGCACATTGGTGCTGGTGTGCACCACAAGCACAGAGCAGCAGCAGGCAGCAGACACAGCAATTGGTGCCCAGAGTGAGACCAGAAACTCTGCTGGGGGCTCTGCAATGGTGCTGACACATAGCAGGGGACAATCTCCAGAACCCTCTGGAGCAACTATCCCTAGTACATCAGAGACCTCCCTTGGGAACAAGCCCCTGAGGGAGAACGCAGCCCTGCTCATTTGGGACCTGGTGGTGGGACTGGGGCCTTGCCCACAGGCTGCCGAAGGGTCTGTGTCACCACGGGATGTGGCTGTGTGACAAGGTCAGCACACCGCACAGCAGCAGAAGCTGTGACGAAGAGATTACTGGATCTTCTCCAAGACTCTGCAGGTACAACCAAAATCCCCAGCTTCTGATGAGGCTGATGAAGGGCCAGCCACCTGGAAAACAGCTTTGTGAAAGGGACCTGGGAGCCCTGGTGGACACCTCATTGAACCTGCATCTGAAATACGCCTTTGTGGCAAAGAACAGTAACAGCCTTCAGGCAAACCGTTGCCAGAAATTTGAGGAAGGCCTTCCTTCTTCTGTACTCAGCACTGGTGAGGCAATTCTGGACTGATGAGTCCAGTCACTGCCTTCCCAGGGCAAAAAACACAAGGCCGTACTAGAGTGAGCTCAGAGAAGGACCGCAAAGATGATTAAAGGGCTGGAGCCCTTCTATCATGAAGAAAGACTGAGACAGCTGGGACTGTTCAGCCTTGAGAAGGCTTGGGGGAATCTTACCAGTTGGTACAAATACTAGATGAGGGGGAATAAAGAAGATGGAGCCAGAGTCATCTCAGTTGTATTCAGTGACAGGACAACAGGAAATAGGCAAAATTGAAATACAGTCAATTTCACCTAAACACAAGAAAAAACTTTTTTTAACATGAAGGCAGTTGAATACCAGAATCGGTTTCCCAGAGAAGCCAGGGAGTCCCCATCTTAGGATACATTCAAATCTTGCCTGAAGAGAGTCCTGGCCAACTTGTCCTAGCTGACCCTACTTTGAGCAGGCAGGTGGACTAAATGATCTCCTAAGGAATCTTTCAAACTCAACTATTCTGTGGTGTTAATAGGTGGTATATTTTTATGTTACTTATCTAAAGGGTATTCCTGATCTCAGTGCAGAGGCAAAGCAGCTTCTGCCCTTGTACTGTCCAACATCACCTCTCTTTCAACTTTGGACATGATGGAGACAAGTAACCAGTGAGTTCTACAATAATGAACTCTATTCATAAGGAAATTAATTTCTAGTGAAGATGGTTCTGTCAAACCAGCTCTTATTATAGGAAATGCCTCACTCCAGAACACAAGCTAGTGATCCCCCTCATCCATCACACTTTGTAGTCCTGGCTCAGGTACCTGGCATTGCTGAGCACCACCAACATTCATGGATCAATATTCCATACACTAGTAGGGTCAGATTGCACCGGTTGATAAATTATGGTAAACTCATTGCTAGAAATCAATTCTTCGTTAAAATGAATGAGAATTATTGCAACCTAATGTTGCTTAGGGAAGCAAAGGTCCTAGACTTCCTCTTTCATTATTGCTCACTTAAATCAACTGAAATAACTTTTTTTTCACTTTTAGATTCTTTTTTTCTCCACTTTAGGTAAATAGTGGATGCAGCTGAAGTCATCACTTTTTCCTATGACTATCATAGGAGTGGGGTGCAAAGAGGGGGTGGAGGGGGTGGCTGAAGGAAGGCAGACTTGTGCTCATCACTCTAAGGAAAGAAACTGAGAACACAGATAAAATAGGGTTTGTTATGACATGTAAACAAATGAAGGGTTGCTGGTTCAGTCTCTCTGGCTTGCCCTAACTTCCTGTATTTCCTGGCTTGATAGTTCACTGCATGTGGTTCATCGCAGCAATAAACCTGAACATGCAAATTTTCTCTGGCAAAAGGTGAAGACTAGAGATCACCTGGAATTGTGCATTTTAATATATTTCCAGAAAAATTGTTTTATATAATATGGCTATGAATACAATCTAAGGGGTTCAAACCTTTAAAGAAAAGCTCCACCCCTGGAGGTATAGATGCATGTTTGTCACCAGATGAAGAGCCTCGGAATACAAAATGACACAAACAAGGTCAGAAAACAGACTGAACCTAACATAATAGGGAAATATTTCCCTCCAGTACCATGTCTTCCATTTGACCACAGCTCATGCTGAGGAATATGGTGAGACACTGCAATGAAAGATGATAGAATATAGCCACAGGAGAACCTGCAAACAGAAAGGCAGACCCTAAATCAGTGATGGAGCTTCTAGGAATACCTGTGAATTACTCTACTGCTCGCCAATACATGAGCGCCTGATAACAAAGTAAGTTTTATTGCTACCTGTGGAACTGGGTACATAATTGCTACAGTGACATACAAGCCCAAAATATTTACAGCATGTTTCATCTCAAATACAGAAAGTTCACATCTCTGTGTCAAATTGAGCCAAAATAATCCCTCTGTCAAACTGTTCATAACCTGACAACCAATGCTGTTTTGCTGAAACATGAAACAAATCTAATTTCTCTGGATAAAGTGTCTATCGATGAGAAGCCTTCAGTTTCTAGGATTTTACCGCCCTTAAAATCCAGTAAAAGAATGAGTTACTCCTTTACCAGCATGAGTCAGGAAGCAGCTGGGAAATATGCTTTGCATATGATGCAATGTCCTTAAATAATATGAACATCTCAAGGTTGGAATACACTCACACAGTGCAGCTGCTTATCAAAATGCAAGCAAATGATTAATCAAAGCACAAAGAGCTGGGAGAAAATGCAACAGGTCCCTTATTCCTTCAGGTGCCTAATTCACTGTTTCCCAGCATTTCCAAGCCACTATGCTTGCATTGGTTCTTCGTAGGAAGTTATCATTTCTGCAAGAAATTGCTGGAGAGGAGAATATTCTTTAATGACAAGGCTGATTTTACAGGCTGCTGTCCAACCTCTTTGTACAGAAATGATCTAAATAAGACGTTTGATGGAGTAAACATGGGAGAAAAAAGTGCCAAGGACTGGGGACTTCTTGACCCTGGTTATATCTCAATTGC
The DNA here is from genome assembly GCA_013398015.1 of Oreocharis arfaki. Taxonomy (NCBI): domain Eukaryota; kingdom Metazoa; phylum Chordata; class Aves; order Passeriformes; family Paramythiidae; genus Oreocharis; species Oreocharis arfaki. Next base: position 373,187 of record VZRR01010913.1, on the reverse strand, counting down.
AGATGTGCTGGAGTCAGTTAAAGCCTTCAGCATTTAACCTTTGTTTATCATTCCACCTTTAAAATAATTAGTAAAAAAAAATTGATTCCACCAGTTTAGCCAAATTTGGTCATCAGAATTAAGGTCAGATCAGCTTCTCCATCTAAGTCTCCCGGTCATACATAATTTAGAAGAGTTTTTCATTCCTGTAGTGCAAAAGGAAGGTGAAATAATTATGGGGCTTGAAGAGGATTGTTAGATTGGTCGCAAATTAATAGAACATACAGTAATTATACATAACTTCTTATTTTTCCTGTGATGTTTTCAACTTTCTGTAAGAGTAATTGTTTAAAATTATACTACTTTAAGAATCCCATTTCAAAGTATTACTGATACCTGATATTAAGAATCCTGGAGTGATAAGGTATGTATTTGGCCTTTCATAGCCTTGTTTTTGTAAAGTTTTCATGGAAATTTCCATGTCTGGAAATGGAAAGAAAGGCAGGAGACTGGAGATTACTGACAGTGGCAGGACTGCATGCCCAGAGCTTCAACCATGCCATCTTGTCCTGTACTGGCTGCTGAGAGCTGCAGTCAGAGCACATTTCCCTAAGGAAGCAGCATATCATTGATGTATAGTCTTTAAATGCTTTACAGAGTATTAATTTCACAGATGGATCCATGGATACTTTAATAGAACTATTTTGTCTTTTTTTAGGAAGACAGATTGGAATAAAAAACAAAACAAAAAACGAAATATATATAGCAATGACTAACTATCTACAAATAGTTGAAACATCTGACTGTTAAAGATGAAAAAGAATTGTTTAACACATTGCAGAAGTATATAAATCATCAGAATTTAGTGTGTGTGAAACAGCTGAAGATGAAAAGGAAAGATGATCTTGTCGTGCACAGTCAATTAAATTCACTTCTTTGTCACAGACAACTGGTATTTGTCCTTTGGAAACTCTCTTAATATTTTTCCATGTGAGTTCTCTCTCCTTACAATGAAATGAAAGACTTTTACTCGTCATTGTTTTTCTGTCCTGTCAAAGCATTTGAAAGCAGTTTGGGCCAAAATAGTTTCTTTTTATGCATTCACATAGTATAAGCATATTATATACCAAATTGCTTTGGAGGCCTCTCAGCACTGCCCTAATTAAATAATTATATTTGTACAAAAAGTGCCTTATAAATGTTAAATGTCGTGTTCTACCTAGTCTAATTATATTATGTACCTAGTGCTATAATGTATAATAAATTACTGTTTTCAAAGGCTAATTCAACCCAAATATCAGCAGTCTCATTAAAGGCAAAGGCTACAATTTCAAAGAATCCTAGTGGTTTAGGAGCCAAAAGAAAATAGCACCTACAGGCTTTGAGTATCCTTGAGACCCTTTGGGAATCTCACTTTTGGGTAACTAAGTAATCCATGAAATTTTTATAAAGTTATGAAGGACTGTAAAGGACTTCTGAAATTTTGAACCCAGAAGTCTTATCTGTGAAAAGTCTCCCAGGAAATCAATGAGAGTCACATTGCTAAAAAGTACATTTAAATGATCTGGACAGAGCATTCAAAATTTGTCTCAAGGAAACTCTCAGATTAATGAACACAGACCCCATGCTAGAAGAAGGGTTGACCACTTTAAGCTAACAGGTCTTCTTTTGATCTCTCTCTTCAGTAAGTCTTTTGAAGAGCATTATTTTTTTCCTAACGGCAAAACTAATAGAAGAAACCTTTCTTCAGTGCAGCCTTCCACTCACTCTGTTAATACACTGGAGAGTACAGCTCCTTTATTAATATACTCTACACTCTCGCACACATATCAAATAATATGTCAAAAGATAAGAAAGGAAAGCAAAGAACTTGGGTGACATTTGTTGACATTTCCAACACGGAGGAAACAAACAAGTTATGCCGTGGCTGAATGTTAAAAAGGCTGTGGAGAGTGAGCTTCCCCTCATCAATATGGCCCTTGGGGCATTTTTAACTCAGTCTGATATTGTGTTCCCTGGTAGGAGGTATTCTTGCAACAGGGAAGACAGGGATGGCTCCTCTCAGCTCTCTGAAGACCTCAATAAAAAAGGCCACCAGATCTTTTATTTCCATTTAAATTTTTTAAAAGATCAAGGTCACTTTTAAAAGAGAATAATCAAGATGCTCATCCTGCATCTAGACGAATTTTCAGCTCCAAACAGAAATGAAAATCAAAATACAAGTGGTTTCTTTCATTTCTACTTAAAATTTAAAAAGGGATTGGAAGTTCTTTATTTTTCTTCTTTCTTTTTCTGAAATCACGTCAAGATCCCTTTAGAGTGCAACCAAGAAACATCAAAAATTTTAATGTGGCCTGAGGGTGGCTTACTACAAAGCCATGTGCTAATAATACCTTACATTTATAGCTCTTTTTATCCAGAACTGGATCCCCAGGCTGTGCAGATACTGGGTACGCAGGAATAATAATTTTGAGCCCCTTTGCTGACATGTGGCTCTCTCCATGGGGGCTCAACACCCAGTCCCCCAGTGCCCCATACTTTGGAGCTGGGGGGATACCCTGCTTTGTGGAAACCGTACAGAGAATTTCAGTAGAGCAAAAAGCAAGCAGATGAGCTGGAACTTGCCAGAAAATAGAAGCTGTGTGACCTACCCTTTCAGAAGGTGTCTGGACTCACTCAAGGAACAGCCACACTGCTGCAGGAAGTGCCCTGGAGCCTTTTGGAGGATCTGGCTAAGACCAGGAATGTACAGGGGTTCCCCACTGCCATCCTGACAGCATTTTCCTGGTGCAGTATCCCTCCCCCTTCAAGGCTTCCCATATGAGGAGAAGCAACTCTCTAACTTGGTCTGATCAATGGCCTCAAAACCACTGCACAACCCACACAATTCATAAGGAAAATCAAATCTTCATTTTTCTTGTAACAAATCTCATGCTTCCATTATCTTAGCATTGCAGGCCACCAGCTCATCAGGCAGGAAAATTTGATATGATGAAATCTATCAATAAAGCACCAGGATTACTCTGAATTCATGTTTATCACTTGCTAAGTTTTGAAATTATATGAACTTAATGCATGGTGTTTTACAGGTGTCTGTTTCACTGTACTGGTGAGTGAAAAGGTATATATTATCTCAGGTAAAAGGAAAACACATTCTCTATGAATAATAATCTACCCTGCACCTATGTCCAAACACTGAATTACTCCTCAGTGATGCACATCAGCATGACCAAATTAAAAGTCAACAGAGCAGCGCTGATCTACATCTAATGTATCTATTTCTAGATCTTTACTACAATGGTAATAAAATAATGATTAATAATGACCCCAGCTCACATTATTTAGTGGCACTAATCATAGAATATCTCAGAGCATTTGTAAGCTATTTGCATAGGGAGTTGCACCCACAGTTATGTATACACATAGAAGAATCACATCAGTTAATTGAATTTTCTTTTTTATATCTCATAGGTCCAAAATCAAATACTGATTTAATTCTGCCAGCTCTACTCCCTCCACAGTCATGTTACGTCTTTTCCAGTATTCATCCATCATAACAATCCATGTATTTAAGATTAAAGAAGCATGTTCTTTTTCAGACTTTCTGCAAATAATATTACTACCACTGGTACTGTTTTAATTAAATGGTTCCTCATTTAACACTCTGCTGTGGATTATACATATGTTTAATTTGCTCATTTTTAGATTTAGTAAACACTTTATACAGCCCATAGCTTTATATTTTGGATCTTGAAAAAAAGCAGAATTTAAACTGCAGAAAAAAATTGTCAATCATTCCTTTCTGTCATCTTCCAAGTAAGCTGGAATGTTGGCACTCACCTATAGCTCTAGTGGCATTTACATTGTTAATGAAGTAGCTTATTTGCTGAACTATACCCTTCCCCTTGCAGTTGTTCTATGGATTATGTATAATTTTATGAATCCTGTGTATGCCAGATTTCACAGAAGTTTATTCCATTTCTTCTGCTCCTTTCTGTGTACGTGCATAACCTGAAATTACCAGTCCATTTCCTCAACAGGCATAAACTCCTGCCCACTGACTCTGCACCTCATAATTCAGGCTGAAATTGAGCCTTATGCAAAGTACAAGGAAACTCTTACCTAATGAAGGCAGCTGGCTTACAGCTGAGTGATGTGGAGAAAATAGGGCATGACTGTCACTCACCATTAATGCTATTTACCACCGTCTCTATCGCCGCACAGCAGAATTCCCTGCAAAGCCTCTCTCTTAGGTGGGGCCAGCTAAGTCTAACTCTCTGTAAGCACTTGATGACAAAATGCTCCCAAGAGACAAACTGCTGCCAGGTGTGGTTCCCACAGCTACTTTGATCAATTCTATTTGATATGGGCTTTCACTTCCCTAAGCCACCAAGCATAAAAGCACATAATCTTGGATATGACTTTATAGCTTTTAAAAGAAAGGAGGACAAGGTAAATACAGAGGTGTGAGATGTAACTGAGTCCTCTTGAGCCTGCAGTCACTGCAACAGCTTTGCTGGATTATTTCAAGGCCTGGCAGCTGCCTCTGACATGGACAGGGACATGTTTCTAGTAGTAATGGTGGGGACAAGGAGGCTGAAAAACATGCTGTCCTCACGCCAGACAAACCGGACGCTGTCGATGCTTATCAGTATGCCAGGACCAGCATTGCTCCACGTTTGCCGAGTCTGATGGAAGGGCAGATACCAGCCCCACAGCAGTGTCTCACTGTGTCTGCCTTCTCTCCATAGCTATAAACTCCGGCATATCAGATATCTCTCTAAAACACATTGCGTCCTCAGTTTCCCATCTTCCCACGCCTTCTTTACTCCTGTGACGGACCTGCAGCTATGTTTCTTTTTGTCCCCTGGCTTCAGTATTTGGGTCAGTCCTTTTTTAATGTCTTTATCAATGATCTGCGTGAGGGGATCAAGTGCCCCCTCAGTCAGTTTGTAGACAACACCAAGGTGGGTGGGACTGTTGATGGAGTGTAGGAAGCTTTGCAGAGGAAACCAGGCAGGCTGGATCAATGGGCCAAGGCCAGCGGCATGAGATTCAACAAGGCCGAGTGCTGGGTCCTCCCTCTAGGTCATAGACATCCCAAGTAATTCTACAGGCTGGAAAAGCTGCCCAGTGGAAAAGGACTTGGAAGTGCTGCTCAGCAGCAACAGAACGTGAGCCAGTGTGTGCCCAGGTGGCCAAAAAGGCCAGTGGTATCCTGGCCTGTATCAGAAGCAGTGTGGCCAGCTTGACCAGGGTCATATTCATCCCTCTGTACTCGGCACTGGTGAGGCCACACCATGAGTGCTGTGTCCAGTTTTGGGTCACTCACTACAAGAAGGACATTGAAGAGCTGGAGTGCGTACAGAGAAGGCCAACAGAGCTGGTGAAGCGTCTGGAGCACAAGTCCTGTGAGGAGAGGCTGAGGGAGCTGGGGTTGCTTAGCTTGGAGAAAAGGAGGCTCAGAGGGGGATCTTATTGCTCCTGCCTGAAAGGAGGCTGTGGCTGGGTGGAAGTTGGTCTCTTCTCCCAGGTAGCAAGTGACAAGATAAGAGGAAATGGCCCTAAGTTGTGCCAGGGGAGTTTAGATTTATATTAGGGAAAATTCCTTCACTGAAAAGTTGTTCAAGCATTAGAAGGGGCTGCCCAGGGAATTGGTTAAATAACAATCCCTGCGGGTATTTAAAAGACATGTACCTGTGCCACTTAGAGACATGGTTTAGTGCTGGACTCAGAAGTGCTGGGTTAACAGTTTGACTCAATGGTCTAAGAGATCTTTTCCAACCTTAACAACTCCACAATTCTATATGCCACCAGTATTTAGTCTGACTGGCTGATGTATTGTGACTTCTCAAAGATTAATATTTGTGTTTCGGTTTCAGATTATTGAACACCAGGCCTTTATCATTATAATTAATTCTTTATTTCATGAGTTCTCACCTTTTTAAAAGATTGGTCAGCCCTGTTCCTGCAGTTTTAAATAGCAAATAACTGTCTGAGGTGAAAAAACACGATACATTTAATAAAAATAATGATTTGTTAATCAGTTTTCAGTAGTTCCTTGGAAGTTCACAATGGTGTTTCATTACATTTTATTCCAAATCAAACTTCCTGTGTGTCTTTGTTTACATGTTTAGTTTCTACTTTTTTTCCCACCCATCCTATTTTTCAAGTGCAGATAATGGGGAGCATCTCTAATGCAGACAGAAGACCAGAATCCATGTTCAGAACTAAAACATTCTATCATCTTCCCCCTGTGAAAAAATTGCCCCTCTAGGAAAAAAAACCAATTTATTTCAATCTTATCACTAGCTGAAATTCCAGTTGGCTTTAATTTGTACAACTCCATCTAATCCTTGGGGCTATCCTTCGGAAGTTAGGCTCTGTGTACAGTAACTCCAAGGTCACCCTTGGTGGTCAGTGGAAGGAGATGGACTTTTCACCACACCTCAAAACTGAATTATCATCTGAAGGTATCTATATCCATCTTGGGACAATAGACATAGGCTCAAGTGACTACCATGCTCTCAGCTGCCAGAAGTTAGACAAGAATCCAGCCAGATCTGACTGTTTTGTCCTAGTAAAGTAAAAGATAAACAGGCATTTCTCCAACGTACATTTTTCATTTTATTCTTACAGCAGCAACACTAATATTTGCCTTCTAACTACCTCATCTTCCATCTTAAAAAGTTGCATGTCCATGTGCCAGTTTTAATTGGGTAGGTTAAAATTAATTAACCTCCCCAAAAATTAAAACTAATTTTATTTTGGTGGGTTTATACTATTCCCCACAGCTTTACTAGAAGTGGCTTTCCGTTACAGGACGGTCTTCTAATATAAAAATGGGCTTTTTAGAAGTTCTTTGTGTAGCTCCCTGAATATAACTGCCTGACCTTGAGAAAAGAAGCAGGAGGAGTGTGTGTTTGACTTAAGTATTAACAGATAGACTGGACAGTGAATCCTTCAATAGTCCACTAAAAAGCAGGAGATTCAACATTAAAGGAAAGTTCTGACCTTTAATTTAAGCCTCCTGCAGTTACTACGGAAAAAAACTGTGGCTTCTCTATAATGCTAGTCAACAGTGCTGTCCACTTCTGGTGCAAAGTAATCCTCTATCCCATACTGGGAGATAAAACAAGTAGAAAAAAGGCCAAATCCTTCCTAAATGACTCTACTCTCCCCAAGAGGATGAGTAAATGTCAGCCAGATGCCCAGAAGTAAAATCTTTACCCATTAAAATAGTACATTATCACTTAGGTCAGTATGGGATGAGGCACAGAATTTGCTCCCGTAGCAAGGTTTTAATCTTTCAGCCAGATTCGTTCAAGTCGCTCTGGAGGTCTCAAATTACCTATTCCGCTGATCTGCAGGAAGTAATATGCCTGTGAAGGGATTTAGTTGGAGGGACATTACTGGCAAGAAGCACATTAGGTTTTCTGTAGTGACTATTTTGCTGTGAAAGCTTGACAGTATAATACTTCATAAAAACTTTGCGAAATTTTGACTAAATACATTCACTTTTAGCCACACAGTGCAGTCCTGAGGGTTGCACACACAGGAGTAGAGACTGCGGGTAAATTCTGTGGCTTCTGTGGTTGAAATCTAGACATACAAAGGATTAAATAGGTTCATTAATAGTTACTCACATGACAAAATAGGCAAGGAGACCTGTAATGACAACACTCAACCAAGAGTACAAGAGATTTAATTTTCATTTTTTCCCTCCTGGCACCACATTTCACAAGAAGACTGTGCTCCTCTCCCAATAGTATTGTAGAAACACAGCCTTACACAGCACACTCAAATACTGACAAGTGCAAGGTTGATTTCCACCATAACCTTAAGCAAAAGCTTTTTAAGACCCAAGTAGAATTTCTGAGGGAACCAGAATCAGTGTTTTCTGTTAGCTGAAAACCCCTCAAAAACCAGATCTCCCTATTCTTATTTTGCATTCACGTCTGTCACTCTGCCTGGTAACAAACGACAGATTATCTCCTGCGCGTGCATTGTCACCTAGACCTCAATCTGAGCATTAACAGCCCTTAGGTAGAGCACGATGTGTTGCTCCTCAGCAAGCTGAAGATCTCCAGGAGCTCCTTAGGGACTGCCCTAAAAATTAAGTTTGCCAGGTGAACACAACCATCATTTGGTATTTAAATTCCCTGTAGTGCTGTCAACACTTTCTTGAAGTGATGACTGAACAGGTGGATTTATTTCAGAGTGGCTGACAGCCACTCTTTCTACGAGACCTTTATGTTAGAACTTGGCATTAGATCCTGCTTTTTAAGTACTTAAGGAAAAAACAAAGAGGAAAATACATGTGTTCACTTTTCCACTCTTCTTTGTTTCTTGCTGTCCCACTGGAGCTGCACCTGCAGCAATCAGGTGGAAAAAGAGGGCTATTCATCAAGGTGGAAATTGATAAGTTACTTTTCTGTGAAACTAAGCTAAGTGCAACCGTTTTTTCTAAGTGTAAAGGAAAAGAGCAAGTGCTGCAATGTTTACTAGGTAAAATTTCCCCAATGAATTTGGTGCACTGGCGTGTGATGTGACAGATGACTGGAAGAAAACCAAAACAACCACTAAAAAATCCAGTTAAAACAAGCCTGTTGTGTTACAGCTTTTGCCAGTTGTCTCAGCAAATATGTCACTGCTTAAAGTTGCAGAACTAGAGACTGAAATCCCCTCTGTGTTTCTACAAACACACCACGCCTGATGTGTGGCATTGCTGATACTGTAATGCTGGCTCCCCTCTTTCACCTCCCCTCCTGTCACCCCAGACAAAGCTGTGTTACTGCTGCAACCCACTGTGTCCTACAGCATTTGGTGCCTGCAATTAAACAGATCTCTGTGCATTGTGCTTGGGATGGGTTCCCTCCACATGCGCTCCATCGTGCAGCACCAAAATGTAATATAATCTGGAGGCTGAGGAAATGTGTAAGTATTAGGAAGTACAGTCCTGCTACCCTCCACACACATCCATTTATAATTTTATGGTCTATAAGCCAAGTTAAGACTTAGAATTATAGTATCATGGAATGGTTTGGGTTGGAAGGGACCTAAAAAGTCATCTATTCCAATCCCCCCTCAATAAACAGGGACATCTTCCACTAGACCATGTTGCTCAAAGCCCCATTCAACCTGACCTTGAATATTTGGAGGAATGTGGCATCTACCACCTGTCTAGGAAACCTGTTCCAGTTTGTATTTCCTAGATTTAGCCCATAAGCATCTTACAAGTGGCCCTTACCTCCAAGCAAAACAAACCCCCTAAAACGACAGTCTCTTGTAAATCCATCAATGAAAAAGGAATATGACAGCTATCTACATGGACCTGAAGAGTAAGTGTAAGTCAACTTGCAATAAGAGATCCAACAGAGAAGAGAAAGGAATCAGATAAGTAAGAAATCTCATGAAATCTCTAAAATGAAATTATGGATTCTGGAAATATTCTCAGAAAGAGGAAAGATGTCTGTTATACATACAAAGGAAAAATAAGTTTCCACAGACTAGTCAGAAATGGTCCTGCTATAAAAAAGTGTGGAGAAAACTACTTACTGGTACCATATTTTTCAACCTGCACTGCCCAGCTGCTGAATTAGATTTTGAACACAAGGGATCCCACAAAGCATGTGTTGTGCTCCTAGTCACAAAATTTTGAAAATCAGTGTTAAATAAAGTCATACATACCTACATCTTTTATTACTTTGTTATTAGTCTTGAAAAGGGTGACATTTCTGGGCTTGATGGCTACTCTCCTATGCCCTGTGTATCCCACATACATCTAGGGAAATAGCTGAAGGCAGAAAATATGCTCAAGGCACTTGGAATCTGTCATCTATTACTGGCATTTCCAGAAAGGTCAAGAATTTCAGGAATTAACATTATTGGTTTGCAATATGTTCATGGTACTTAGTGTTGTGCAGACATCTTATGAGTTGCAACCATTTCAGTGAAATTAGGAGGCATGTGACGAGATGATTTACAACTGAAAGTGGGAATCATTCTGGTGGACCTGATAGGAGGCCAGGGGGATGCCTGAGCTGTGTGTCCTCCAAGAGACAGTAATCGCTGATGGTGATGGTGTTCCCACATGGATGTTTTTAGAGGCCATAAGTTGAAGGATTCTCATCATCATTCATAGACCTCCAGATAAATTTCCTTCATACCAATGAAGAGTTGTCCATCCAGCCAGTGGGTTTTAGAGCAGGCCTGGATTCAACTAATGCACTCCATGCACATCCGAAAATCAACACTAAAATGGACCACCCTGAAGGCAAACAAAGCAAACAAAAAAACTGGAAAAGACTGTAAGTAAGCAGTCTCATTTCCCTAGAAGTCTTCAGAGAGAGCAAGAACATATTGCTGCTGTTCATGAAGTACCTGCCGTTTGACTCCAGACTTAGGGACTGCCAATCTGCTGGTTTCAGCAGCACTAAAATTCTCTTCAAGAAGCAAAAGAGTTGATGATTTCTAGCTTCATAGCTCAATTATATTTATTTAATGTCAGATCATAAATGCTGCAAATCTGACCTGCAGCGCTGTGACTCCTTCCTGAAGGCCCACCAGCATCACTTGTCTGCCCATTCATGACGCTGTTTCTTGTCTAGAGCCATAAACTTCTATACAACATAAAATTCCAAACTCACCAGCCTTAAAACTCTGAGAGGCAGCTTGTTCAGCATGCCATCTGGGAAAAAGCTTCTTTACTGTTCTTCAAGACAGCCCACAGGAACCACCCACTTGCAGTTACTGACCTTGAGTCTGATCTGTATGGATATTGTCAATCTTTGTTAACATGTTTCTGATAGGAGGTGGAGAAGACGCTTGTTCAAACTCTTCTAGAGAGCTCTTTCATTCACTCTTGAGCGTGGGGACTGAGCCTCATATGACTACAGCACCGTGCAAAGAGACTGGCCCAAAGCCTCTGGGAGGCGTTTTGACAAAATTTCTCATCAACAGAATGCTTCAGCTAGTTAATCACAGCTGAAATCCCCGGTGGAAACACTGGCAAAATGTTGGCAGTCAGATTTCTGAGGTTCCAAGAGTTACCAGTCACATATAAAGAAAGAAAGGGGAAACCCAGACCGGCCTTCTGAAAGCTGATCCCACTCCACAGATCTCCTGACCTTCTGTGCCATCTGGGTTTGGGTATTCAGAAAACACATTTCAAAACACTAGCAGCTATTTCAGAATTATATTCTAATCGGGATTCTTTCATTCGCTCCTGCCTTTTCCCTTGACCTTAGGGAAATAATTTAATTCCCCTTGCATTGGTTTTCCCTAAAAATAAAAGAGCAATGATTTTCTGTCGTACCAACCTCTAAGTGACAACATAATTTTTAGCTGATCGGTGTTTGCCAGAAGCATTGAAACCTGTCAAGAAAAATGCCAAGCCCTGCTAGTGTGCCGAGGGAGACAGAAGAAAAATGTCGAAGTCATAGTAGCTTTCCCTTAGTGGAAAGTTCCTGGCTTTATACAAACAAATATTTTCATGTCAGCATTTCCGACCAACTATATGAATCATTTGCATTGCATTTTCACAGTAAGCTCTTTAAAAATAAACTCAACATCTCCTGTGAAAAGTAGTTTCGTGGGATTTCAAAATGCCCGAGAGCATAGTCTGGTACACCGGATTCAGATACACCCTACTGCAGTGTGCAGAGATAATGGAAGATAATTGAGAAGTAGGGAGGTGATAAACACATTTTCTGCTGAATAGCAAGAAAGAATTTTTTAAAATTAATTTGAATGTTACAACTAAGCGGTGCTCTGCAGGGAGAAGCAGCTTCTTCCTACTTTGGTCAATAGGAACATACGAGCATCCACACTGGTCCACACCTGATGTCCACATAGTCCATCCCCTCGGCAATACCACTCACAGTGCTTAAGACAGCCATACATGAAATTTCTCTCGAGTGTCTCTCATTGAGCTGTATCTTGTTTACTGCATATTATTCCCGAAAAAGATGAAAACCTATGTTTTTCCAAAATATTTACAGACAGATCTCTTGCTGAATCACCAAACCAGCAGCATTTACTAAAACCACACACACACAAAATTAGAAGGCCTCTATTTCAGAAAAAGTGAGTATGATCACCTTCATTGTTGATGTAATAATTTTTAAGTTGAGTACAATGATTATGTTTTATTACCTTATGAGAAAATGCCTATTCTTACTGAAGAAATGTTCAATAGTCCTTGGCAGCATGATTTTTTAGTACTATGAATAGTGTTACGCTCCAATGAGTTGGATTAACAAGATCCCATTCCAGAAAAAGTGGAATTTCAGAGTGGGAGCCCTTTCTAAAACTGTTAATATTCCACAGTTTTTCTCTTCCTCTGGCCTCTTGTTCCTGTCTCATGCTTCAGATATGGCATTCCCACAGCACTACTTGACTCCCCAGGCTACTAATCCAAACAGAGTTGGATCTCTATGCCAGTAGCACCTGTGAGGGTGCTTCAGCAAACAGGGCTCACATTGTCTCACTTTGCTGCCAGCAGATGTGCAGTACAGCAGAGTGTTATAGGCTGGCTGTTCCAGAGAAGTAACCAGAATATCTCCCTGTTTTCAAGCATCCCTGGGCATGGGTTTTAAATTCTGTGTTCTGTAGAGATGAAAAGGACCCATCTGTCTGCTCTCTGCCTGTTTGGTTCCTCAATGCCAGTGTGATGTAGCTGTGTAGCTGTGCGCACTTACCTTAGCTGCTGATGGCTGACATAACATTTTAATTGCGAAAAGAATTCCCTGAAACCCACTGACCCTTCTAAAACTTCAGCCTTGACTCCAGAGGATACTAAATAACATTTCACCCAGACCACTTAACAATGATCCCTGTCATTGTTCTTCCCAAGGAATTTAGATAAGAGCCAGGTTCAGGATGTGGAGATGCTAAAAGTTTTGCAACATTGCGCAAAGTGAAGATAACACAAAGAGTTTGTCCATCTTTATTTAATCCTTATCAATGTACCATCTCTTGATATGTTTAGAGTTTTGGGACACACTACAGGACACGCTCCCTTGGTGGGGAACTGCTTTCACTTCAGGTTTCCTCTCAAACAGTGATGTTCCCTCACCCAGGCTCTGAGAGACAGTTTTGCACTATTGATTGCATTTATTCAAATGAGCAACAAGCAACCTGTCAACACCCACATGGCAAGTTTTCTTCCCTTTTCTCTTTAAGCATGTTAGATTATTAAAAAAAAAAAAAAGAAGTCAGGGAAAAATAAAAAAGTTAAATATCAAAGCAAAGTGTTTCATATCTGGAGGGACAGAAAAAATGCACCTCAACCCCAAGAAAAACAGTAAAACAGTGATGTTTAATTTATCACACAAACCACGAGATGTTAAATACTGCTGTCCAGTATGTAGTTTCTGCAACAAACTGCAAATATTTCAATCTCATTAACCCTTTCCACAGTCCCATAATCTTAAAAAAAAAAAAAAGAAAAAAAAAAAATTAGGGCAACGGAGATTATCCAAAACAGGCATGGATAGCATTTGGTTGAGATTCAATAAGCTTTCAGTTTTTTTAACTTCAGGTGTAGCAGTTTCAGACATCTGGAAATGGTCTGTATTTTATCCTAGAAAGACCAAAGAGGGTAAATTAATATGCTGCTCTTTCACAGCAGCTCTCCCAGTTACCTCATCTGGGTAAACTGACACAGACCCCTAAGTTCTTTATGGTTTGGAGTTTTATTGTGGAAAATATGACACAGTGATGGGTACCATCAAGCCACAAAATGTGTCATGCTGTAATGTGAGGTCATCACAACTGTCATGAGATCTGGGCCTCTTCTCTTCTTTGCTATTCATCTGCCCATTGCACTCACCACTGCTCTGGACCATACTCTCTGCTCCCATCCCTCTTTTGCCTTGGGTGAGCAGACTGAAAGCTCTGAAGCGTTGGCTCTCTCTCTGCATGTGAACCAGAGTACAGGCAACAGACCTTCAGTTGCAATTGAGAGCTCTCAGTACTGCTGATAAGTAGCACAGATTCAATTACACAGACCAGACACTTACTCTAATCTCAGTTACCCACCTGTGCAGATGGAAAATTGCTCAAAAGAAAACCCCTAGTGCCAGCCTGATAAAGTACAACAAATACTCTGTCAAACAATTACTTTGGAGAGGGTTAGCTGCCCATGCTGATGCTTCTGGGGCTGTTTCCTTCCTTACACTAGCGATTTTTTTCCTCGTGAAAGAAAATCCCCCTGACATTATTTTCTTGGTTTTCTAACAAGCTTGTTCTGAAGGATCTCAGCAGCAAATCCTCGTAATCAAACTGAATGCACAGAATAACCCAACTTCTATGCAAAGGCAGACAAAGACAGTAGTAGCTAACTCTCACTCTTCTTGTGTTATTGCAGAAAATTACAAGGCATAGCCAAGACAACAAGCTATGCTACAAGAGACCAACTTCAAGCACTCTGAGGGTGGAGCATTTTTCTGGCTTATCCTGTTCTTGGCTTTAAACAGCTGGTACCAACACAAAGAAATTGCATATTTTTTCCCTGCTAATTGTGAAGTACCTGGCTGATTGCTTATGACTGGCAAGTGTCTGATAACAGGAAATGGCGGCACAGCAGTTCGATGGGTTGAGAAGGATGAGACAGGAAAACCAATTATGGGATTCTTCATTTAAACATTTGTGCATATTGACTGAGGAATGTCAGCCTTAGATTTGTTGGAAGTGCTTGGATACGGGAATTGCTAAGTGCCAACTGTTATTGTTATTACTATCAGTGTTTTCATTACCATAGTTGTTCTGAGACCTAGTCACAAATCAGTTTCGCACTGGGAGAATGAAACACAGAGAAGCCGTTCATTGAAACTTTCCCTCAGCTGCCTGAAATCTCTTTTTCACCGTGGTGTTGCAGCTGTGCCGTTATTCTCAGGGAGCCAAGAGAACAGCAGAGATGTTCTTTGGAAAACTCTTATGTCAGCTCTCTGGTCTCTATTTTGAGCCTCCACAGGTAGGCACCAAGCAGGAAAAGCTCCGAGGCAGCCTGATGATGAGAATGTGTGGCTGGGTCATGCCATGGGTTGGTGTTTCTGGGATCTCAGGGACCGTTTAGTCCCTGTGGGGACCAAATCAGCTCTCAGCAGTCTCAGAGCTGGAGATGGACAATGTGCTGTCCCCTATTACTTGCACTACTGGTGGTGGCGTCAGAAAGATGAACCAGGGACCAACAAAAGGCTTTTTATAAAGGACAGATAAGGTCCCAAGGGAAAGTTTTTTTAAAAACAGGTGTCCTATGGCTGGGGTTTATTGGAAAATGTTTCAATATCAGGATGAAGAGCAAACAAAGTCGTGAAAAGAAGCTGATGAAAGTAACTCTGTCTTTCCAGGACCGGTAATTGGAAACAGGACCCAAACTGGAAGCAGGAAAGTGATATTGATTGAAAATCCAAAGTAGAGCAGAGTGGTCCACTTTCAGGCCCAGGAGACAGAAGGAAAAAAGTAAACAAGTAGTCTGAAAGGTGCCCATTATTCTAGCAATGTGAATTAGATGTTAAAATGTCAATTCATTTTTCATAGCCCAAAATATTATTTATAGCATAGATAAAACCTTCTAATTTCCAATAAACCATTCTGAAATTAATATTTTGTACTAAATCCTGCTCAAATTGCTCAAGCATATCATTGTATCGAAGTCATTAGGACTGTACAAATGAGTAATGGCAGCAGGAGCTGGCCTTTTATTGGCATGACTTTGAAATGGCTGCCTTACTCAAGCATGTCTATAAAACACTCTTGCCACATGATCACATATTCCATTTACTTCCCTTTTAAGAGAGAGGGGAAAAGGTTATTCTAGAAATACTTTAGAGTAATAAAATCTTTATTGCTACAATTTTTTTGTATCTCTTATGCCTGTGAAGCCAGTTGATTTAGTTATGTCCATAGTTCTGAGAGTGATAGAAAGTCAGTGCTTATACATTTTGTACACTTCTAAATATTACTTTAGCTGGAGTGTCTACAACTGTGGGGGGTGTGTGTGTGTGTGCAGTTTTGAGGTCATATAGCTCACAACTTGACACGAATGAAAAAACATGCTGGGTATATCATGGCTTCACAGTCTCTCCTTCCAGTGGGACACAGCAAGTGCTTCTGGTTATGATGGCTTGCAAGGCAACAAATCCAAACAAGGATTGAATTGAAACCTGTTACTGTAAATGAAAGACATGAAAGATTGAGAAGGAAGTTCTACCAGGAGCAGGGAACAACACAAACACATGCTCACATACAGGTTTGGGATCGTTTCAAATCTACATGAGTAACATAGACACTTTCTAAATATTATTAATATTTAAATGTCTTACTGAATATTTAGAACAGCATTTTCTCACATTAAATTCCAAACACTCACTATTGTCCAGTTTATCTATTTACTGTGCAATGAGCCAGATAAATATCTCTGCCATCCCAGCTTTTTATTCACTGAAGCAATAATATGAACTATTATAGAAGAAGCACTATATTCCTTCTACCGCTCCTCTCTTCCACCGCTGCGGGCACACAGATGACTAAAGAAATCAAGTTCCTCCCCTCAAAATCAAAACCAAACCAACAACAAAAAAACAAAACAAATACAAAACAAAACCAAAGAAACCAACAACAAAAAACCCCCACCACCACTACTCTCAGCTATCTGAGCCACTATTGTTGTGAGAAGTGAGCAAATTCCTATTCTGTTTTGTTCATCAACAAACCCGTCAGCTAAATAGTGATTGTGCCACCTTCTCTGGTAGTAGCACAAGAGAAACAGAGGAATCTTGGTGCAATTTTCTAAGTCTGAGGTTGCAGTGCTGGCATTTAGAAAAATCATTGTGTAACTTAGAACAAATTTGCTTAGGAAGTCACAGAGAGAAAAATATGGAACACTACTCTGCCATTTTGACGATTGCTGTTCTTCTGTAACTTCATTTTGAAAGAGAAGCCAACATCATTTGGAATAAGATATCTGCCTTCTCAGCCGACACCAGTCTGTTGAATAGCAAAATGACAAATATCTCTGCAGCTATTTAATTATTTAGGGCATAATATGCTATTTTATTTGACAATCTGTTTGCTCTGTGGATAAACAGTAATGCTGAGTAATTTTTCCTTATGAAGAAACAAGATTATTTTCTCATTAAACAGCCTCATTGGCCCAAAAGGAACATCACACTACAAATAGAAACAAATGCTAAGACAAGAATGAAGCAGAGATGCCTGGAAGTTACAGAAAATACAAGAGAGAACTAAGTCTCTGAAGTGACTGAGAGGAAAGAAAGCTCTGAGGACTTGGAGCAGCAGTGCTGCCTGTACGGACAGAAGAATTTGGGCTGTCAGGGAGATATCAAGGTGAAGATCAGCTTTCCCCTTTTGGCTGGTTGTCTTGGTTTGAACTTGAGGGGTGGGGTCTGAAGTGGCAATGTTCAAGTCACTTCTTCCTGCTGGGGAGTAAGCCAGGCCAACAAGGGCGGTGACAGATACTCCCTGACTTTCTCTCAAGATGAGGATCANCTGATTCACCATCAAATAAAACCTTTATTATCGTCACTGGCATATGGTCTCATTTGCACCTTAATTGGGGCAGAGGAATTTCTAAAGAACCTCAATAATAATAATAATTAGATCCTAACAAGGGCTAACCACATCAAGGGTGTTTATGGCTGTGGTGAATCCTCTCACACCCTTTCTGGGGAACCTGGGTGCTTGATTACCACTCTAAAGTGCTTCTACACGAACACACGGAGCATGAAGAATAAACAAGGACTAGAAATCCAAGGGTAATGGTGAGGCTAAAATACATGGGCCTTCATGGGATATACGCATAGGTGCTGAGGGAGCTTGGTGCTATGCCAGTCTCCATCATCTTTGAAAAATCATGGAGAATGGGAGAGATGCCTGACTGGAGGAAGGCTAATGTTAGTCTGTTCTTCAAAAAGGGCAAGAAGGAGTACCCAGAAAACTATTGGCCAGTCAGCCTCAGCTCCATCTCTGGAATGGTGATGGAACAGGTCATTCTGGAGGTCATCACCAAGCATGCAGAAGAAAAGAAGGTCATCAGGAGTTGTCAGCACAAATTCATCAAGGGGAAAACATGCTTGACCATTCTGATACACTTCTGTGATGGCGTGGCAGGTTGGGTGGATGAAGGGACAGCAGTGGCTGTTGTCTACCTTGGCTTCAGCAAGGCTTTTGACACTGTCCTACTACATCCTCTTAGATAAGCTCAGGAAATGTGGATTAGAAGAATGGACAGTGAGGTGAACCAAGAAATGGCTAAATGGCAGAGCTCAGGGGGTCATGATCAGTGGAGTGGAATCCAGTTGGAGGCCTTTAGTCAGCAGCTTTCCCCAGGGATCTGTACTAGGTCCAGCCTTGTTTTTCAATGCTCTGGAAAAAAGGATAGAATATACCCCAAGCAAGTTCGCTGGTGATATCAGACTCGGGGAGTGGTTGAGTAACCTGAAGGCTGTGTTGCCATTCAGCAGGATCACGACAGGCAGGAGAGTTGGGCAAACAAAAACCTAATGAGGTTCAATGAGGGCAAGTGCAGGATCCTGCACCTGGGGAGGAATAACCCCAAGTTTTAGCACAGGTTGGGGCCTGACCTACTGGAGAGCAGCTCTGTGGAGAAGGACCCAGGTTTCCTGGTGGATGACAAGTTGGCTATGGGCCAGCAGGGTGTCCTTGCTGCCAGGAGACCCAGTGGTCTTCTGAGGTGCATTGGGAAAAGTGTGGCCAGCAGGATGAGGGATGTGATCCTGCCCCTCTATTTGGCCATAGCGAGGCCATATCTGGGATACGTTGTTCAGTCCTGAGCCCCAAGTAAAAGAAAGACAAGCAGCTACTGAAGAGGGTTCAGCAGAGGGCCACAAAAATGATTAAGGGCCTGGAGCATCTCATTTGTGAGGAGAGACTGCAGGACTTGGGCCTGTTCAGTATGGAGAAGAGAAGACTGGGAGGGATCTCATTAGTGCATATAAATATCTTAAAGGCGGGTGCCAAGAGGATGGTGCCAGACTCTTTTCAGTGGTGCCCAGCGACAGGACAAGGAGCAAAGTCCATAACACAAGAAATTTCCCCTCAACATGAGGAAGAAGTTCTTCACATTGAGGGTGTCAGAGCACTGGAACAGGCTGCCCAGGGACGTTGTGGAGTCTCCCTCTCTGGAGACATTCAAAATCCACCTGGCCGTGTTCCTGTGTGACGTGCTCTAAGTGACCCTGCCTTGGAAGGGGAATTGGACTGGATGATCTCCAGAGGTCCCTTCCAACCTTAAGAATTCCATGATTCTCTGGTTGGTAAATTGACCTACAGACCCCTGGGTGACACTGGTTAAGACAGTATCCTGCAGGAACAAAATCAACAAGCCTTGCTATGATTTCCTGGGGCTTCTGTACCATTTTGATCCAGAGCCTCAGAGAGATATGGAAGGTTCATCTTCTCTAACTTGATTCCATCTGCATCTTGAGATGGAAATGCTCCGGAATTCATGGAATAAGTTACATAAGTGAGGACAGCAGGCATTTCATGATGCTTTAATTTTGCTGCTCCTGCATTCTTCATGGTGATAATAACAAGCTCTAAGCTATCAAACAGTGATTTCCATTTTAATATGGCCGAATGGTTTCACAGAGCTTTGTCACTATTATCATTTTACAGAAGAAAAAGCACAGAGTAGTATTTTGCTTGGGGCTGTATTAGAAACCAGTAACATATCTGAAACTAATACCTAGCTTCCCAACCTGCCATCTAATGCTCTAAACGACTATTTTACCCTAGAGATGAAAACACGGATAATAAAATTTTCGTAACACCAGCAGCATAGTTTACATCACCTACATCAGAAAACAATAATGATGAGAGATCATTTTAATAACTGACTCTTCTGGATGGCCTACAATTATATCTGAACAGTGCTATATCAAATGGCAAACTGAGTATCTTAGGAGCTAATGGACATAGGAAAGTTAAACCTTGTATCCTGGCTTAGATGAAAGGACCAAATGAAAGAACCACCTCATCAATTTTCTGTCTCTGATAGTGGCCAAAATGTTTATGGAGGAACAGAGCAGGCATTTATCAACATTTCTCTATAATGTTCTTGGAAGACCCAAAAGTTTACAAATTAAGAACTTTGTGAGACAAAAGATGTGGTTTGTATTTAATTGACCAATGGCAAGGAGTACCACAGCTTGCCCTTCAGAGGGTAAGACCCTACAGACTCTGCCCTTCAGAGATTCAGTAAAATATCACAGGCCTTTTTCCCATATGTCTTGCTTGGGAATTTTAATACTTTGATTGCTTGACATAGTGTTTTTAATGCAAATAACACTTTGACATATACAGCAGAATAATTCAGTATCTCTGCACATTTTACTTTCTGTCTTCTCTGCCTCTGCCAGCATAGATTCTTTCTGGTGTCGGTGTCAGTGTAGACAGAAATTTACTTGATGTGTGATTTCATCAGTTCATCAGAAACAGACTGGAATGGTACCACTGACTTTCAATGAAACAAAATTTGAAGTAGTGATCTACAGACAGAGTGTTCTGTGTCCTGTTGACAACCCTGAAAGAGGAAATATTTCTGTAGAGAACACTTAAAAATTGCCAGGTCTCTCTGCCCCAGCAGAAACACACACATTCCATTTGCCTTTTAATCACAATTTTTCAGATCTTTTTCTGAAGGTGAAATTATAACTGTTTTTCACAAAAGAGTGTCTGGTGGGCCTATAGGGTCTTTTGAGCCCTTCAGCTTTGTTTAGGACAGAGACACTGCAATGCCATTCAGAAACCAAGAGGAATGCCAAGGTCAGGCTCAAGAATAAGGCTAACGTAGTGTTTTGCATGGGCTAATGTGCCTGGGTTTATAAGAGTATTTGGCCAAATAAAGCACTGTGCTAGCCCAGTGGCACTGCTCCCAGCCCAGCCCTGAGTTAGTCTGACCGTCTTTGTAGGGCATTTCTCCATACCATCCCAGGGTCTTTGATGTACCACTGCCTAACTAAGCTCTTGTCTAGATTAAAAGCAAAACTTATTTTCCAGGAGCTCGTGGAGGTTTTCCAGGTCTCAGTTTGCCTGTCTGCGTTGAAGTGCCAAAAAAATGTGATGTGGCGTGCTGTAGTGTGGAAAGGATCTCTAAGCATACAATCCCATTGGTCATAATTAGCAATATTATGCCTAATGATCTTTAGTCAAAAGAGGTCTTCGGTTACCTGATTTTCATCCAAAACCTGTTGATTAGTAATCCCCTGTAGCTGGGCCATAACACTCTGCTGAAGCATTGAAGAGAAACTTGGCCTGAATGTAATCATTTGATTAGCATTCATCCAAGCAAAACATCCACTTTTACAGGGAGCAAGCATATTTCTACCTTTTGCTGGCTTTTGACAAGTAGCAGGTGTACTAAGCATAGGAAATATATACAGTACACAATGATTTTAGACTAAACATTTGTGAAAATACATTTTGCCTAGACAGCAGTGACACTCCCTAGTACATCAGTACGGTATCACTGAGTTGTCAGTCGCTGTGCTCTCAGATGGGAGAGAGGTGATGCACACGGAGAAATGCAGAAAAATAAAGAGACGTGAAAAACACTTAAAAAATGATTACAGATGTGTTTTCTAAAATTAATCACAAGATTATTGTTGCTGCAATGTTGCATTTTTTTCATGTAAAGGCAGCAGCCAGCAAGCTTAAGTTGCATCTTTCTTCAAGAAAACATTAATCAACAGAACAGCTACCAATATGTTGGTTTTGTTCCTGTGCCTTCTCTACTGAAACATGGGGAAGCTCTTGGAGTGCATTGCCTAAAATAGTAGCAGCTACTCTCAGTAACCACAGATGCTCATAAACCCCTAGAAGACGACACACATTTCAGAAGAAGTTGGATCAGCACACAGATATAAAGGACATGAGACAGTGAAGTAATGTATGCCAAGAGCAAAAAAAACCCTTTCAGTTTCTAAAACACAGAAATGCATCTTTCTGCTCCAGATCACATTGACAGCTTCCCTTTGATGGGTCTTGCTGTGACTGCTGACCCCTGTACACCTCTCTGAGTTGTATCAAACACAATGTGTCTAATTTTCTGCTTTCTTCATTTTTCCTCACCTTACCTTGTTCTCTTGCTACCTACTCTAAGCCAACCTTTTATGTCGTACAGCATAATATTACTATTCCCACCTCCCAGATAATTACTGTTTTTCATTCATGATATATTAACATCTGTTGGGAGTATTTGGAGAAAATAAAATCATAGTTAGGGGTTGAATGAAAGTTTCCACCTTCTGCCACATGTCTCAGGCTCTCACAACTTCTAGACCTCTACTTTACATCCCTTTGGAAGCTTCAAATAAATCTCTGAGTCCATGAGGCAAGGCTAAAAACACATTCAGCAACTCAACATGCAAGACACTACTTCCAGTATAGACAGTATGTACCTCTATGTGTATAAATTTTTGTTTCTTCCACCGCTTCCTATCTGATGAGTTAGGAGGGAATTTTGTACTCTTAATCTTCCTCAGCTGATGTCCATGAGGAAGCACAGCCCCCGAAGCTGCCGTGCCAGAAACAGATATGCTGTACTGTCAGCAGATTACAGGACTGGAGTTTTCTTGTTTGTCAGTTCTAAGTCCCTTCCGGCTACAAAAGGAGATGACAGCAATAGCTAGGAAAGGAAGGAAGATTAATGGTGTGTATAACACAGTAGAAATAAGAAATAATCATACTCTGCAGAAAGGAGCTTTACGGAGGGAATGGCTCAAGAGAGGAGGATGTAGGAGCCAGTAACATCTGTAACCAGTCACTTAACCAGCTCGTGCCTGATAAACTTCGTGCAACACCCTGATAATAGTTATCTCCTGACTCAATTGCCACACAGAGCATTCTGTTAAAGATCAACATCTGGCAGGCACAGGGTCCGTGTTACCAAGCAACACAACATCTTTTGCAGACCCATATTTCTACTTTGATTCATTTCCGTTTATTTGCTACAATATAGACATTAGTGATTGAAAGGACCAGGTACAATACACATCAATGAAGCATCTGTTAACTCTCCAATGTTCATTAAGATTCAGATCAGTCCTAATGGACACAAACAGAGAAATTAATATTTGACTCACATTAACTCTTTCACAAATTAAACCTTTCACAAAGAAACTTCATTGCCTAGGTTAAGATCCAGTTCACTAGTTCTTGTGGACTATGTGGATGCTTTGTAGAATTTTATTGCCCACAGAGCATCCTACCCTTTGCTCACAGATAAACACATAACATGGACACAAGGACATTAGAAAGGGAGGCTGGATGACAAAGGCAATAAAGGAGCTACAAGATGTGAAAATACTGTCACTCGGCTGTACCAGGTGGTAACAGGAAAACAACTATATCAATGGGATTTGATGAAAGATGATGGAACTTACAAAAGAGCTTCTAATTTAGTAGACAACTGCATTAAGAGTTATTTATCTTTTCCAGTAACCTTCTGTGAAAAAGCATAAGCCTCAGAAAGACTATATGTGGTTGCTTAGTTAGAGTTAAATAATGTCCTGGACACCTGAGTCCAAGATGGTGAATTACATGTCTGTGCCAATGAGTTCTTAGGTGCTGCTCAGCAACTTTCCTAACAAAGATTTGTGTGAGTACTCACAGTTGTTTTAACATTTTCTGGTCATTCAGCGTGACATTTGGTGATTCAGTTTCTAGAAATGCTGACATCTTCTATCTGCAACTAAGAACAATGAATCTGTGCCCTGAAACAATAAATTTATAGAAACTAAAAGGGGAAAAACTGAAAGCAAATTGTCCCAGAAGATAAGAAATGCCAGTAACAACTAATTTTCACTGCCATACCCCATGTCTTGAAGGGTAAAAGAAGAATAATGGAGGATGGCAATGTGGATTGGATGTGGGGCAAATAGCCATGGCACCTAGTGGGAACTGAAGGCTAGACTCTTTTTTACACTTTTTGCCTGCTACCCCTCTCTTGCATAAAATCTAGTGATGCATCATGTAAGGTAGAAGACAATAGAGCTCCAGAAGGGAGAGAAAAGTGTGCCCTAAATACACCTTTACTGGACTATGTGAATAGCTGGTGACGATATAGTCCTGACATTCGAGAGATCAGGAAACACACTTGCAACAGCTTTTCAGCTCTGATCACAGGCCTGATGTTCAGAATGTGAAGAGGGACAGCCACGTGACCTCAATTCCTGTGAAAACACAGCCACACATGTAGGGTGTTGCCTCTGTAACCCTAGATAAAATTTGGTTTGTGGAGGAGCTTTCAATGGATGGAAATTGATGAATCTTTATTTTTCCTATAGACGTAAAAATCAACACTAAGGTTTGAATGACCTGGGGCCTGTGAAATCTTTGCTGTTGATTTCAAAGAGCCCACTAGTTTTCCCCTCATTGCTGATTTTGAAACAAGATGTTTGAAAATTTGAAAAAAGCAACCTGAAAATGTGCAACAAATTTCCAAACACAGTATATAATTTTGCATATATATGTAGGGGAAATATTGCACCTCTGTGCTTTACATTTATTTACGATAAACCTTCTTAAAAATGAACTCACAGTATAAAAAAAAAATTTTTTTTGCTCTGAATTAAATACTTATCATCTCAACACCTCATTCTGTTATTTTGCTTCTGGTAGCATATTTGATTAAATTCTCAGATTAATTTATAGTAATGACACAGCAAACCTGGCAGCCATAATCCCATTAGTAGTTCAATATGTTTATGAGGGTTGAAGGATGTTAAATGTGGCAGTTTAAATGCTAAGCTAAGTAATCAGTTCATTAGGAATTTGCTCAATGTGTTTGTCATGTGCAGCTGAAGCATGCAAAACCAGACTCTGATAATTCACCAGACAGTTTAATGTAAGAAAAAGATAAACTCCCCAAAGATTGATTGATAGCCCCCGGAATTTTGTTAGCAGAGTTAAGTGCATGCTCACACCTACACCCATGGATAACTTATCCACTTCCAGCACAGAAGAACTGCAATACAAATGTATTTGGCAGTCAGGTCTGGTATGCACAGCTCTTCCTGCAAGATCCTGACCCAGGACAGCCTCAGCCAGCAAAGCCGGGCTTCAGGGAGTTGAGAAGGAATATGGAGAGCTGCATCCCAGCCATGGAAATCTTTCTGTTGAATGCTAATGTTAAAAAACAGCCATGACCATCAATAATTTAACACATCTCAGAAACAAATGACTCAAATTTCACCAAAGCCCCCATGCTAATATTTTTTCTGACTGAACTTATACCCCTAAATATTTCTAGCTCCTAACATGCATGGAATACAGCAATTTAGGCATAGTTCAGACCCCTGGATATGTGTCTGATCTGATAGTCTCCAGATGCACCATACACCCTCAATATGACAAATGCCCTTTCCTAGACAGCCGGCCAAATCTGCTTAGATCAGTTACAGTTTGAAGAAAATGGACAAAACAAGCCGAACCACCCCAGACTCCATAGCTTCCTGAGCATCTACCTCTTTCTTTCAGTAAAGGAACATGCCTCTACCACAGTAATGAATTATAGACTTTTCCTGTCAGTGCCTGAGATATCTGTGAGGATAAACCTGAAGTAGGACCTCGTCCTCCAGCACTCCATTAGCATTCACTCAGTTCCTTGCCAGCATCCTATTAAGTGCAGAAGCAATTCATGAAATCCCGAGTATTTCGCTGATCAAAAAATCACTCGAGGCTCTGCTTCTGCAACAAAAATTTATGTCAGGAGAGAAAGAGGGGTAGAGGAGAAACAGCACAGCAAAACCCTGCATCATGGCTCAGCACAATAAACAAACCTGAGAAGGAAGGGTGTGCTGTGGGCAGAGGGAGGGGAGACGTGATTATGTGGCAGAGAATAATCTTCTTCCTCAGAATGCCTCTGGGAAGGAGGAAGCAAGAAAACATGAGAATCCCGCCAGTACACACAATGGCCCTTCAGAGCACCATGGGGAACCTACTGATGAAGAGCTGCTCTCTAATGCCTCCTGCCAACTCGATATTTGCCAGATCCCATTTGCTTCTAATCACTTACAGGCAGTTGCTTGGCCTGAGTCTGCTCACTCCTTCTGGTGCAAAGCTGGAGTTAGGCTGCAGCAGCTCTCTTGGCGCTGGTGTATGTTAAATGAGGATTGTGACTATCTCCATGATCCACAGAGGAATAAAAATGCTGACTGACCTGCCTTGGTGGCTGGCTTGGACAAGTCCTGGAGAAGAAAGTGGGTGGCAGGGTGGGCACGTGGACCTGCACAACATTATTATAAGTGTTATCCTTATCGGAAGAGAGAATACACACTTAGGATATTCCCAGTAGGTGCTCTGGGAAAAAAGTGGTTAATCAGAGACGCAATTACTTTTCTGACAGCTCAGGGAAGAGAAACTACTTACTGAAGGCTATATTGACATTCATCTTGCTCCAGTTTCTTCCATAATTCTGCCCCATGAAAAGTTACCCTTTGCTACTAATTCACTGACTTTTGCAGCATACTACAAACAAGATCTGGCTGCCTGTCAGAGGCAACCACAGTTTTCTGAAAGATGCTTTAGGACACAGCAAGCACAAAGAGAGAAGGAAGCCTTTAGTAGGTGCTAGTCACACAGACAAAGCACCAAGGAAAATTTAACCTGGATCTGAGCAAAGTGTGCCAATCTCTGCAAGACCAGCCATTCATCATGTCTATCTTTCTTCAGCTCTTAAGTTATGGCAGTAAATAAGGACGGGGAATTGCTTTCTGACCCACCCCTGCACACCTCCAGCAGCAGAAGCCATCAGCTGACACCCTGAAGCACGGCGGCTGATTGCATTTCGCATGCATAATGGCGGCTGTTATTATTGGCAAGAACAACAGTTGTTACAGTTCAACAAATGTGTCTTAATCATTTTCTGCTTATGTAACACACCGTATACAAGTACTAATGCAATCAAGTGCACTCTAAATACTGACTGCAGAAATACTGCCTGCAGTCTCCTCTCACTCAATAAACTGTTACTGAAGCTAAAGATCTGGATAAAAAGCACTCTGCAGAAAACGGGTGACTTGAGGGAATTGGTCTGATGTTTAGATGTTTCACAGGTAAAGTGATCCTCAGTAATTATGGATTTAGACTCTAGTTTAAGAAAAGTGAAACAAAATTTCTCCTCTGTCTCTGATCTCTTTCACCACTGGGCCATCAGGATTACTTGCACTTATTTCTGTCATATTATTCTGAATTTAGAATCTCATATGTAAGAGCAAATAAAGCCTGTATGTAGCAATAATCCCATTACTCTGGAGAAAAAAAAAGGGAAAAAAAACAGCAGCTATGTCTGTAGATATAAAGACTTTGCTTCTCATGTTCAAAAATTAATTATGCCAGTACTCTATTTAGCACTGAAGAGAACAGCTACAGACTGGCGTACAGCTGTACTGCTGAATTCCCTCGTCCTTTCAACTGCATAGATTCATCTTGGCTCCTTACTGAGAGAATCTTGTGGCCCCTGCTAACACCTGAGCGATCATCCAGGAGACACTACAAGCCAAATCCCCTCCAGGGCCCTTTCTAGTAATGCAACAATATGGACAATTAGATCTGGGTGTCCAGGGACCTTTCTGGCGCTCTTTAAAATCCTGAACTCTAGTAATCTCAGCATTGATGAACCAAATTTGCTTCATCTACTATGTTTTGGATTAGAGATTGCTAGCAAACTGAAAATAAAGGCTACTTTAAAAATAGATATTAGTATATGGCCATACATGTGCATCCAGTTTCCAAGCTGGAATTAGATTGCTTCCTGAGGAACTGTTCTTCCACAGAATTAGAAGTAGCACTAAGAGATACACTCTTTCATCAGTGAACATGTCATTTCCTCTTTCCATAATATGAAGCAGGAGAACAATAAACTCACTCAGATGGGGAAACAAGTAGCTCCCAAAGTGTCCCTGGAAACTCATTTCTAATTTGAAACTATCTGGGGGGCTTAACAGTCCTTACTACAGCATTTTTCACTTTTACAAATTATTGCCAGAAAAGCCTTGAAATGAAGATATCATTCATTCCTGACAAAGGCAAATATTACCTTGGCTTTTTGGTAGAGCATGGGGCACAGATCAAGTAAAGTTTACAGAAGCGTTCCTATTGCCTGGTTCTTCTCCTAATCAGGCTTTGGACTAAGAGAGTTTTGTTTTCCTCTGTTCTTGGTTCTGACTCTTCTCTGCAGGAAACCAGGCCATTTCATAAAAAAACAAGGTATTTTTCTGTGAATTCTTTGGTGACTTGGACTGAGAAAATACCACAGATCCATGTGTCAGGCGGCACTCCAAGTGACTTGCAACCAAGATTTTAGATTGCCACTGTGCATGTTCCTACTGCTACCTTGAGCACAATAAAGAACTTTTTAACCTCTGAGACTACACAAGGCAAGTCTTATTCCCTGCCAGCAACATGAGAGGCTTGCTCAGCCCCTCTAGCTAAGCTTTGGGACAATCACTGTCTTGCCACTGGTGAACAAGTTTCTGCAATTGCTGTTTCAAAGGTAGAAAAGAATAAGCTGCGCTGCATTGAGCACTACAGCAGGCTGAGCAAACGGGAGCAGAATCAGAACTGAGACCAGCAGGCATGCCTTCTTGTCTTCTCCTTGCTCAAAGAAGTGTTTAACGGCACAGACAACGCCAGGTGTTGAGCCATGCTTCTCCCTAAGCTCAGGTAGGTACCAGAAGGACAGTCCAGACATCCACTATGCTCTTGACAAGTTGCTTTGTCTAAATATTATAACAAATATTCCCAAGATTCTAGATTATTTTTTATGACAGGAAAGTGAACAATTTTATTTCCTTGCTGCTGGGATCAAACAGCCAAATAACCTGTGGTTCTATTATACAAATACACCTAAATAAATTACTGTAGGATAAGGAAGGCATTCAATTCAAAGAAGGTCTCAGAGGCACTCAGCACCACAACCTTGCCATGTTAGAGTTTGAAAGTTAGAATTGCATTACACTCGTGCCCTCTCAGCTTTCAGGGCTATTTTTACCCATCTGCTGGGGTCTCATGGCTTTCTGTAATGGCATGTTATTGACAGATACCAGAAATAAGAAAAACAAAGATATCTTGCACTGGGGGACGTGAAGGTCCAAGAAGTGGATTCTGCACAAATAAGCCTTTTTCCGTGTCTTGGGGGAGTCAGGATGTGTGTGACTGGCTTTATTTCCCTAAGAGGAAATAAAGGCTTGGCTTTCACAAGTTTGGGAATTATGAATCTAGATGTTTCTATAGCAGGAAACGCAGCACAGAAAATAGCAACATCCACAGAAATGCAGAGCAGTCCCTCGATGTTTAACCATGCATAGCAACAACACATACCATTATGACAGCCAATAAAGAATACAGTACCCAGATGAATGGGGGATATTTTAGAATTTGTATGTTAAATGTATTGACAGTACAGCCTGGACCACAGCCAGCATGTTAAGGGTCACAAAAGGGGAATTACTCTGCAGTTGATAATCTCAAGGATGAGCAACTTGGTGCATGGGGGATCAGATCTGGTTAGTGTCCTGATCACAACCATTCTGGATCAAAAAAAAATAGCTTTTTTAAAGGAGAAAACAGAGTCTTCTGAGCTGCCAGCACCCGAATTCTCCTATTTAATAAACTCTGTTAGACCTGTTTTGGTTACAAAACTGCAAGTGTACAACAGAAAAGTAAAGAAGAATTACGTAAGTGACAGCATATCTGAATGAATCTAAACCTCTTGACTGAAGAGATGTCTGGTTTGTGAAAGGGAAAATTTATCTTGCACTGTCTTCAGCTAGCAGAAGGAAAAAGAAAGAAGCAGATGCAAGTATAGAAGAACTGTGAGAAGGAAGAAATAGTGGAAGTCACAGTAACTGGATGTAACTGCTTTAACAAAGTACTGGACAAATGAGCTGGAAAATATCCCATGTTCAAACACCGTAAGGAATTGTGGTCCTGCCTTCTCCTGCAGGAGTGGGCAGAGTGAAGGGCCAGAACCATCTTCTTTGCAAAATCCATCCTGAAGATGTGTCCTCTGTGCTATGTGGCACCTCACTATTTATTTGGCTGGTTACCAACCAAGTGTGCTGGACTGTATGCGGTGCTGCAGACTAGAAATTCCTCCGAGCGATGACCCTATTTTATCTGGTGACTGAATCTATGACAAACTATCTGCACATCATAGGCCTTATTTTCCCCACCTGTGAAAAATTAGCAAACTCTTTCATTTGTCAAATTGTCAGTGCTAAAATCAGTCAGCAAGAGTCAGAGCATAAAACCTTAGACCTGGAATGAATAGTTTTTCACCCAGCTAATCTGTCCAATTTCTCTGGAATTAGACATTTAATTATTAACTAAGATTGTAATATTTACACAGTATTTTAGAAGACATCTTAATGACACCATCTTATAAGACTCAACACTGATTTTTTTTTTTCCCTAAGAAGCATGACTTATATGAACCAGAAGACAGATAATAGTTAATCATGGTGCTAGGAGGGATTCTGCATCCCTACCTTGTGAGCTGTATTCACAAGAGAATGTGAAGATGGAAGAGAGTTCTGCCATCTGAGGTTTTGCCTGACATGGTTTGAAAATAGAGTTCAGTTTTGAGATGACAATCTGGTATGCTGTATGTTGCTTTACAACCCAAGCATTGCAAAGAAGCCAAAGTGTTAAAATTATTTACAAAGTTAAAATTAAAGTAGTCATAATAACTAGAAATATTGAAACACAAGCAAACTTGATCATCTAGAAATTTTGGTCTTTTGATATCTTCAAAGATTAATCTGAAATGCCTTTTTCCAAATTACCTCAAATCTGATTTTTCCATCATTTAAAAAAGAGACAAAACACTAACTGTTGGGATAACTTCTGCAGTTCTTTTTCTGCTTCTGTGAGTGCTGTACATGGCTGCAGTAGCAATTCAATTAGGGATCCAGAAAAATATGGTTTTTTACCATAATTGCTCTTTTTATGGCTCAACTTAAAAACTTCCAGGAAGATCAAGATGTCGGTGTTAGGGTCCATCCAAGCATCCCAAACATCTAATACATTCCTCTACAGTAGATGCTTCTAATCTAAATAGGCAAAATACAGGGAGGAAAACAGAAATATTAGTCCATATTTTGAATGTGAAGAGCATGAAACATCAAGAGGGAACAACATGCCAAGGCTACTCAAGAACCCAGTGGCAGAATCAGAATCATTTTGACTCTGAGAGCCTATTCACTGCAAAAGCATCCTTGGCCTCTGGAGAGCTATGATATAAAGAAGTTATTTTGTGTGAAGAAAAAGGGAAAACAGAGGCTGTGTCTGTGTGCTACTCCAGATCCAGGATTAGTTTCTTACAGTAATGAGATGGCTAAGTAATTCCGCAGGATTTCACCAAGGTAATCAAGTCCAGACATTCAGCATCTTACAGCCTTAAGACATTGATGGAGCCAAAGCCTTTGCTGTTATCAATGCACATAGATAAACAGCGAGAAAGTAATTTGGAAAGCACCTTCTGCTTAGAGCTGCCACAATTCTTTCCTAAAGCATGCCCTGGCCAGAAGTGCATTTCAGACAGCAGGGGTATTAAAATCCTTCCTGGTAGGAAGTTGCCAATGATGCTGGTGTGTATATGCCCTTGGAGTGCCCAGGCTGTCAGCTGCACCAGCTGCTGCTTCATTCATTATACATGAGGAGTCATAGGCAGCGTGAAGCTCTGAAATTAATCCTGACAGAGTCATGAATAAAATGTAAATATATCTTGAGAAGGAAACATTTGCAAGAGAATTTAAAAAATAAAGAGAAAGAAGGAGAAAGAGAAAGAATGAGAGAAAGAGAGAGAAAAAGAGAAAGAGAAAAAGAAAGAGAAAGAAAGAAAGAAAGAAAGAAAAAGAAAGAAAGAAGGAAAGAAAGAAAGAAAGAAAAAGAGAAAGAACAAAAAGAAAAATAAAAAAGACAGAAAAAAAAAGAAAAAGAAAAAAGGGGGAAACTGATCAACTGTAGGAATGTAGAAGAATGAAGCAATACAGTTTGCAGGGTGAACACCTGGGTCTTGTCTCATTTCATGCCAAGAGGAAGCAGGCTCCAGAACTGCTAGCACACATGGCACTGTGGCAGCTGCCTGGGCATATAAACATAGCAGCTCAAAAAGCAAAGCAAACCAAAAAAACCGCAAAACAAACAACCAAAAAACCTCCAAATCAAATGGAGTGTCCACCCCCACCCAAAAAAAACCTCCAAAACCAAAACAACAAACCCCAAACCAACAAAAAAACCAAAGCCCCATGTGTGACTAGGGAGTTTTAAACCCAAATGAACTGTGGAGCTTGCCTTGAGGGCCACAGAATAAGGCTTGCTCTGTGTGTGATTTGGCAGAAGAGGGAAAAGCTGGCATCCGCTTGGCTTTTAGCCATGTCTTCCTATTGTCTCAGTGCCTAGATAAAAAGTGTTGCCAGCTTGGTTTGGAGCGTTAAGACAAGCTATCCCCTGTCTGTTTCTGGCTGCTACCTCCTTCAACAGGCAGTGACTGCATGAGCTCTCCTAGGTTGTTTGCCCAGTAAAACTGACCAATTAAATCACCTTTGGTAGAGCCATGTAATCCATGTGGGAGGCTGTTAGCTTCCTGAGAAGCTCAGACTACATTGCAAGCTTTCACAAGACTGCTCACATTGCCTGGTAGCCGTCAAGTTGCTTCATGTCACCCGGGCCCTGATTATCCGGTCTCACAATCCATCAAATGATATTAATCTGCTTTTCTGGGGAATGAAGAAGAATTATATGATTCGAGATACTTGATAAAACGTTGTTCTCTAGATGCAAAGACTGACTATAGTGCTGATTTTTCCCAGCCTCTTTCATCCCCTGTGGTTTGAAAAACGCAGGTCAGATATTGCTCTCAGCTACACCCAGGCAATTCCAACCAATTTCAGTCGCAGGCTGCATATGCAGGGCTCATTCTAACATCACCACATTTTGTATATGTATGTACGTGGAGGGCACGGGGGTGGCACAAGCAGCCACTCTCTGGCAGCAATAGTACCTACCCAGCGGGGTGCAGGAGGGAGAAATGAAGAATCATTTCCCCAGTGGAAACTACAGTGAGAATTTTAAGCAGGGAGAATGTAATTACCTGAAATGGAATCGTACATTATACCCATCACACCATTCCACATAAAAATTTAAAGCATGATTTGCAACTGAGGAAGCTGAGGTGAATTTCTGAGTTTCATTAATTTGGTTCCTCCTATTTAGCACAGTGCTGCTGATGAGAGGCAGATTCACCAGCATGGAGAGACAGTGCCACCTTCTCTGTGCTCTTATCTGAAGGAAGAATTTGAGAGTCGTGTTGTGCCCTTTTCTGAAAGAACCTCAGCTACAGATCTTCCATTATAGTCTTTGTACTGCTTTCACCCCACACAGCTGCTTTATCTGCACCTTAATGGATGCATATACGTAACTAAACCGCAGTCCCTAGCTCTACATGGCACTGGATACCTCAAAATCCCTAAGGCTCTTATCCTTTCAGTTAATCCCTCCTGAGACACAGTGACAAGTTTAAAGCCAAGAACTGAGGTTCAGGAAAGCTCAGAGTAGAATTCATCTCACCTAACTTGAGAAGTCTGAAATGTAGGTGTGTGTGCACCTAAGCTAGGAAACAAGGTTTTTCTGTAAGAGACATTAGACAAAAAGAGGGGCTTATAGGGCTGAATTGTTCTCAGTGTCTGGTTTAGGACGGAATTGATCATTCTCTGGAAATGCCTGCTTGCTGTCTTTGTCTATGAGGAAAGATTAGATAAAAGCCCTGTTATACCCATGCAGTCTGAAAAGAAATCCATAGCAGAATAGGGAACTGAATCCACATCTCCTAACTCATATACAGATTTCTTGAGTGGAGAGCCAAGACCCTATTCCTGAAATAATTATACCAGAATCTTCAAAAATGTAGTCCTGCTAGCAAAATTGTCTTCAGACCTTTGCAGATGTTGTATCCCATGGGTGAATGGGTAATTCTGTGCCATCTCCCACAACATTTTCAGAGAAACAGTGGGTCTTACAGCGTACTGCTGAGGCAGAGGAACATCGCCTCTGAAGCTTCAGTCAAAAGAGTTTGCATATTAAAAAGATAAGACTGAATCACAGAGAACTTCCATCTGACTAAACATGGGAATTGAGCTAGATTGATGAGTGCCTATGGACTTGTGGCTCACTCCAGTAGTGCGCTCATATGGCAGAGGGAATTATTTTATTTGTAATACATATCTAATTATGAAATAAACAGACACAATAACATTACACTAACCAAAACCTTAGCATTATTTGACTGTGGCACCAATGACTAAACAAGGAAAATTGCCTGCACACATCTTCAGTATTGTCCTGGTTTGAGACAATTTAAAGGAGAATACTTGGCAACATTTTGAGATATGCATGACAAGCATCGAGAAGGAAAACTTAGGGAGACCTAACCTTCTAACACCTACAAGAAAGTAACTGAGAAGACAACACCAGGATCTTTCCTGAGGAGTAGGATAGGACAACAAAAAAAGAAGATGGCCGTAAATAAATCAAGAGAGGTTCAAGCAGGATACAAGAGAAGACATTTTCACAATGAGGACATTCAAGCATTCAAGCAATGTCCATCTTTGCAATTTTTCAAGACTTCATTAGATAAAGCTCTGATTAAGCTGATGAAACAGCTGACTCCATTTTAAACAGGAGGTTGGTCTAAAGACCTCCTGAGTTCTAAGTTCCCTTTCAAAACATATTATTCTGTGAAAAAAATATTGTTCATGGACTGCTTCCCATCTGCTAACAAAGCATGCAAAGAGTAAACAAATGTAGTTCATATTGAAACTTCATGTGGAACAGAGATCTACCAGAGCAGCCTTCTCAGTTCTCTGTGTGATGTGTGAAAGGACAATGGAGAGTAGAAATTCACGTTATGTTTTGCAGTTTCTAGATCCTTAAGCAGCCCAAAAGTTTGTTCAGCCAGAGTAATGAAAACTAGCTTGAGAAATCTTTGCAGCACATGACAGACCAAAGAGACGGCTGCTGTGATGATGAGGGTAGTGGCTGTGACTTCTTGTCCCCAGTGCCCCAAGCTGAAGATAGCACAGTTTATAACAGAGGGATCTGGCCCTAACTTTCTATACTTTTCTACAGAAAGCTAGCAGTGTACTATGAAACAGCTTAGTCACCTTAACAAAGTGCTTTCAATAAAAGCACTTTAATTTTCTCCTATGGAACAACGCCCTATCTTGTAGTAAATCCTAAAAAATCCACCAAAGCAGAACAGTAATGAATTCTCTGAACA
The DNA here is from genome assembly GCA_013398015.1 of Oreocharis arfaki. NCBI lineage: Eukaryota > Metazoa > Chordata > Aves > Passeriformes > Paramythiidae > Oreocharis > Oreocharis arfaki. The sequence goes on along the minus strand of VZRR01010913.1, from coordinate 337,882 downwards.
TCCAGAATTTTAATTATTTTAGACCTACCCAGATATTGTCTGCTCCAAAAGTCACCCAAGGTTTTCTTTGGTGACTTTTCTTCTAGTTCACAGTGGTCCCTGAAGGAAAGGAAATAATCTTTAATTTTTCTTACGTGTATCACTTTGTTGTCATGGGAAATTACAGGAATTGCTTGGCTGAAAAAGTGAGACAAGTTATGTCAGCATTTGATACGGAGCTGGATTCCTCAACCACACTGTCACTGAGCCTGAGTCCATGGGGTCTTTCACTCTTGCCAAGCCCAAACAAGCACAGACCTATCTTGTACCTGCAAAACAGCCACAGAAAGCTTTGAAATCATTGCTCTCTAGAGATGGCTTTGCATTCCTACTCCTTCCAGTTTCATTAAGCCTTTTTACATTGAGGCTTCAATCACTTGACTGACCAGCAGGACTTTAGCAGGAACTACAGAAGCACCACTTACACTTCTTGGGGCTTTTTTTAACCTGATGTAATTGGAAAAAAAAGATCTACATTGTACTCTTTCTCAAGTTGTTCCTCTCTGCTTATAAGAGGAGGAAAATTCCTCTAGCAGAGAAAACTCTGCAAAACTGAAGGACAAGTCATAAAGCCAGTGAAATGGAAAATTAGAAAGCAGTGTAAATAGCCTCTTTGGAGGAAAATAGGTCTTCCCTGCTGTAGTGAGCATGAATAAACAATAAATGATCATGTCAATAAGGAAAACACTTGATAGGGAAGGTCTTCCCTCTTCAATTACAAAACTTCCATTCAGAGGCAGTGGTGCACAGGCAGAGAATTAACCTTGCTAGGCCCTTTGGATGTGTTAATCTCCTACAAGATCTATTGCTACCTGCTTTCCACCCCAAAAAATATGGATAAGGTACCTTGTCTAATGATAAATATTTGATCCCGACAGATACAGTAGTAGGAAAGGTGATTTCACTTTTCCAAGATCGCATAAAAGAGACTTGGAAGAGCAGGAGCTCTGTCTTGTCAACTTCTGTCCAAGATGCCGGGTGTCAACCAAGTTTGAGAACATGTCAGCTCTTCAAATCACATTTCTTAGGAGCACCTGAAATTCTTAAATTATTCAGCTTTGGGTAAGTGATCTGCCCATCTTAAAAGAGGTTTGAGAGTTCATACTCAAGCTATGCCCAACTGATGAAGATCAGCACACAAAAAAAAGGTTTAGCCTCTGTCACAGTTCTTCATATTCCCAAATGGTACAAACTGGCTGAATTACTCTGGAGTTATGCTTCTTACACTTGAAATGACTGCAACTTTCAGCGTTTAGGAAAAAACCTTAAATTTTAATTTTTTTCCCTTCCTTTATTTTTGGTTGTCAATATTTTTTTTTTTTTCAGAAAAAAAAATCACGGAAAAGAAATTATTTCATTGGCTAAAAAGATTGTGTTTTGAATCTCCTTTTTTCTGACCAAAAAAAATAAAAAAGGGTGGAAACTGAAATGTTTTAAAAGTCAGTGAATACTATCAGTACAAAGGAATATTTTGAACAACTATCTCCAAAATAAAAGAAAAAAAAATAGGACTAAGTTTTGCAAAAAGAATGAAGCTGAGATGTCAAGAACCTGGAAACTGTCTGTTGTAAGGAGAGCCTGAGAAGAAAAGAATGAAGAAATAAGATTCAAGAAATCCTATGGATGATGATGAGATGAGCCAATAATATAATGACGTATACAATCTTAATTTGTTTATTTTAGAAACTCTTTCAACCCAGCCAAATGCACAGCAGCATGCTCAGCAACGTGGGCCATGCATACACAGGAAAACAAACAAACAAAAAAAACCCACATCCTGGGAAACATCAGCTCATAAATAAGCCTCTGGACTATGACTGATAAGCAACTCAGATTTTATCTCCTAAAGTGGTGTGTGTTGTTGAAGAATTGTAGGTAGTGCTGTTTGACCCCTGTCTGTTAAAGGAAAATGATGGAATTTAGAAATTTTAAAAAATTAAATGTTTTTCTCGTCATTCAGGCTCATTTCAGTCTGTATTTCTGGGCAATTAGGCATTCTAGATCTCTTTACCGAGATATGGCATTATGTCATTAATTTTTCAGCTACATCAATGAGTTTCATTTTTCAAAATGGCCCTGCTTTTAGGGAAGTCTAATGCTAAACTCAGGATTGATTCTATTTAACTTTGTGAAGGAAGTATAAATACTTTTGGCACTCTTCCCCATCAGCTTCTACCACCTCAGTAAATACTGAGATGATTAGACTCAATGCTCTTGCCAAGATTTGAGCTTAATGTGAAACAATTGTTGCTAGTGATTAATACAAGATTGACATTTTCTCTTTATGCCATCTGCAACCTATGCTAGGGTAGACTCCTACTTCCTTTATCTATCCACAAAATTTCTTCTCTCTCTTTTTCTTTCTTTCTTTCTTTTTTTTTTTTAAATGAAAGAAATCTGGAGTTCATGTATCTGACAGTTCCACTTGAGCAATGATAGATACAATTGACTCAGTCTGAAATATCATCAGCTGAGGGTGAAAAGTGTTAATTAACTATAAATTCTGGGAGAGAAACCTTTTGGTATTCTTTAGAAGCCTCGAGTGGATGGCCACAGGTTAGCTCGCATAAAACAGTTCCTCATCACCATCATCACCATCATTGTCTGAATTTCTTCAAAAGGAAGAATAAGTACATGGAATATAAGATTTTTCTGAGGATAATAATGAAAAATACAGCTTGTGAGACGGAGCATGAGGTCAGGCTTAAGGCTGTAATGAAAAGAGGCGATTTTCTCTGCTCATTACAATTCTTTCATGAAAGGGGCTTTATTCTCCGTTCCCATTTTTTCTATTTATTTTTTCTCTCCACTTAGAATGATTCTTAGTACAGAAAGTGAAAATGCAAAACTTAATAATCCACAGCATTTTTTGGATCAGTGCAATGGCCTTTGCCACTGAATTTTTTCAGGGCTGAAATAGCTTGACTAGTCCCCTAGCCATTAATTCCCCCCCCTCTCCCCCCCAGAGGTTTACTGGGATCTCAGAATTCCACCCATCTCCTTCTACTCTGCTCTTAGAAAGAAAACTTTCCTCAGAGAACTTAACTATGTTACTGCAATGCCTCATCTGTCTTCTAATCTTTCAGGAGACCAGCTCAGTAACCAGCAAAAATGAAGTACCTTGCAATTAAATAAGGCTGTAACCACTCTATAGCTCAAAGAGATACGGCTGTTCTCATGCAATTATATAAACTGGGTTTAATTGAGCCAGACTGATTTATAGTCACAGAAAGAATGGGAAAAAAGGTGTCCAGTTTCCTTTCCACCTCATGAGCACCGCCTGGAGCAGCTGGGATACTTGTCTGACTTGTCTGACTTGGCTTTTATGTAGTTGTAGGTCTGACAAAGCCTATGAACACCCAGAAATCCTGGACTGACAGTGGCTGAATACTCAGGTTGATCAGCAAAGTCATCATAACAGCCCCTGAACTCTACAAGAAATCTTGTACTTGAGATATACCATATTTCAATGATGGTACCCTCATCCTGATGCATTTTGAAGAACTGAATAACTAAGGAGTTGGACATTTCCTTCAGCCACAAGAATGGGCCTCTGACCTGCATTAGCAGCCCTAGGATGTAGGCTTGCTCACCTAGAGCAACTTTGGGGTAAATTTTGCAATTTCAGCACTTATTCTTCCACTCTGACTGGGATCAGATGTGAGAGCTTGTTCACAATTGAACACTACTTGAGTAACATAAACCCATTCCTAAACACAGCAGCTTAGATCATAAATGACATCATAAACCTGACAAAGACAGACAAATATTGCATTTTTTTTACTTTCCAGAAGATGGTGGGAATTTGAAGGCGGAAGAATTACTTCAGTGGTTACATGGCATTCCTTAGATTCTCTGTGTAAGGAGAGAACTGCTTGTTAAATCTGTATATTTATTTATTAATAAAGCAACTTACACTAGCCTGAAATTGCTTCAGAGAAGTAGAGCTTAACAGATACATTATTTTCTTTGATGTAATCAGAATTTTGCTTTACATATTTATCAGAGACATTCTCCTGGAGCTGAAGTTCATGATCTTTTTTTTCCTTCACTGCAACCCAGTAGATACCACAACAACCCGGACTATAACTGAGACACATCCAGGTCAGCATTTTTCCTGCACTAAAGCATACTCATTTCAAAATATTCAAAGATAAGAGACAGAAATCCTGGGTTGGGAGTATTTTCTCTCATTCAGTGGGTTGGTTGCCTCAGCCTCCACATAATCTGTCCCCTAGAGGGGCCAAGCAGATGAAATTGTGGTCGTCTTGCCTTTGAGAGGGCTTGGACAGAGCTGTCAGAGGGAGAGCTGTGTGGTATCACGGATGCCTCTCTCATGCTCCAAGGCTTCCAAGTGGAAGTGTTAATTAAGGGAGACTAGAGCTCAAAGTCCTCCCCCTGTATGTAGTCTGGGGGGAGTGGAGCAGTGAGGGAAGGGAGTGCAGGGACGCTGGCAAAACACAGATCCTTGACCCAGCCTGGGCTGTTCTTAGCAAGACAGATATCAGCAGGTCCCGCTCTCTGGTACGTGGCAGGTTACTGGCCTGAGGTACTGCTGAGGGCTACTGCTCCTTCCCATTAGTGCGTGTAACCCTGTCAGGTCACCCCCCACCAGGGGAGGCTGCGTGGGTTTGCTGCTGAATCACGAACTAGTTTCAAACCTGCTGCAGGTGGTGCAGTGGAAGGTTGGTCCCTCAAGGCAGGAAGCCATAGGGTTCTGCTGATCAGCTTTGGATTGTCCACATGGGAAGCATAAAAACCAGAGTTCAAAAGTCTCCAAAGCATTTGGCTTGTTGCAAGACATGGCATTTTCATTACTGCAAGATGTTTTGAAGCCCTCCTTTCACAGCCTGGAATAGCTCCTGCCTAATGTCCGGCAGAAGCTGACATGAAGACATCCATAGTACTGATCCCATGATGTACCTTAACTTGAAGGAAAAGGGAGATAAAGCAGAAATATATCCTATTTATTATAGATAAATCCTACCTAGTTGCAGGTCTTACAAACATTTATGTGTTGCTGCCTTCTCGGTGGGTGGATCCCTGCACATTTACTCAGAGAGCACAGAAACTCTGTCTGTTTTGAGCACTAATCCTTAACTAATAGTTTATCACTAGGGAGTTCTCTGTGTAATGAGAACACAGATGAGATGATGCTGGGCAGTTACACCGCTATCACTCCGTAAATGTATATCTCTGTAATTCAGCTCAGGATGTAGCCCAATGTATCCAAAGACACACAAATAGAGATGAGCATGCACAAATCAGTAAGTGATCCAGGCACTCCTTGGGGAATTTAATCTAGAGTCTTACGCATCATATAACCGAGATGGGAAGCAGATGCCTAATAATAGATCTGTATTCTAATACCATCTGCTCAGACCAAATCCCCATAACAAACTGTGTCTGTCCGTGTGTCATGCATTTCTGCAGTTTCAGCCTTTCCGAGGCTCCTTCTCCAGGTTGAAAGAATAAATCCCTGTCATGTACACCCAAATCAAAGCATTAGGCCATCGGCCATCTGTTGTTTATTTGTGAGGTTATCTTATTTCTGCTGAGCCTCAGCATCCTGGCAGACAGTGCAAACTCAACCGCATACCATTTCTCTCTCTTCTCATAGCAAGACATTAAAGATGTCCTGTTAAATCAATTCAGCCAAAATATCTAAATGAAGAAGGGAAATCTCAAAGGTGCTTTTATAATACACAGTCAACAAGATATTTTATTTCAGCCAGACTAAACCAATTGATTATTTTTCAAATATCCTTACTGAGGTATAATGACTGTGAAAGGCACTATCCCCTCAGTTCTCGAAACAGCAGACAGGCTCTTTCATATCCTGCACAAACACACAGTACTGCAAACTGCTTAGAAATGTGTTTTCCTTTCTCCTGCTAATAGGAAAGGCTTGATGACAGAGGGCTTGATCACAGCATTTCACCCTTACCTGTTTGGAGAGGGCAAGCAGCTATACAGATCAAGGGGTCATGGAGGTCTGTAGCTATCCACACCTTACACTGGAGAGCAAATACTCCTGAGAGCTAGTTCTGAACAATACATTGTACCCAATACCCACAGCTGGCCAGCTAAGCTCAACCATTAACACCACCCTCTGCACAGTGGGAAAATTGATGGCCCCACCTTTGGATTAGAAAATGATGCACTGCAGGCATTCAAGATGGTCCTTCTGTTACCTGGAGAAGGTAGGATGCTCCTTGATTTCTATGGAATCATTCAATGGCAAGGATCTCCATAGCCCTAGGTTAGTTTTCTGATCAACAACTAGGAAGCAACTGGGATTAATAAGAATCAGGTTTTTACAGATATCTTCTACGTGATCACTACAGGGATTAAAAATGTTTATACTAGAAGCTATTTTTTTCTCTTTTTTAAAAATTTCCCACAGATCAAAACAAGTGTCTTGTTGTTTCTTTCTACTTCTCATGCACCTAAATAAACAGTACCACTCCAGCCACTATCTATAAAGCACTAAAATTTCCCTGTGACGAGAATTCAACGTGGATGCTAAGGCTTGGCCCTCACATTGTTACTCCTGAGCATTTCTTTGCTGACACTGCTCTTTGTGGAAAGGACTCCTCTGTGCTGTACATAGCTCCAGTGAGCTCCACAGAATTCAGGGTGATGGGGCTGATTTACAACACTGCCCGACTTAGGCCATGTCCACTTCCTCTGTTTTCACTCCTCCCCTGCCCCCACCTTAGCAAGCTCGAAGCATGGGGATGTGAGGGTGCAAGCATGAGGGCAGGTTTGCTGAGCAGCACTGCTGCAGCCCCAGGGTAAGCAGCCAATGCCAGCAGCTCCTGCTTTGAGTGCTTAAGCAAAATCATCAGTACCAAAAAGAATTTTTCCCACCAAATGGCTTCTGTTGCTACAAAATGCTAACCACCCACTAGAAAATCACTTCAACTGCTCTCCAGAGCCCTCAGTGCAAGGTCTAGCTTCTCAGGCATAGACCTGGTCTGTGCATAGGTCGTATATCCGCATCAAGCCTGTCCATGCCAACCCTTTGAGGGATGCATCCCTTTCTTCAGTCCACTGTAAAACCATCCCCATCCCTCTCTCTGATTATCCATTGGATAAGTAGTGCAAAGCACCATTTTCAAACACTTTTGACAGCATAGGTATTTAACATGTGTCTGACTGTCTAGGGTGAAGGTTTTCTTGATGATTGGCAGATATTTCACAGACATCTCTGTGGCCCATAGCTGTCGCTCTTGACTTGAGTGAGCCTGTTTTGCAGTGCTAACCTGGTAAACTAGCACTTTCCTGATGTTAGCAGAAGAATGGAGCTGTCCTATCAGGAGGACTGACTGTATGGTCAGTCGTGGTTGTTACGAAAAGCAAAGGCGGAGTTTGGGTATGGGAAAGGAGCTCACATCCATTCTTCACGTGGAGGCTTTAATGGGTTCTAAAGCTAGCATCTCCCTTAGCAATGGCTACGAAAAGAAAGTCCATGGTTAACCCATAAATCACAATGTGGCAGTCACCATAACCCTGGATCTTGGTTCTTGCTGCTCAGCAGCTCATTGGGTTGTCCTCCTTGCCCCTCTCTGTTGCAGAGCTGCCACTCCCAGACACTGAAAGTGGATTTGACCATATCATCAATTTCCAATAACTACTATCCAAAAAGTAAATTGTTCATCCTGAAAGTTAAGCCCTAGAAAGAGCACTACGTTGGGCATTGTAACTCAGAGTAGAAAATCCTCCATGACACAGGAAATTTTTCTCAAAAACCTGCAGAAAAGCTATCTCACCCATTCCCTCTTGCCTTTTACTGCCATGTATTCTAGTAGTGTTGGATAATGAGGATTGAAGGTTTCTGTAACTTTTGCAGCAGGGAACAAGGCAAGTCAGGAGCAGTTCTGACACGTTGCCAGGGGTGGCTGCATGGCATGCTCTTTGCTTGGGAGCACGGCGTCTGCATCTCGTGATGTGATACCAGTGTCACAATGTTGTGACACCGCAAATTGCTCTGCTCTCCTTACACACATTTTTATTATAGAGATGCTTTCACCTTTGCTGCCTGGTAAAAATTGATAGGAATTCCTCAAGTTGCTGAGAAAATGAAGGAAAAGAAAGAAAAATGCTTCACTGAGGCTAGAGAAACGACACAAAAATGAGTAAGTGCAAGAAACTCTGACATGGAGTCAAAAGCCACTTCTGTAGAAGACTGCTGAACATTTAGCATAGAGACTGTGTAGAGAAAGTTGATTGCAGGAGGTAAGTCACAGTAAATGTAAAACAATATACTCCAAGTTAAGGTTATTTTAAATTTGTGACCAGGTCACCAAATTTTTTGACTTATTTGTAGTTAGATTTTATCTGAAAAAGGTTAATAATAAGACCAGTAACGAAAGCATCTGGGGAGATTTGGCAGTCAAGCAGCAATAAATAAAATTACTTTTCTAAGACTTAATGTTATTGTTTTGCATCCAAGAACAGAATAGAGTAAATATGGCTTGTGTTGAAACAATAGCAGAAGCAAAAGCTATGAAAACAGGAAATCATCTCTAAACTGCATCCCATTTCAGCTCTTTTGACTATGTGAAGCACAAAGCTTTTCTCATTCATGAATACCACAGCAATTTTATTTTGTAACTGCACTGCTTTTCTTTCTTTTTTTTTTAAGATAATCATCTGGCTTCTTAAGGATCATATTAGATTCAATAATACAACAGGAATGCACCTATTTTCTTTACACATTTACTCAAGTAACTTCTTGTTGAAATTATGCTGCTTCCTGATTTTTTTTTCTCTAGCAGAAGCAAACTATGTACATAATAAATACAGAGAGGATAATTTTGCTGCACATTAAATACAAATGTCCTAATTCTGGGTGGGTTTTAAACCTCTCAACCATGTTGTCTCCTTAGTTATCCATATGCATACTAGACTTTTAGAGTTTTTCTATTTTTTCAGGATCGGGGTACATACCAAAAATTATAGCAGTACTTGCCTAAATCGGAATCCAGAGTTTATATGTTAAAATTCTAGTTAAAATGCTTGAAATTTTCATCATAATTAATCACACTGACATGAAACGCTAGTTGGTTTTTTAGGCTTAAATTCTCAGTGATTTTCAGAAACAGGTTAGCAATAAGTTATATTAGGATGCCAGACCATTCTCCCAGCAGTCAGTGGAGCAATGTAAGATTTGTGGCATGTTAACTGAGGTTCTGCGATTGGTTGTCACTTGTCTTAAAAGCTGAGGCAACTTTCCATTACTGCTCTGACTGTAGATGAAAAAGATGAGATAGACCATCTGGTAAGAAAACGTTTTAAAATGGAAGGAACCTGGGAAAGAAAAAACAGGGGGCAAACTTCAGTAAGATGCATGGTCGTCTCGTGTAGCAGACTCCCATTCTCTTTTTAAAACCTTCAAACAGCTGTCAATCACGTGCACCACAGATATTTTTAGAAGACTTTATGAATGCAGTTGAAACACCCTGCCATTCATCAAGAAAAACACTGCTGACCATAAACTGTCATTGGAGTTAATAATAACGCTAATAAGTCTCAACAGCTTCTTTCATTCCGCAGCCCTTTGATCTTATCAAATGCATAAACCTTGTAAACTGCTTCAGCCTCCTGGGAGTAAATGAATGAAAAGCCATTTTCTGCTGTAAATTGTGCCACAGATGCAGCCCCAGGTCTTCAGTAACAGAGCCAAAAGGCTGGAGCTAAGTGAACCATTCTGCCGTCACTCAGTTAAACACAGTCTCCAGTAATTGTTGTGGCAGACAGCTACTAGGGAGAGAGCGTCTTGGCAGAGATTACTGGTAAATGCAAGTTTTATCAAAACAGATGTCAAGTGTATTTACAAGGCACGGGTCCCCAGGTGTGCTACTCATCCTTTGAAAGTATATCTGAGTAAAAGTGCAGGAAGAGAAACCCATTTCATTCGGAGAGACTGCCTACCTTGGATAACTTTGAAGCAGGAATGGGGAAAACAGGAAGTTTCCACAGTGCAGACATAGCCGTATAACCCTCAAAACCGGCACTGCATTCTTTTGGGAATTGATTTCCTTTCTTCTGATTGCAAGGATTTTTTTTTTTTTTTTTTCCAGAAGTCAAACATGGTCTGAAATAATATCTTCCTTGGGAACTTTGTCATTTAGAATTATGTAAAAATAAATAGAATGCATCTCCAAAATTTTTACACTAAAGAATATACAAAGCACGTATTTTTTCTGGACAAATATCTAATCACTATGTAGCTATATAACAATCTTGCCAATAATCTAACTATCCACATAGCTTAATTCCTGCTGGGAATGGAATAAACCAGAAAGCAAAACCAAAAAACCCTAGATGCACTATTCATTCACAAATACTGCAAGTCAGATCTGCTGTTTGCAGCAACTTGTTTATTGTTCACACAGTTTTTTCACTCCTTTTGAAAGTTTCCCCAATGTTAACAGCAGCCAAGTATTTGTTAAGGCTAACCTCTCACTATTCCCCTGCTTCTAGTGATCAAAAGAGGATATCAGGTGACCATTTGCATAAATAAAACTCTGCAAATACCTAGAGGGACCTCAGATAAAAGAAAAGATGAAAGTTGTTCCTTCATATTTTTTCAAGGAACACTTCTGGGGGGCAGACATCTCAAAAGACTGTCAGGATTTTATGATGAACATGCCGGTGATGAAGTTTGGGCTGTGAATAAGGACACAGAAAGAGGCACTCTCTCTGCCATGCTAAAACACAAAAATCTTGTGGGTGTCCTTATGCAACCCACTTCATAGGGCTAAATGTAACTGAATTATTTTTTAAAAAGACTGAATTTACAGCAAATATAGCTCAGAATATGTATATAAACAAAATGGTCAATGATAACATTATTTTGGGGAAATCTCCAATATCTTACAAACAGACTGTGAATGACCTTTAATAATCTAGCTTCGCACCTCTGTCTTCTACACAGTTCTGTGTTACAACATTAAAAGTGCAGATCTATACTGCTCTTTTGCAATTCTATGCAGCAGAGAAGGGTGCTATGCTCTGTATAAGTTATTTATATTGAGCCAATAAAGCTCCCCTTTGATTTCATATTCTGGGCTCAACCAAAATATCAAAATATCCCTTAACAAAATACTGCTGGGCCATTTGCATTTTCTGATAAGGAAACTTATAAAGTCCAATCCGTGGTCAAAGTGAAAAAAACATCCTCATTCATTTCCCTCTGTTAGTTTGGTACCACGTCTCTTAACAGTCAGACACAAACCTTCATGCATTTCCTAGTGCCACAAAGCCCATTAGGTATAAACAGAATGTACATACTTATCTATCCATAATCATGTTCAGGATATCTCTTAATGCATGACAAAATCACTACTGTAAAAGAAATTATCTGTAATTTGCTTTTAAGATCCATACTTGTCTGTTTAACAGCAAGGTGTCATCGTCTTTCAGAGCTCGGAATAGAAAGCCATTATTCAATCAGGAGAACACGGTATGAGCAAGTGAGGAAGGACAGGAGAAGAAATTAATTTAATTAATTAATTAATAAAAAAGCTAGCATTTTATATAGAGAAAAACATAGTAGACGCTGTCCTGTCCACTGGTTGTTCTCCATGGGTTTGTTGTTTTTTTCCCCCCAAGAATAAGAGCAACAGGGGTCAAGAGGGCTTTAGAAAGGGGCTTCTTCCACATGATCAAAGCATTAGGAATACAAAACTCCCTCCCAGATTCCTGCTCAACACAGTTCTTCCTCCCATCCCATCTTTGCACTCTGTTTGCCTTCCTCAGCCTTTCTTTTGAGCTCTGAGCACGTTTCCCAGCCTGTTTCTGTCAATCACCATTGTCAGAACAGCAGCTGCACGGAAGTGTCCATGGAGTTATTTTATGCTGAAAAACCACCAGCTTAATGTATCTGAAATCTGCAGGAACATTATTGGCAAGGAAATGTTGCCGAATTGCCTGCCTACTTGCTATCCTACCTCCTAAGGCAGGTGGTTTGGTGAGACACTGCTGAGCTTGATACCTGACTGCTGGTACAGTGAGAGCCAGCAGACCCAGAAGTCTTCCCCTCAGTTGAAACGAAAGTCAATTTAGGTTGGGTTTAATATTTGGGATATTTATATTTTGGTATGGCATTTGACCTGCAAGTATGTTGGTCTTCCAGTTCTTTTTCTGGTTAAGGAAATGATGAAGAATTAAGTAATAGTGTGACTAAAAGGAGGGAATAGAGCATGTTATAATGTTGGGACACCTGCCAATTGAACCTACTCTGTGAGCTAGTGGCACTGCTGGAGAGATGCTTTCTGCAAACAACACACCCTGTTGGAAGTTCTCCCTCTGACTGCACACCTGTGATCCACCTTACTGGGACATACCCAGTGAAACTGGAGTGTCCCATAGGAAACATTAGTAGAGAAGGAGGAGGAAACAGGAAACATCCCTCTGTCTGGAGAGTTTGACTGCAATCAGAGTCAGTGACTCTACTGAAGAGCAGAGCTGATGAAGGGAAGAGTTAATGAGTACCTATGGCTTTAGTTACAGGTAAAATGGAGCATAACCTTTCCTGAATTATTTCCGGCTGCAGATTCCCACCAGCAATATTTTCCCTGGAGCAACTCCTTATATGTCTTTTACATTAGAAAAAAAAAACAAACCTACAAACTAGGAATAGATAAATATCTCAAACTTGGTATCTTTAGCCATGGTATCAAAGCATCCAAAAATCATGTAACAGAAAGCCTCAGCTGCCCACCTCAGATCTCCCTTCACCTCTTAATGACGTGTTATAGGGACAGAGGTTTCCTCTTTCAGTGTTTTGTCATTAGAAAAATGTAAGTGTCCTGGGCAATTTTGATTCTCCCATCCCAGACAGTTTCAGGGGAAACACCAAGCTTTTCAAACAATACTGATGAGGTTGAACATGAGCCCAAAGCTCTAATTCTTGTTTACATACTGAAACAGATCAACTCGACTCAAAAGTACAATCAATATGTGGATTGAGAAACAGTGCTCAAGACTGACCTTTGGCACATAAAGGTCTAAGCCTAGGAGAAAAATAATCAGTCTTTGAAAAAAAACCCAAGCATTAATACTTTGTCTTCTGAATTAGAAACAAGTTAATTTAAATTAAATAAGTCTTAACTAGTTTATAGGATTTTGTTGGTTTTTATTTTTAATATTGATAAAAAAAATGAATGGATTTGGTTGGAAGTATACAACTGTACAAAAAAGGATTATGAAGTATATCTCATTTCTGAGAAAAGCTGGCTGACTGGACATTTGGATGCATTTCTTTACTGAGAGGATGGTCAAACACTGGAACACGCACTCTAGAGCGGTGGTCGACGCCCCAAGCCTGTCAGTGGTTAAGAGCATTTGAACAATGCCCTTAACAATGTGTTTTAGTTTTTGGTCAGCCCTGAATTGGTCAGGCAGTGTGACCAGATCGTTGTAAATCCCTTTTAAATGAAAAAGTCTAGTCTGTTCTAACTTTCCTACTATCAGAGGGTGTACACATCAACTGCTTTTTCCCACTTCTGATTTCTCTAATGAGCAACAAAAAAAAAGACCAAATCATTCTGAACACTTAGTTGAGAAAGAAAAGATGTGATTTAACCTCACAAAATGACACCACATGTGTAACTACTAACCATAAGAGTGCTGATCACTGGCATTAGAATTCATGTTGCTCTTTTCCTAAATAGGCATTTACAGGCATTGTGCTAGCAGCTGAAGGGTGATCATTAGCAGCTCCTGAGACATGATTCACAGTCTTTTAAGTTTTCCCTTTTTGCACATTTTTTTTTTTTTTCCCTCAGCAGCTTGCTGAGAAACACATGAATGTCAGAGCCAGAAAATGGATATCTGTAAAATGAGAGCACAGGTCTTGGTCCACCTTGCCCACAGCCTAGCACAAAGCCCTGAACACAGTGATGGGGCCCTATCACTGTTTTTACTGGTATCATGCCATATAGTCCAAAGAATAATCTCCACCTCAAATCATTCACAAGTTCTTGGTACTGGTCGATATCAACCCATGGAATTTCCAGCCATCATCAGCAACTACTGAAAAAACAACCTAATGACATGAATATCTGGAGAAATGAAACACAGTCACTTAAACAAGTGGAAGTCTTTCTACTGCTTTTCCTTCCTGCCTGCTTTTGGACAGAAGGCAGCACAAATTCACCAAATCCACCTCTGTTTCTACAAGCACACTCACAGCGCAGCAGAAGCCTGTAGCGTTACTAACTTCATTACAGTGGTGCCAATTAAACCCACTTAAGCACTTCTGTAAATGAATAAATATTTCCAGTAAATTTGCAAGAGGGTACCATTTTACTGCTGGCAAAATAGACATTCAAATAGAAGAGATTCTTATTAGACAACAACTTTATTTACAAGAAGTGAAAAAGAATACGGGGACTTTATTCACACAGACGAGACTGAAGGTAAAGAGTAATCCTTTCACCTCCAGTTCCCCTTTGAAGGTGCCTTAAGAGAGAAAGGGTCACCTTGCTGGTGGATCAGAGTCTGTTTCTACTTCTCAGCTCCCAGGGGTGTGAAAATTTCCTAGGTGTTTTCTGTTGCTTTAGTGATCTTGAGTGTAAGAGCATCACAGGGCAATGCTGAGAAATGCCTGAGATCAGCAGAGAGCTGCTACTCAGATGGACATCTTCACCTCTGCTGGCTTTCTTGATGAATTCTCCTCAAAATGCTCAAGTTCAACAATTTCCATCTCCTTCTGGATTATACCAATAGCCCAATAATTAGACGTGAGAGAAACACTGAAAGAACTAATTGAGAATAAATAAATAAGAAAACTATTTTGCAGAATTTCTACCTATTTTCTCCTCCACTGACATTCCATCTACTCCTCCTAGCTGCTTGGTGTAGTTGCTCTGAGTATCAATGTCAGGACACCTTTGACGCCATTGAGAGCTGAAATAAACTTATCTGAACTGTCTTTGCCCCTTGGAATTAGAGAAATTGGGCAGTTCATGTGTACATAACATTCGAGTATTTTTTTGACACACACATTTACCACTGATGTTAAAAACTAAGAAAGATGACGGGCAGAGATAAACGAATTTTCTTTTACTAAAACACTGGAGTTATAGATTAATTTCAGAGTCTGATTTTTCAGATGCCTCAGGAAGGTCAAGACAAAGATTTCACACTGTGAGACAATCTGAGAACATGATACCCTCCCAGTACAGCACCAGACTTTTTGACACAGATTAAAAGCTTCCACAAGCCTTTCAGAAGCCAATGCCATTAAAAGCATTATTTAGCTGGTCAGGGAAATTCCTGTTCCTAAAGTTTTGTGACCTGCCAGGACTTTGCAGTGAATAATTTATTTTTTGGAAACTTACATGACCCAAAAGTGGACAAGTTTATAGGAAAGTTTAACGAGGGACAGCTGCAATCATAAAACCACTAAGGTACACTAAAGTCTCATTCAAAAGTTATTACTCTGAATTATTAATTACATAGTAACTTCTAAAACAATGGTTTAGTGAGAGAAAACATAGGAGTATGTCAACTGCAGACATGCCTAGGTAGAAGGATGTGGGGGAAGCAGGAGTCTCCTGATGATGGACCAGATGGTGGAGCACCTTCTTGGTGTAAGAATTGTCACTTGAGATGCATGGGCATTGACTGACCAAAACTTGGGGAATGCAGCACAAATTTTAGAATTTAGGAAACTTCTGAAGAAGTCTAGGGCTATTAAGTTTCCAAAATAGAGCACTCTAGAAGCTAAAAAGAAAGAAAAACAAAAACAAAAAACAAAGAAAACCCACAAAACCAACCAAACAAAAATCCCCAAAACCAAAACAAACCACTCTATCTCAGCTGAAACCAGGACACCAAATAAGTAAAGGTGTAAAAGTTAGGATTTTTTCCCCCTCAGAACTTTGCCAGCTCTCTTATCAAATGAGGAAAATGTCTCACAGGTTCAAATAATCAGAGTAGGTCGTTATTTATTCAAAAAGATGGTACCACCTGACACTTCTGATACCATTTGCAGTGTAGTTCTCTACATGACACACCCGTCAATTTGATTTCTCCAGTTAAGGCATGGAAGGAATTCCTTAGAAGCATCTGACCTTTCTGATATTTATCTAAATTGAAAATCAAAATGCTTTGAGATTCACAAGCTGCTCACCCTAATCAGTTTTTCCTCTGCCGAGCCACATAAAACAGCCCATGAGCCAAAAGGAGAGCACACACACGCACCACAGAGCTCCTATGATTTGAACAAATTCTCCTCTGTGGTTTGGCCACTGAGATGCTTTTTCCATTGCTATGTATAGAAGTGAAAACTGGCTGAAATAGCTTTTTAGGAGCTAGAGTCAGGATTCCTGGCTTCTTTCCTTGCATTGAGGGCCACATTACCTACAACAAAACACAAGCACCACTTTTCCCCAAGATTTTGGTTGGATTTAGATGCTGATCTTCACCCCTCTGAAGTGTTTAAGTTCTCAAAGGTGCTGAGGTTTTTCAACTCTCACTGAAATCAGAGACAGTATCCTGATATGTGTAACTCAAAAACACAGATCCTTTCTATCTCACCTGAACTTCATGATAATAAAGTCAAAGAAAGTCCTTCCATTTTTAAAATACATATACTTATGCCTTTATGGGATTATACCTTATTTGCCTCATGAGCAAAAATCAGTAAATTCTCCTTTCTCTGCTCACAATATGTTGTGAACTGACTCATTTTCCAGAATCAGTGCACAGATGGAAGAAGCTAGAGGACATGCAAAGGCTTCTCATTGGTTTTCTTGGTTTTCCAAGAGCCAAGGGTCCATCACAGCCCTGCTTCTGGCACCGTGCAGTTCCTGATGTCTGGATCCAATAAGAAGCTGCTGAAAGCCTCTCTGCAAAGCGAGAAAGCTGTTTCTATACTGACACTGGATTAGTCCGACATGAACCACTGAGCACAGTGAAGCAGCAGGATAAAGCTCTTACGTCTGTGACTGTGGATTAGGTCTGGTAGGGTAGTGCAAACCAGGGAAAGGAAAGGGACGTGCATCAGAAAAGGTGAGCATAAATCCCCATGCCTCGTGTAGAGCACTCTGCCACCTTCGCAGCCAAATGCCAGCATAGGTGACACTGCAGATGCTGCCAGGGTGAGGGAACTGGCTGGATGAACAGTTGCTTCGTGTGGGTACAGCAGCAAAACTAGCAAAAATAAGGCATTTTCAAAAATCACAATCTGTAACTGAGGGGAAAAAAAACCATCTAGTGGGTGATCCCATCCAAACTTTACTGGTGGCATAACTTTATCCATGGTACCTATGGAAAGGTACCACTGCCGCACTGACTGGCCCAACGGAATCCTTTCCCCACTCCTGAACACAAGTACAGATACAGATTTTTAGCTTGAATGGCTGCTTAGAGACTGAATGCCATCTGTCGCTGAGTTCCTGTTGCCATTCTTTTTGTTCTTAGAGACAACTCAGTTTATTTACCTGTGAGTAATGCAATCATTCCAAGCCCACGCTGGCAAATCCTTACTATCCTATCTGTAGCTTACAGGAGGCTCTGATCCACGAGGTAAATGCATAGATTTATAGGATTATGGTGATCTAGTTTGATCTGCTTTATCAATTGACTTCATAGGTCTGAATTTACCTATTTCAGCTCAGGAAACCTTCATGGGTCACACTGTCTGTGCATGTGTGAAGACACAATCATGTGAAAGCACACACAGAGACCTGTTGTGATGCTGCATAGTGCTGGGATGTGAAGCATCCTTGAAAAAGAACGGAACCAGAGAGAAAACGGACTGGAAATGAAAAGGCAAAACATCTGTGTTCTGATGGCACACCAATAGCTACTTTAAGAGGAGACCCCATAAGCCTAGTAAGAGTTAGGGCTTTTCAACTATGCAGCACCTCCTAATGGACCTCCTAATTCACCTTCTCTCAGTGCTATAACACCAGGGTTTCAGTCATAAACTATTTTCTACGTTAACTTTCCTGTGTCTTTGAGTTGTTTCCAATCTTTGACTCTCCTTTTTTTTTTCAGTCAGTTCCTCCGATGCACCTTCAGAGGTACAAAGAAAAAAAGAAAATAAAAAACTATCCGTGGGAATTGTATTAATATTTTCATGTTTGGATCCCATCTGCTGTGCCCACCTAGAACAGAAGTAGCTGCTGTATTTGCTCACACGTGTATGGAAAACTGATGCATGCACTCCATCATAGGCAGGTGTTGAACTGAATATCATAACAGACGGCCAGGGGATTTTAATAGCAACTGGGAGCTTCTCAGGGCATATTCGTGACTGGTGCCTCAGCATATACGAGGAGAAATTGAAACCTGGTCTCTCAGAAGAAGGTGAGAGTTCCCAAAACAAAGGCATACAGACCTCTAATCAGGTCCAAGATTTTGGACCTGTATATTGGTCCACAGGCCAATATACATTTGGTCAACATTTGGCATGTTTCAGAAACTGGCATATAGTATGGTGTTTGGGGGGTGGGGGTGTGAAGCTTTGGGGAGCAAAGTTGTTTATTGGGGAATTTTTTAATGGATTTTGTTGTTGTTGTTTTGTTTGCTTTTTGTTGATTTGGGGTTTGGTTTTGTTTCAATTGTGTGTTCTTACCTTCCCCCCCAACACCCCAACTAGATATGTCTTGCAAGCACTGTGAGGCTGATTCTGCCTACAGTGGTCTTCACTCCCGAACCTTCCTAAACCACAGAGCAGGAAGAACAGGTGTCTCTTTTCTCAGAGGGTGTTATCTCTGAAAACATCACTGACTGGCTTTCCCTCTTGCACGTCCAGATGTTTCTCTCTCACACGCTATTAAGGGGTATATTGGTGTTAGACAATGATTTCAAACTATATCCCCTTTGAAGATGTGATATAAGTACAAGCATTCCTCACATGAATCCTTCTGTCATTGCAGAGAGCTGTGAAAATTTAGAGCTTTAGTTTTTGGGATAGTATCAATTATTCTGTCCAACCCCGTTGACCCAGTCAACATAGTGAGGAATGCCACCTTTCAGTTCCTGTTCCCTGATAACAGAGAGCCACCACTGCCTAAATAGTTTCAGGGTGTTTTTCATCCTTATTTCCACCTGGAGATCTTAGCTGCTGCAAGGGGCATGATAGTGACTTCAATGAGAGATTGACCTGATCTAGTCTATTATATATTTTTTAAAATCTATCTTCCTCATAATATTAAATGTCTTAATATAAATATAATCAATAAAACTAATTTTATATTTACTATATAACATGAAGTATATAACAATTTAAAATATAAAAATGCCATATAGTTAGGTATAATGAAATACAATATATTGATGCATATTATGTAAATGATCACATAAATTATATTAGTATTTAAATATTAATAAATTGATAATTTTCTGCCATATATGCAGCCACTTGTTCTGTATTATTTAACTTAGTTATCTGTTTTGAATGACAAGGCCCAATGCAGAATCACTCTTCTGGACACAAATCTTTATTTGTGCCTGAGTTTTCATTGAGTTTTTGTTTTCGTTTTGTGTTACTTCATAATTATAACTGCTGCATAATTGGTACTAGTTATAACTGCTTAAAAATTCTGTGTTCCTCAATTTTCTGATGAATTTGCAGCATATCCACCATTCATGCCAATTGTAAAAGCTGCATATTAGTGTTGCCACAGGGAAATAAAAACAGACTCTCTCAGAGAAAAATCGTGTCCACAGCTTATGTACCAGTCTACCCAAAACACAGCTGCATTGTATAAACAGCAATCCATTCACACCCCTGGGAAAATCAGATCACAAATAAAACTATCACAATAGGCCAAAATCTACATGTGAATGACATACATCCCAGTGAAACAAACAGTAACAATCATCATCACCATTATTATTAATAGGCATTGCCTGGCAAATTCTTTGCAAACTGAGTCGAATGTTTCTCTATTAGCTCACTCCTTCTGCAAACGGTCCTGACAAAATCCCCTTGACAATCCTAATGTGCATAAGACATTGATGGAAAATACTGAGTTATGAGCTCTTGCATGCTGAACCAGCTGTCTGGAAAATGCATCTTGGGGACAGTAACAATTTGAAACGCTCTGTGAGATCCTTTATCATAAATTGCCTGACTGCAGAATCATTCCACATGTCAAAGAAGGACATAAAAGTGAAGTACAGAGGTGGACAACAGAATGGCCAGCAGCTGAGCCAAAGAAGGAAGAGCAATTTCTTTAGCATGACCATGGGGATCAGTGGGAAAAAAAGGCAAGCCAGCTCCTTGTAGCCCAAATATTCTTCTGATCAAGGGTAATGGAGGTGAATGCTTTTATTTCAGAACAGTAGACTGTTTCTTCACAAGGATGTGGAAAAGTCTAATCTTCAGATGGGATGGTTAAGGGTAAAAACAGGGCAGATCCATGGATTAAAGCTGAACCAAGTACATACCAGGAGCACAGAGAAGGCAAAATCCACAGCAAACTACAGCATTTGGCATAAAGCATGGTTAGTAGGAAGGGTCTGGAAGCAGGGATGGAAAATCCAGTGTGAAAATTAAGATGGAAAGAAAGTCAAAAAGCAAGAAGTATGGGAATCCCTGTAAAATTGAGGGAAATAAATTTTGAAGAGCTGGAGCAAGGCCAGTGCATGATTTCAGAAAAAAAAGCTGAGCAGGGATTTGGAGATAAGGACCAGGAGTAAAGTTGTGCAGGACAGGGGGGACATAGGGCAGCCATAAACATGGATGACATGACCATGCTACAAAAATTGTCCGACAGAAAAGCACGCAAAGAGGGAGTCTGGGCTAGAATGCAGCAAATAAAATCTATGTCAGAAGCTGTGCGACAAAAGGCTTAATGCGAGGTTCCCCTCCCTGCTGCTCAGACCCAGAGGCCAGCCCTGCCACAGGACTAAGGGGAGGCACTGCCTCCCAGGAGACTGACTGCAGTCAAGGCATTCACAAACACTTGATTGCCAAGGCAGAGCTGTATTAAAATGAAGGCAATCAAATCGTGACTATCCAAATTATTAAGCCTGGTAATACCATGGTGATACTTCATCATGCAAATAAAAAACCAAGGTTTGGATAATCAGTGTTCAGCCCATTTGTAATTTGATGAGATTGTGAGTAGGAATGTCTCTAGAAGGCGTGGGTGCTCTATTCATGAAAGCAGGCAAACCAGATTTTTTCTCCCAAAATCTTCAAAATACAAAATGCAAATCAGAATCCTGCAAAACCAGAAAAGGCTTCTTAATATTTTTTAACTTTTCTTGTTTTTACCTAGGTTGTGAAAATTGCAGTCTTTTGTTTCTCCTAATACGGCATCAGAATTCAGACACACAAATAAAGGGACAGAGACGCCAAAAAAAAAAAAAAAATCACATCGAGTAAACATGTCCAAAAAATGCCTGAGTCCAGATTTAAATTACCTAGAAGTTCATGACTGCTTCCGTCTAGGCCCCTGGCTTACACAATTCTCTAGCTTTCAGAGGAACTTCTTTGCAGGGATCCAACTCAAGTAACCCTAATTTGAATGAATCTAGTGCTCAGTATGTTTTGGATGCTTTGAACAATACCTTTCAACATTTATAATACTACTGTAAACTTATGTCAAGGCAGAAGAGAGGAGACAGCACACTGGTTCCCAAAACCTAAAAAAGAAAACATTGCAAAAGAGTCTAAAACCACTCTAGTGGGGCATGAAATCTGAACTTGTACTTGTGGCCAGAGAAATAAAGCTTTTCCTCTGCTACCTCTTCTGTCAGCAGCTTGCAGCACAATTGTTTTTGTCTCTGAACCATGTGGAACCTCAGGCTGAAGGGAAGTGGAAATCCAGTGGGTCAGACAGTGCGTTTATCCTTTGTAAGTAGTGTGTTAATTTCAAGTAAAGCTTAGCATGTTTTGCTTTTAAAACAGGTGCTTCAGAAGCCTCTTGCAATGGCTTTCTGCAGTTCCCTCTTTACATGTTCGTGCTGGAAGTCATGGTGAAAAACATGGGAAAGAAAGGGCATAGATAGATTGTGAGCTGTAGGAGTGGAATGGTCTCAGCCACTGCCTGTGACACACTACAATGATGATTGTGATCCCATCATTCTTGACTAAAGGGTATCAGGTTCATTGGTGCCTCTTCTCCTACTATCTATTTCTTTTGAAGAAGAAAGGGAAATAGGGTTTTTAATCAAGGAGAATATGTTTGGGGGATTTTTTTTTTCTTCTCCCAAAATATCCTTTCCTTGTGAATTTTTTTTATTGAGAACAAGAACC
>VZRR01010913.1:74282-315579 GCA_013398015.1 Oreocharis arfaki | reverse complement strand
TTTTTTTTTTTTTTTTTTTTTTTAAGTTGTGGGTACCAAATAGCTTTCCTCTCCCATTTTTCACATGTAAGTACCTCCATGTCTTTTCAGGCTCTTGAAGTCCTCCTTTATGAGCTGCATTCTCTACCTGCCTCCTTTGCACTTTGCCAAGAACATCAGTGATGAACTATAACATGCCTGCAAGACAGGGACTTGTAGCTGGAAGGTGAGTTTCACAGAGGATTTTGGGAGCACAAAACAGACTGGCAGCCTAAACAATCTAAGCATCTCTGAAGAGACAAAGAGGAAGAATTCAAAAATTAAATGTCTGGGTTTCAGACGAAGGTTTTTGGCTAAAACTTGTTTACCTTTTGAGCTCAAAAAGATTTTATACTTTCCAAAAAGAGAAAACTCTGACTTTTTTTTTTCTGACAAGATCTCACAATTACCTTCTGCTTGCTCTGGGAAAACTTCGGCAAGTATAATGCTGTGCCTACTGGCACATTACCCTGATTCACCGTCAGGGTAGAAAGGGAGCTGGTGAGCCTGACTGCCAGTGAAGTACTACAATACCAGCCCTAGTGCAGATATAGTCTGAAAAACATATGGTGATTTATGGGTGTGTAAATTATTTCTCCTGCTGAAATGGAAGAATACATACTGATACAAGCACTTTTATTCTAGCAATAACTGTATTCGCACTTCAGGGGTTTTGCCAATTTAATGATATCAGCATAGTTGAAAAGCAAAACTTCCCCCTGTCAACAAGACATAGTCCACACACATAAGGTAACAATGTTTGCTATAGAAAATGGGAGAAAAAAAAAGAAAATATGTGCAATTTTTCTTGTGGAAAAGCTCAGTAATTAGTATAGGTAGCCCACTCAGTTTTTCTCCTCGTTTGCTCCAATGACTTCATTCTTGGACTATAAGTACAAGTAACATCACACCAAACTTTTATTGGCAATGCTGAAGCTAAATCTAATAATAATTAAAAAAAATTACCTAAACTGCAGGTACAGTTTTGAATGAAGTAATTGATAATTAATGTATGGGCTTGAAATGTGCTTGAAATCCCATACTTTTTGGCTATCATTCAAAAATTGAGATTGTTTGGCACAAATTTGTACACACATGACAAATTAATTTTGCAAGTAGCATCATGACAATGGAGTTGTACAGTGGCCAAGGTACTGGTCACCTCTATACAAGGAGAGACAACAAACTGGATCATCCTCAAAGCAAGGACATTGTCTCTGTTAACAACACTCCCTTACCAAGATACAATTTTCCGTGTGCGAGGGGATTTACGTGAAGGTTTTTCATGATATCTATTACATCACAGATTGATACTGCTTTTGAGAGTGAGGGTTTTCCAGGACTTTTGGAGGACTTGTGAATACTGTGCTTCCATAAAGGGTGGGATGACACATCACAAGACAGCTCGGACTTTTACAACAGATAGGCCTGCGCAGACAAACTTTGTAAGTTAGCAAGACTCAAAAAGACTGCAGAGTACAAGGACTACTTCAGGTCATAACCCCTTTTTATACATTTTCCAGATTTATTCTTACCCTGCTGTAAACAAATCTCAAACCTCCTAGTACATCTCCACTCTGCCTTAGACTGAAGACATTCTACAGCCTCTGACCTCTAGGAAGTCATGCTTGATAAAACCACCCAGAGTTGGTTTGGAGAGATTTGGTTGCTTAGTTGGTTACCTTCTTCAACAAATTTGAGAAGCTTCCACAAGTTTAGTGAGATGGAATAATTTCCTTTTTTGGCATAACACTCACCATACCTTTTCTTTGCTTCATCTTTAACCCAGTATGAACTGATGGGAAGAAAGTCCATGGCAAGTTGAAATATTTCAGCATTATTGCAAAAGGCCCAAAATAATACAGGCATATGTAAGCTCCTGAGCAGTCCAGGGTTCAGCAACAGCAAATCATTCCCCACAATATATATGTTCTCATGTTTACCAAGTTTTCACATGATAAAGTCTTTCTCTCATTTGTATCAGGATGACATTGAACCGCTAGGATCTGATGCTGTGAAATACAGAGGATGCATTGATTTGCCGTGGAACTTCAAAATAGCTGGCAAAGTCTGAGTGCTGAATGACAATTACTGTGTGGATGTACAGCACTATTGGCAGCATAATGTTTTAGAGGCAACAGTAATTCAAAATTCACAGAGTCTGCTCTTGTGGAACATACTGGTCCCAAGGTACTACTGTATAACCGTGGTGCCTTGGCCAACAGCCCCCTTGCCAATAAAACAGCTTTTATACATCCCCTGTATAGAAGCATGAACCACTGTAGAGTACATCAGAGCACTCACTTTTGCCTGCACAGTCCCTGCAGGATTCTGCTTTCTCCTACCCTGCTTCAAAGCAAAAGTAGTCTCAGAGAAGATGATAGAGACACACTAGAGAAAGTCTAGGCATATGCTGCAACAAGGTGAGCCTTCATCCTGTCCTTCCCTGGGATGGAACATGCTGATTTGAAAAGGGCTTTGGGGAATCCTTTCTGAAAGAAGGCTGTGGGGTAAAAACATAATCCATTTCTTTCTATAATTTAGTTATTAAATTCTCTTCTTTCAAATGCCAAGGGTGTTCTTGAAACACATTCTCCTGAACAGTAACTTAAATACGGTTAAAAAAAAAATTGTAAGACTGAAGAAAGCTATGACAATTTAGGCTCAAACAGTTTAGGTTAAAAACCTTAGGTGCTGTATCAAGGATAAAACAGCTTTTGTAGGGATTTTTTGGCTCCTATAGATGAAAAACTAGCCCTACCATTTTCAAACTTCTCCTTCGACCAGCATTTGTTGCCCTCACGTAAGACTTCTCATCTAGATTTTAGATTCAGAGTTCTACACAGTGACATATTCAATTGGGATGTTTACTGCAGTGCTAGAAATACTGGTTTACCTGGCTTAAGTGCCTTTGGATACTTGGCAGGTCAAGTGCAAACAGTGGACAACAAAGGGGAAAATAAAGCATCTGTTTAAATCAAGGAAGAACCTTCCAGCCACATGCTGCAGTAAAACCAAATAATTTATAACTAACAGCTCCCAAAGCCCTTCTCTACTTTTGGTGGTCTATATTACTGGCCTCTTTCATGTAGTTTAGGTTCAAAAACAGTCCAGAAAAGCTTGTCTGGGCTGATAAATCTCCTTGAGAGAAACCAAATTTCTTTAACTGCGTAATTTAAAATATATTATCAGGGTTATTCACTGCACTAACGCTGGACTTTGAGCTTTGTTTAATGTCATTTTTCTGTATTCTCTGCAGCAATCAGCTTTTTGTGCAGCTTGGACACAGAGATTTTCCTCTACATAATTTTGTTTGGGGAATACCAAACATCAACTTTGTGTCAGCACACACTTGTTAAAAGAAGTCCATCACATTGCAGATATGACACATCTGAACTGGGAAAATACTTGGATGCTGCTGTCAAGAAGTGTTTTTTTCAGCCTGGTTATCATATCACATAGGTGTAAATCTTGGATAATGTTTTGAGAACTCTTTCCAGACAGAGTTATAAACAAACCAAACTCCTAAATTTGAGGCTTAGCAACAGCCAGTCATCCCTCTCCTCTGAAAAACATTAATTCATCATCACTGCAGACAGTCTACCCATGAAGCGATCTATAATAAATATCACCCATTGCTGTTTCCATCACAGTAATCAAGGTCCCACTCTGCTATATATTGTGCAAAGGATGACACCAGCGGTGCCCCTGTTTTCAGGCAAATGTTGTTTTACTCGCACAGCTAAATCCCCCTAGGAGTCACACTGCTAGCTCAGCAGCCTGCTCATCAAGTCTGTTCACTGAAGTTTGACAAAGACGGAAAGCCTGGAGAAACCCAGCATCAAGCCTTTGTACTTAGGCAACCCTACCAAGGCCAGCCCAAGCCATTGTTTTTTCATTATTTTTAAGAAATCCTAGGGACCACATTAATGAGCTGTAGTAGGAGTGGAAAACCCTAAGGCAGATGACCCTCGATATCTTAATGCCAGCTCTCATGCTCCCTCTCCCTTTGCAGTGTTGCCATGTTCAAAGTGCTTGCCACCAGCGTTTGAGCAGAAGGGACTGCAGGAGGATTTTGCATACGTGCAAGAATGCGTTTGTTATATCCACACTCCTTGCCCTGGTACTGCCAAAGAAATTCTCAAATGATTCAATTTCGACATCTGAAAGAAAAAAAGGCCTTTTTTTTTTTTTTTTTTTAAGCAAAGTAGTTCTCTGAGTAGTATGAATGTACCTGTGGTGGGACAATCCATGTGATAAAAGGTTTAATCACAGAGGCCAGGCATTCACAGTTGGATTTCAATTAAAGTGTGTGTTATTTATACCTTTTAATTCCTTGCCTCCAGACATATGCACCGACTAGTTGATCACTGATGTAATAAAAGACGGTGCACATGAAAAGGGATATGGATGAGAACAAGCTAGTTATTACCCATGGTGTGATTCATTGCTTAGTGTGCCACAATAGCCTCCATTAACTCAAGGTCACTCCTCCCTCCTCATCCAGTCCATTCCACTTCACTTCTGTAAGTAACTGACAACTTAATAACACCTCATTTGTAAACACTGACACCCATATGGTGTTAAGACCTCACTAAGCTTCAGAAACATGTGTTTTATGGCTGTTATTACGTGTATGAAGCTGGCACCCGGGGCTTGCAGCCAGGCACAAGAGCCTGCTCAGTGATGGCAGGAAAGAATGTGCCCCTCCTCCAGATGCCAGGTGAGCCACCCGTGGTGAAGGTTTTTGGTCAAAGAAAAGTCAGACAAAAAGAAGAATTAGGAGTTCCTGGGAATGCTGGAGAAGCCAAAAGTGAAGTTCACCTGATATTAGGTTAGCGCAGCTTGGATTCTTACACTTGTTATGCTCCTGATCATCATCAATATCATCATCAATATATCAGCATTTCCTGGCTTCAGAGAAGATTTGAGTAGGTGCAGGATAAAGTAGCATTGATCTTTAGAGGCCAGAAGGTAATTACACTGTGGGTCCACAGTTCCTGCTACACTCAGATCCTCATGTCCCCACTCAGACACAGAACGGACACATTTAGTTTAGGAGAAATTAAGTTAATTTCTGGTCAAAGTGGTGGTGCAATGCTGGGAATATAATTTTAACAAGGGGACTCCTGAATTTTCACTCTACCTAAAACCTCTGAAAGTTGTTGTGGAATTTTATTTCAGGAAGTCTAAAAGAAGGGCTTCAGGGGCTTCAATGTCAAAACCACACAAACACAGAATAATAAATTGTGCCAACAGAAAAACAGAAAATTTTTATCATGCAGAGATGCTTTATTATTTGCTTTTTTGTTTGGTTTTGGGTCTTTTGGTTTTGGTTGTTTTTTTTTTGGGGGGGGGGGTTTGTTTTTTTTTTTGAGCTGTGGAGAAAGGGAACAAATCCCTTGAGCATTCACTCAAAACTAAATGTTGAAACATATTTTTTTTAGTGGCAAATAAGACTTGTAACATAGTCTATTTTCTCTTGGGGCTGGGAGAAGAATAAGTAGTTTGATATATATTTGTAAGAACGGAATATAGCCCAGAAAGAGCTCGGGTTTTAGATGGAAGTAGGCCAGCAAACAGGCTGACCAGACAACACCAAAAATTAAAAGATGCAGATTATGGTTCAGCACACCTGCTTTCCCATCTGACTGCAGTACATATGTGCAGAGCAGTGTGTGTTAAAAGGGTAAAACAGCAAGAAGGTGACAATACTAAGCTGATAATCACAGTTTTGGAAGTAGAAATTAAGACACTGTTCTCAAGCTCATCTTTTTGATGTAACACAACATGAGAAGTAGTGGATATGCTCAGGTTGAGAGGTTATCCAGGGAAACACAGCATCTTGAGCAGATTCCCTAGTAATTCAGTGATTTTTCAGCTTAACCCATGTCTAAGCAACAGGGAAGATTTTCAGCCACTACAGCTCAGAACCCCAAGGAAGATTTGGGCTCACATGTGTAAGACCAAATACAAGGTAATAGTGTCTTTAGGACTTTCAGTGTGGAACTGCAGGTAGACATAAACCACAGTGAGTCTTGTGGTCAGACTGATTTTGGAAAAAAATACAAAAGCAAATACTTTGTTCATCTCAAGCAGGAAAAGAACTTCATACACCCTGAGCTGAGGGTTTTTTTCATTACAAAGCCATTCATTTAAAACCTAAAAGGAAAATCTCAGGGAAAATATTCAGTTTCCACAATCTTGAATTTTACAAGGAAAGCACCAATCTAACTTGGTATTTGGTTTTCAAATTAGATAAACATTTAATTTACATTGAGACTTCCCCTGGAAGCCAGTATATTGTGAAAATTCTTAAGTATCAGTCCAGCTGTTCCAATATTTGATATTCTGTTTGAAAGCTATTTCTCCTAGGAGTTGTTAAATATGCTATATTTTTTATAAATATATCAAATAATATATTCTAAAGCTCTTGGATAAGGAGACCACGCCATAGCCCTCAAAGGTTTATTACTGTCTTAGTCTGTCCTGCAAAGTAGGATTGAGTATTCCCAAGGAAATGTGAGCCTGGTGGCCTCTGACTAGATATTTCTATTCTTTATATTTCACCAATTTCTTGGTGAAATTGCTTCTATTTGCACCTCGGAGCGTGGAATGATCCTTGTTCTTGAATTGATTTGTGCATCCCAGGAAGTGGTATAGTGATCCACAGTGCAAATACAACTTGAGATTTTAATTCAAGTCTACTCCCATGTGGCAGCAGGACACATATTCCTGTCTGAGAGTTTTCTGAACTGACACTGAAGTTTCAGGTTCTGGTTCTCCTTTTCTTAACATTGCCAATGCAAATTAATGCTGTTGCCAAATCAACATGATAGCCTTATAAATTCTGATTTGCAGATTGGTAAAAGATGAGAAGTAAAATAGTAGAGAATTAAAGCCTTATTCCATAGAGAGAAATGTGCAAATGTTTACTGACTTCTAACCTGAACATACATATACATTTATATATGCAATTACTTTTTTCCTATGCAAAAATATTTCATTGGCTCAGGCATGTTTTCATTTCTCTTACATCCCATTTAAAAAATACAGTGAGAAACCCTCATGAACTTTTGGAGACTTTAGATAATGGCAAATTAAAGAATACATGTTTGTCTTCATTTCAACAAGTTAAATGATATCCCACCGCACAGATAATTGTCTGTTTCTTAACACTCATTACAATAAAAATCTATTTTTCATTTAAAAATGCCAATTTAAGCTTAGATAATTCAGCTTTTGTTTGTCTAACAGTCAAATTCTCTGTTCTTGATGCCTTTTTTCAAACTCTTCAAATTAGCAATTATGTTCTTTGCCCTTTAATTCTATTCACATTTATTTTGGCATTAATCCTTATTGAAGTGTCTTTACCTAAAACAATAAGACAGGAACACAAAAAAGATATTTTTCCATTTTCTGTTCATATTCATCCCCAAGTAATGAAAGTGAGAACCCAAAATTACACAAAGATAACCCTAAAGCTTGGGGAGTAATAGGACCATCTGCATTCAAGAAAGGAGTCTGGGGCTTCGAATCATCATCCCTTGCTCAATTTGTTCGACAAAGCAACTCATCACACCTCTCATGGAAAAAATAGTCCTACAGCAGTCCCCTCATTTGCCAGCTCTTGGCTGCCCTAATAATGTTCACGGAGTAACTATAATGGGACTGTAGACTAGTTTTGTTCACTACATGAAAAAAGTGTGTGCTGCTGACACTTTTCTTTTCATGCAGCTTGTCCTATCCACAATTGCAGTGTTAGCCCCCAGTATGCCTCCGTTTTCCACAATCCACCTATGGTCTCAGGTTAGTGTCAGGGTTCTTGACAGAAAATTCTACACAGGATTTGTAACACTTAGAGCCTGTAGCAAAGGATCATATTTTGGCTCTTGACAAAGGATGTTCCTTTTACTCACGATCAACATATTCCTTTTGACCCCCTCCGTTAGGACAGTAGAATAGATTAGTAAGAATATGCAAGCTCAAGGAGCTTCTATCCAGGTTGTAGACTTCTGCCCAAGACAGTACATCACAGACATTTATCCTTAATGTGTCTGACATCACACTGCATGTCACTTTGGATGGACTTTGTCTTTAATAAATGTAGAGCACAACGTCTCAGTGAGAGAGAAAAAAGCCATCTCAAGCTTTCATAGGCACAAGTGGTCTTCTACTTCCTTATTTCAGAGACAGCATCCTTTACGAGGATACACACCATGAACAAATACATCTCATAGCAAGGAGTCCAACACAGTGTTTTGTGTCAGCTCAGTCATACAGGTTACCAATTTCCTTGAACTGGTTGTTTCTATTCAGGGCAGATCAGACAAGTATGGTGACATACTAAGCCCCCTTTGCCTGGGAGCAGTGATAGTCTAAGCGGATTTCCCTCTCTGTCTGTGGTTTTCAGGAGCACATAGGTAGAGAAAATTTTAATTTTAACTTCTCTGTATGACACTCCGACAGTTTTACTCTAAGGTGACTTCCAAAAAGAAGAATGTAACATGCTGAAGTGTTTCCCAAGGTTATGAGTCTCCCACTCTTTTCCCACACAGTTAAAGAGAGTTGGTATCACATTTCACCTGTCTGTTGTGCTCATTTCCCACATATTTATGGACTATGACTCTGCCAGATGGAAAGAGAAGCTAAAACCATTCTGGCTTAAATCCTATTTTCCTGTCATGGCATCGCTTTAAACTTAACCTCAGCTCAGTAGTCTCCCTTCTTTTTCCTAATGAAGTTCCTGATTTCTTAATACTTCAAGCTGATGAGAGAACCAGCAGAGGTGAGGAAAAACGACATTTCTTCACCCTGTTCTTGCATGTAGAGATTTCTGCTTCCCCCCCTCCTCAACCCCGCCCCCCGCCAAAAAAGAAAAACAAACAAAAATCACCCACATTTCCCTTTTTTAAAAATGAGCTCATTACCAACCATGCCTGCCTGAGTAAGGGAACACTTGAGGTAAGGGAATGCCACATACACCATATGGTACACGTCTTGTTGCAGCAGTTTCCAAGCGTACAGTACAGATTGTACAGTTGTCCTCATAAAGCTTAGCCAGAAAAGCACATTGCTTTTTATTTAACAGCAAATGCTATTTCCACCAAGAAGAAACTGTTTCCTTGGCTTTGGAAACTAAAAACATTCCTGAAATCATTATGAGGTGAGATGAAAACAGGATTAAAGGAAAATAAGTGGCATATACTGCCAGGAGCAATTTACAATAAAATTTGTACCAACTTCCCTGGGAAGGAGATGGCTGGGGACAGAAATCTTGTCCTCTCTACATCTGCCTTACACGTTGGTTTAGAAAGCTCTGTGAGCAGAAACGGGGCAAAGCTTGTTGAATGAATCAAGGTAGAACAGTCAACTAGATCTTAATGTTGGAAGGAAAAGTCCATGTGTTTATGGATCCTCTGAAAAACAGGCATGAGAGAACAGTCTTGTGAAAATATGGACTTTGTTGCTCACTGAACAGGTTGTAATTAATCACCTGAGGAGCAGAGAGAAATACAATCATCCCTAACTATTTTGTTAGGATGTTTGTGCATTGCATAATTAGAGTGGTGTGTTTGGCACGCCTCCTAAAAAAACTGTGTCCTTTACTGTCGATAGCAGGCATAAGAATATGTTTCTTTATGTATGGTTAGTTGATCTACTATCACACTCCTTTATCAAAAAAACTGGAGGGTACATTTGACTGAAACCTTCAATATTTTTTTCCAAGTACTGAATTCCCCTAGCCACCAACACCTCCTATGATCAATGATAACAGTGCCAATTACCCCAAAACAGATTAAATTATGCCTTGTTTTCTCTTCCTGAAAATAAAATTAGAAAAAAAAATTGATCTCTGTTACAGATTGGTGAAACAACCAGGTCTTTATCAAGAACTTGTACATTCATGCTAAGACAGTTCTGCTGGTAATGTACAAATTCATAACCACCTGAAATATGCAGCGGCTCAGAGCTGAATATTCAGTCTGAGGATCTAACAGGTGCCCTTGTCCTCCCCCTCACTGAAGTAGCCAGAGATTTAATTTTATTCCATTTCTGCTGCTGATTTATATTTCAGAACTTAAAAAAAATGAACTACAATCTGTAGCGGAGGGCTGGATCTTAGATCACAGACATAAAAGACAGAAGAAACCATCTTTTTGACAAGTGCAAATAAAGTGTCCTAATACGAGATTAGTGAGATATTAAGCCACTCTCACTTGATGCTAGTGAAAATACCCTGGGTTAACACTTCACAAGAAAGGAAGAATTTTAAGGTTGTTAAGTAGCCAGCACATCCACTGTTTTCACAAAAAATTGAGACTGATCAGTATTTTCTGAATTCAGGTCTCAGGTATATTATTTTTGTATTTTCTGAATTCAAGTCTCAGGTATATTATTGTTGTCTCTTACTTTTAGTGTATTCCTACTTTGGGTTTCCTTCCTCTACAGGTTGATTACTTTTTTGTTTATAAATATATTTACATAATGTTTTTAACCAGATCATAGTCATCTGTGCAAGCAGCAAGTAGGAAGGTCATTAAATGATAAAGCTCCAATTTCTGTAACTTTCAATTACTCAAACAAGATTATGTGAATGCCACAGGGAAAACACAATGCAGCATATAAGAAATGCTGTGTAGAATATTTGAGCACCTCTGGGAAACATATCAACTTTCTCTGGATATTCCAGAGCCCTGACCACCTTCTTTTACCTTAGAAATTTCAGTGGACACTCTGAAGCTACTTCAGAGGACACTTTCCCTGGAAACAGAAGGCAGATCCTATGGGATATTTCAGGTTTACACAAAAGCATACTAACAAATTTAAAATTAGAAACACAGTGGAGACATGGAGAATCAGTTAGGGAAGAAAATTTAGTTTTAAGAACTTGTGACCTAATGGAATACGCAAGAGGATGCTACCAAAAGAGGGAAGTTCAAAGTGTTACTGCAGTGTCAGCGGGATGTGCAGTACAAATTCTAGGAGGATGGAGAGAAGAGAGCGGTTGGGATTGGGGATCAGGACTGGGATACATTAGGCTCATATTTAGCCACAACTATCATCAAAAGACCAAAACATGCACTAGAAAGATGACAGCAAAAGAGCACAGGCTTTGCTGTCAAACCTCTTTGGGCTCCCAATCCACTTAGGCATTCGTGTTGGGCATCTTAGTGGTTTTTTTTTCCACCAGATACTCATATTCTGAAAAGTCCCTTAATAGGAGAAACCAAATTAAAGAAAATCCTGTTCAGTCTGTGCGTTGAGCCTGCTACCCTCCCCTGCAGACAGCAACAATAGTTTTGATGTGGGAACTTCTGAAACATTCCCTCTCTGTTGCCAGGATATGCCAGCTGCTAACATTAGCTGCCCCATACACACATATATCAGCAGGGTCTCCAGGAACTTCTCTTACCTTGAGTGGTAAGAGCTCCTCTAATGCAATCAATTTGCATCAAAATTCTGTTATTTAAGAATAGGTTAAAGAAACCAAAAAAAACCCAACAACAACACAAAAATAGGACAAGAAAACCGCTTAACAACCCCTCCCCACCCCCCAAAAAGCAAACAAAAAAACCCAAACCAAAAAGCAGTCAACAAAACCCCACACAGTAAACAGAAAATTATTTTTGTTCATTATAAAGAGATGGACTCGCCTCTTTTAAAGAAAATAGTCTCAGGATCAATACTCTGGAAACCAAGAAGGTGGCTGCTAATAAGGACAGATAAATAACACAGTCAATGTTCTGATTAAACTGCAAGTGGCCATAGCAACATCACTGTTTCATATTTTTATTCAATGAAGATTTTTTTAAAAAGTAAAAAAGGAGAATTAAGCATTAACACAGCTAGCTATTACTAACATAAAAGCCTGCTAAAAGGACTCTTGTCACACTTCAATGTAATCTCTCTCCAGAGGAGTGGCACCTGTCACCACTGGGCAGGATGACTGAACAAAGAGAACTCAACTGAAAAAAATATTGAATGGGCACAGCCTCAATCTGTTCTGTGGTATGGAGGGATTTTTTCCGTAATGAAAGCATCAGTGACGCCCCCCAGGTCACACACAGAAAAGACATAATGCCATTAGCATGGGGAGGAGCTGGGCTGACACTCTCTCTGCAGCCCCCCCCTCAACAGTGGGGGCCCCCAAGAGCAATAAGGGACCACATTGCCAAATGGTCCATTCCTGGGCCTGGAGCAAAAGCCACTTCAACGCCAAGAACTGTCAGGGAGTTTGGGTTCTTGATGTTTAGCATTGCAGCTTTGCTCTGTACAACAGCTGCATTGCATAAAAAGGAATGAACTCCTCAATATCCAAAGAGTTTCTTACAGACCTATGTCCATGTGGAAATCCATGGTGTTCACACCTAGAGCAGTGAAGGCTTATGACTTTTCTGGACTGATCTTCCTGCATCTGGGGCAGCCCCTGGCATTCTGCCCCTCTGCATTGCCGTGGTTTTTTTTGTTTGTTTGTTTTGGTTTGTTTTTTTTTTTTTTTTTGACAACCTCTTGTTTCCTAACATTTCAGGGGCTCCATCATGTCTCCCTATCCCATTCCTAAAGTTTTCCCTTATCATTCTGTGTCATTCCTTTCTTTCCCTTTCATCACCTGCTCTGTCTTAGAAGAAATCATGTAAAGGTGAAGAGGGGCAAGAATTGTGATCATGGAATCACAGAGAAGTTCGGAGTGGAAGGGAGCTCTGGAGGTTACCTTGTCTGGAGGTTACCCTGCTCAAGCAGGACCACCCAGAGCCAGCTGCTGAGGATCACTTCCAGGTGGGTTTTGAACATCTCCAAGGATGGAAACACCACAGCCTCTCTGGGTAGCCTGTTTCTATGCTTGGTTACACTCAGAGCGAAAAAGTGTTTCCAGATGTTGACGTAGCCTCTTCTGTTCCTGTCTGTTACCTCTTATCTTGTCCCTGTCACCACTGAAAAGAGCCTGGCCTCGCTTTAAAGGAAGTCGGAACCAGGTATAATTGTCTTGCTGTTTAATTGATAAACATGGTTGAAGTACCTCAAACAGAGGTATGATATCGCGTTCTCCGCCCTTTTCTTGTTTCACTTTTTTTTTTAATTCAGGAGGATTCTACTGCCTGGTACAATATTAGCAGGATGGGAGTATTAATGAGCCTGGATGTTTAATGCAAAGAAAAGCTGTCCAGAGTTAAATAGAACCCTTGTTACTAAAATGTTGGTATATTGTGGGCTACCAACTGGAACTCAGGAAAGAAATCTGAGCTAGTAAATTTATTGTTTCAGTCCACTTAAGCCTCTAGGAAAACTACCTCCAGTAATGTTTATGATCATCACTATTTTGGATAAAACAGCTGCACATTCATCTATGTGTGTAGACACACAGCAGCAGTAACTATGAGAGTGAAGCATACTATCACACTCCTGGGACTTGCTTCTCTGAAATTTACTTATGGTTTTTTGCCAGATATGAAAAAAGAAATAATATTCCACCAACACCAAACTCAGGAGTTTAAAAAAAAAAAATGAAAAGGTTATAAATAAATAAAAGTGGGGCATTGAAATTGCTCTAAAAGAAATACCCAAAGTACACAATGTTGGAGACCACAGGGTTAGCTTC
This sequence comes from Oreocharis arfaki, assembly GCA_013398015.1. Lineage (NCBI taxonomy): Eukaryota > Metazoa > Chordata > Aves > Passeriformes > Paramythiidae > Oreocharis > Oreocharis arfaki. The sequence goes on along the minus strand of VZRR01010913.1, from coordinate 301,961 downwards.
AGAGAATACCTAAGAAAAGCCATTTGATCTCTGCCCCCATGCTGAGATGTCTGGAGAAATGCCTGTCTAGCAGGTGTGGGGAAAGACTGCATGATGCAGAAATCTGTTTGTTTGGGACCTAGCACATCCCACTCCTTTAACAAATGGTAATGGTCATGCACTGTACAGCTCATTTTGGGAACATTAACATCATTTAAAAGCAGGACACTTTTTTCCCAGAGATACCCACATGGAGCTGTTTTGGAGATTCCCACACAATAGCGTCACAGAAGAGATACCAGTCAGAGGCATGGCAGGATGCAAAACTAACATACCTCGCAACGAGAAGGAAAACCACCCACTGAAATCCATCCCCAGCAGCCAGGGCTCAGCCAGCACGTGGGTGGCAGGCAGCCCAGCTGGCCTGAGAGCTGGCTGGCTCAGCAGCTGCACGTCACCCACAGGATCCACGCCACTTTCTCTGGCAGCAGACAGAGAAGCAACAAAACAGTCGCGTGTGTCGTTTACAGCTCTCTGTTCAGAACCACAGCATTACATGCTGAAAGCTGGCCAAACTTTTCCCAAGTTTTCCATGGGACAGGCACATCCTCTGATTGGTCCACTGCTGTTTGGACATTGTGAAACAGCTGCTCTGCTCTAGAATGGAGGTGCTCCCACACCACTCCAAAATCCAGACAGTCCCTGCACAGGGACTTGCCTGCTGTCATCATTCCCTTCATGCTGCTCAGGCATGCTGTGCTCCTGCAGAGGGGGAGTTGTATTATGGAGTCACCTGTGTCTATTTCTGCACTCCATTTAACACAGTGGTAGGTCCTCCCTCATTCTTTTTGGATGAAAAACTCCACGGTGTGTGCAATTGGCAGTGTTCATGCAGCATGTGCAAAACCCACGTCTTCCCCACATGCAGAGCTTTCTGTGCTGCCCATTCAGAAAGGGCACAGAGAGAAAAAAGGTGAGGTAGAGTAACAGAAAGACAGCATCCATCCTTGGATGTTATGGGAACATAGAGATATGGATGCTTTCACAGGAGCTCAGCGCTACATGAGGAAAAAACCCACTCATTCTTCTGTGAAGGGATGTGGGAAAGCAAATCATTTGCTACAGTGCACCCATAACTCTCAGAAACTGAAGAGCTATGTAAGTGGGGTAGAGGAACCCAGACATACAGTGACAGATGAGGCCACCTCAAAGCTTTTGAGAAATGCAGTGAGAATTTCACTTTTCCAAGGATGAAAACTTAAGCCTCTAACAGGGATATATAACTCCAGCTATGGAAAGAAACAAGATAAAGATAACAGACAGAAAAAGAGGAGAGATCAAGAGAGTTGAATTTGCTGTTTGCAAGGGAGAAGGATGGTGGCTATATTTCTGTAGCACAAGGCCTTTCTGAGGCTCAATTTTCCGGGCTCCTAAGCACAGTCAAAACAGCACAGAGAATGACAAGCTGGTCTTTTGCCCCCCAGTTGCTTTGCTGGCAAACACCCACTTTGCCTGAGCCTAATGTCAGCCTTGAAAATTTTGCTGGCTAGCACCACCAAAACCCGCAGAACAAAGTATTAGCATGTGAGCATAAACAGGTGCCACATTACTAAGCAGAGGAACAATGTCCAGAAACCTGGGGTTAGCCTCAGTTCTTTGCAAACAACCGAACAAATTAGCTTATGGCTAAGCAGGTGGCAGTGACAAGTACGAGGGACCCATTAATGACCAAGGCCGGCACTCAACCATCGTAGAGCCCAGGGACTGTGTCCCCAGGAGGATGCTAGGAGCAAGGACTGTCTTGCTAAGATAGTTCCTGTAGAAACTAGTAAGTTCACAGGGCCCAGAAAGCAGTTCTATGCTTCAATCAAGTCGTAAAAAGTATGCTAACTCCAGCTGCAGCATTAGTGTTTGTAAGCATATTCCTACCGACAGGTAGTCTGCATTGAAGTGTGCCAACAAATCCCTTGTGCTCAGCCAGAAGTGACACGATGCAGATAATCAAGGCAAAACAGGACCATTATAAACAAGCACATCCATCTGTCAAATAACAATAAAAGCCCTAGTAGCTAGAAGTTTGTGCAGCATTTGCTTTACTTAGTAGCAAAATGGTTTTCCAAGACAGGAGCAGAATAAGGTAATATTTTTTGTGGAGTTTTTTTTGTTTAGATTTTTTTTCTTCTTCTTTCTCCCTCTCTACCTAGAGATGATCTAAGTAGTCAAAACTGATTACCCCCCATTCACACCTTCATTTCCACAAATATGCATACATCTTCAGGCTAATTAGGCTAAGCTGTGTGCTTTGGACTTGGAAAAAAAATAAATTGCAATACATTTCCTCATCCATCTCCCTCTGCTCGCCAGACAGGAGATACGAGTGCAGAAATTTCATGCTGTCTTATGAGTTGGCTAAACAAACCCAAATAAGCCCGGAAAAAGCTTCTAATGTTAAAGAAACAGAACCCATGAAGAAGGTTACAAAATTAATTAATACCATTCATAGTGAACAAAACTTTGTGCCACAAAATTATGTTTGTTCTAAGTAGTACTGCAATGCAACAGAAAGCTACATTGATATGGTTATTACTCCCAGATAAACACTTCCCCTTTTGCTAGGAGCAAGGATTCAGATCTTGTCTGCACTGCTCCTCTGCAAGAGAACATTAGACTCCAAATTTGTCAAATACAGAACTTCAGATAACATTAGTTTCAGTTTTAGTTATGGAAAGAAAAGACTCAATCTTCCTATAGAGACATGGAAGTGACAATCAACCATCTGAAGTGTGATTACACAGCTACAGATGTGTAGATAATAGGTTCTCGCTAGTTAATTTTACTCCCCCCAAAGTATTTCTGATTTGGAATGAGATTTTTCAAGCTGAAAAAGGTTTTTTTACAGGCAGGGATTTCAACGAAAAGAAAAAAAAGAAGTCAGCTTTGAGTATTTCATTAAATGCAATATGATTTTTTTCTTCATAATGTGTGGGTTTCAATGTCTTTGCAAACATGCCAGTTTTTAAAGGGACAGGTGTCACTTCAAGTAGAACATATTAAAACCTTCTCTAACATTTCAATGTGGCAGCTTCCAGCCAATTCCATGCTATCCAGATAAGGTAAATTTCCCTCCACAGCTGGGCAGGCTGTTTCTTCCTTTGGGGAGAGGCTAGTCATAAAACAGAGCAGCAAATCTCTCCTCTTATTCTGTGGAAAGCCACAGAGGAAAAAAATAAAACAACCCAAGGCTCTTTAGTTATGTGCCAGGTCAGACTATCATTTACCTAAGGCAGGAGACCTGGTCTCTGCTCCTCCTGATTCAGACACATTACTAGGAAAGCACCCCTTGCTGGTTATGCTCACTCACTTGTGCTGACCAGACTGGACATCTGCTCATTTTCTGATGGTGCATGTGCAGTAAAAACAACCATAAGCAAACTTCAGAGTAGCCAGGAGATTACAGTGACTTGCTTGAAGATGGGAAACAGGAGTCCATGTTCCTGCTCTACATCAGGGGGAACAAGGCTCTGAAGGTCGTCTATAACATTCCAACTGAACACCCAGGTCTGGTTATCTCATCTGTCCTCATAGGAGCAAGAGGAAGATTTCTGAAGCAGCAAAATTGCTCTGCAGGGCAAGAAGGTATCTAGCCCTGTAATAGTATTGCTGCCTTTTGCCCTGGCCCTTACCTCTGAGGGTCCCCTTTAAAGTTAATGCAGTTTCCCCTTTCTGACTGAAGTCACTCTTCGACCTGCAGTGAAATCACACTGTAGAGGTTTATCTAGCAGAAAAGTCCTTTTCCATGGATGCTGACTTGCTTCTGTAATCAGTGTTCACAACCTCAGGGAAACACATATACCAGAAACACCTCAGAAAACACTTATCACCTCCTCGCCTTCTGAATGCAAGATGAGGGGACAATGTATGATTTAGCTCGAATTATCTGCTCTAGTGAGGGATCAGGAATTGCTGTTAGCAAGTAGGATACCTACTGGGACTTGGGGAAAGGAAAGACCTATTCAACCATTGTTGAGCCATAATTGAAGGTTTAGGTTTACTCGAATGAGGTTTAACAGGAGACTTAGGACATTTTATCCATCCTCTAAGCCTGTACTCCTTCCCTTGTTCCTTTGTGAAATGAAACCAATCTGTTACATGATTTACCAAGCTAAAAAATTAAATACATCATTACCAAATTAGGAGAATGAATTATCTTTCTGAAAGTAGAAACTGGTGGAACAATTTATATTCTAGATCTGCAGTGCTAAGCTTCCCAAAACAGTGTTACATGCATGTTAAACAAAGGTCTGAGTACTTGTTGTGGCATCTTTTTAATACTGTTGCTAATGAGAAAGTGCAATTCACTGAGAAGGACTTATGTCCTTGAGCGGTTTATTATTTTAAATGGTCATGGCTGTGAATTATATTTGTTTCTTCACATTAAGTAGTGTTCAGAAAAAAAAATATTACTGACTTAAGGTATTTTTATAGAGATAATTCTAAACATATACTGCCCCCACTGCAATCCGTTTTTCAGAAAAAAAAAACCAACAAAAAACAAAAAAAATCCCCCCAAAAAAACAAAAAAAAAACCACCACAAAAAAAAACACCAAAAAAACCTCCATCGAAACCAAAAATATAAAGACATTTCACAGCAACTCTCTGTTGCTTTATCACAATTCTCCAATTCAATAAAGGTCGCTGTTTATAGATAGATACTATAAAAGGATGACACATAGCACTATTGGCATTAGACTGACTCTTTTTTCTCCCTGGCCTTCATCACAAAACATGAATCTAGGTGGCAAAAACAGATGCAGAATTTAACTGTCTTTGTCACAGTTATTTCTGGTTACAAATAATGCAACTCCAACCACTGTAGGAAATCTTTTGTGGCGCATTGTACAGAGCTTAAATCCCTTCTCAGCCACAAGAATAGAACAGACAGTGTCTCTAGTGTCTGTCTTTTGCTTGTCATGCAGTCACTTAAAAAGGATTTACTCTTTGCTTACCGTGGTATAGACAGGGCAGAATAAGACAATGTAGAAAAAACATGTGCTGCAGGAAACAAAAGCCCCTTCTGGAATGCAATGCATCAAGGAAGGCTTAGGTCCCAATAAACTGCAGACAATTAAAAGAACAAGGCACCTGTTGCAAGGGAGGCAGCAGCATGTTGCATTGGTGATGGCATCTCTCTAGGGCTTTTCTGCCCTGTGAGTTAGTGGTTACAGCGGTCATCTGTGCTCGTGTTCCCAAGGAGCAAAGTGAGGGAGAAATCCTGGCCGTGTGCTCCTCTCACTTCCCTTCACTCCTGTGGTTGCTGAGACCTAGACCACCTGCAACGTGAGAGCTCTTATTTTCCTGACTTGGTGTTTTGGGAAAGCTGCTTCTCTGGCTCTGCAGCCAGTAACTGAGATTGGGTATTCACCTGCAACACGGCTCCAATTTTCCCCAGATTCAATGGTCCCGCAGTTGATAAGCTTTTCTTTTCACTGTGAATTAACTTGAAACAGCAGGTTTCTTGTTTAACAGAAAGTCAGAAACATAAAAATTACCTGTAATCTCAGGGAAAAAGTTGATTTCTTGCACTACAGTTCGCAACAATGCTGCACAGATCTGCTATCTAATGTACAGATCTCGGCTCAGTTTCAAAGCCGTGACGACTTTCTGTGCCACAATTCTGTAAACAAACTGCACTTGCCTGTTCATTGGGCTTTGCAGTTTCATGACATAGCAGTGAAAGCTCTACACTCAGGCCACCTTGTCTCTTTTGGGTAGAGAAAAATCACACACAGAGTCTGTAGTCTGTGAAAGTAAGTTCCATATTTCTAAATTTTCATTGTACACAGAAACAAAACACACAAACAAAAAGAAAAAAAAAATGAAACAAACAAAACAAGGGTTCTGATGCTTTAAATTTTCTGCAGCTGCTTTGTATGGCTAGACTTCTTGCTACCCACATTAGCATCTCCCTTTCTGGTCTCTCTCCAAATATTTCACAGAAGTGGTGAGAAATTACTTTTTCACATTTCCGTTAGGAACAGAAACAGATTTCAAACTTGAAAATTATCTTGCTGGTCAAGTACCCAGTGTTCCAAATGATATGTGGAAAACTATCCAATTCACTTGTTTGGCTATCAACAAGCCTTCATCCCTTCCTCCAAATGATATGGTCACAGCTGGATTTCCTACTTCTTTATCTTGGTAACTTTGTTGAACTGAACGAGATTCCCTTCAAATAGCAGAAAATACTAACAGAAATAGAGGAAAAAATCTAGGTAAAATGCAGTTATTGCTACAAAAAAAGAAGTTGACTAAAATGCTACCAGAGTACAGGGTTTCTTTCAGAAACGATAAATCAAGACTCATAAGTGAAAGTGATTACTTTTTCAGTACAGCTTAGAAGACTGCCTAGCACAATAATTTAAGAAATTTTACTGCTAGTTTGGTTGACTGCTTGGCTATAAATCCTGTTTAAACAATCCTAGAAGGATTGCTGCAAACGTCAGAGGCACAGGGAGTTCCAGAACTAGATACCTTCAAACATAGAAAGGTTGGAAGCTTCAGTGTCTGCCACCCCGGGAAGCTTAATCCACAACAGACATTTCAGAAGGGTTCTTTACGTCTTAACCTAATTAGTTTCCTAGAGGTTTACTAAATATGGGCAAGATCAACCAGTGCCTAAATAGCCATTAATTACCAATTTTGGATTTATTGAATTTCAGGAGCTCTCTAGCATGTAAGTCTGGCATGTGTCATTATTGAAATTCAGTTAAGGTCTAGGTTGAAATCTAAACCAAGACAGTAAAATGTATAAATTGGAAAATCAATCAATCTCAGTTGGATAATTTGCAACAGATGCTGCACACTGATCCTTTGCTACGGGTGGCATCCTCAGCATATGCTCTAAGAAAATAGGAGGTTAAAAGAGGTGGAGAAAAAACACAGATTTGTATTAGCTTGTGATAAGTCAAGGAATTTTGTGTTCATTTACCATAACAGTACCAAAAAGCAGTGATGTGCTAGGATCTGGTTTCTTTTACCCTAAGTTCATCTGTCAAAAACAAAAATCTTTTCATAAATTGAGAAAAAAAAACCCAAATCCAAATATCTCCTTAGGCTCATTGTCTCTATATATAATAGTGATAACGACAACACAAAAGTTTAAAAAAAGCCAAACAAATAATTTCCTAAATTAGCATCTAGAGAGTTCAGGGAACATAATCAAATAAAGAAGGGTATCATCATAGCACAGATGGATACAATGTGAAATACGTGATATCTTAGAGAGTGAATCAGTTATTCACTGGTCCGTTTCTGTGTCTGTGGTACTAAAACAGTCCCAGGGACAAACTGTTCCACAACGAAAAAAGCAAGCAATTTAAAGGGAAATGGCCACAGTGTAGAGCTACACGGTGCCTGAGCTGTAGGTAAAGGTTTCGGAAGCAATTCTTATGGAATTGTTTTTCCCAAGTGAAACCAGTGGGGCAAAAATAAGGCAAGGATCCAAAGATAAAATAGAGATGAAGAGCTTTTGCACACTGAATGACCCCTGTGTTTTTCATCCACAATGACAACCACGGCCAGCAGTGCTTTGATCGCATTTTTGAGGCCTCTAATTCAGACATTCACCTATTATCTTGTCATCTGGTGACCTTTGTGGATGAATGAAAAGACTTAGACAGTTCTGAGACATAATTAATCATGCTCACCATTGATACCTACCTTACTAAGTGCTTCATCCACTATAGCTGAGCACAGCTGCACTACGAAAGTGTTTTTCTCCTCTCCAGTCCTAAAGGAATGCACATGGAACACCCCTACACAGGCCTCTAACCCCCAGATATTTGCTTAGGTTTAAGGAAAAGCCACAATTAGTACGTGTCTTGGCAGTGGGAGTCACTGGGCATCACATGTGCCTGATCCTCCCACAGCATGGGACCAAACAGCTGGGACCTGTGCTGACGGTCTGTGAGCTCAGGTGAAGTTTATTCCTAAACATATACCCATGGACAAAGGGGAAAGAGGACAAGCAGGACCAAAAATCCACATCAGATAGCATCGGTTTAGGATAGAAACACCATTATTTAAGATTGATAACATCAATAGGATAAAATTATTTTCATTGATTCCAGTGAGAGCAGAATTTGGCCATTTGGGAGAACACCTGAAAATCCCACAGCCAAAGTGCTTTTTCTAAAATGAAAAAAGGCTGTTAAGAGCCAGCTATTGCAGACCTGAGCATTTACATAGCAGCTGAATTTTCAAAGCCATTTTATGCCCATAAATCCTATTGTGAGATCATTAAGGAAAAAAAAAAAAACCAAACAAAAAACAACCCACAAAACACCTGGGCACTTAGCACCCCATCTGCATTCAGTATGCTGAGCACATTTGAAAAATCTGACCTTAACCTATTATCTCTGATAGGCTCAAAATGTATTTTTTGAAGGAAACGTGCTTGGTGTTAGGTTAGTGAGAAAAGTAACAGGGGAGAAAAGTGTAATCACAGTCATTTGAAACTGGGTACCTAGCATGCCAAAGTACACCTGATTATTCTTCCCTGTTATTCCCTACATTGTCTCAGACTGTGCTTGTGCCAGATATAGGCATCAAAAGTGTGATTTTTGTTTTGATAAAATCTCTGTATTAGAGAGAGAACAGAATTAAAAATAAATTGTTAAAATACGTACGACATTCTCATGCAGGGCTATGAAAGACCTTAGAGCCTGATTCAAATTAGCAGGGAAGGACGGAAGAAGAAAAAAGTATTTTTAAATCTGGAAAGTGATGTACAGGTTAGAAAGAGATGACTTCTGTGGTTGAGAAAAATCTGTTCAGGCATGTCTTTTAAATTGAGAAGAGCCCAATTTAAAAAAAAAATCTGTTCAAAATTTTCTCCAATATTTTTTACACTAATCCTTTTGCTTAGGCAAGAATGAAAGCATTTTAATTTGTTTTTCTACCTGTTACGTTTCTGGCATTTATTTCATCTTTCTTGTCTTGATCGGCTGGGTTAGGCAAGTGAGTTCCTCTCTCTGCAGGAATCCATTTCGTGTTATGGGTTTCCTGAACAAACAGGTAAACTGATGCTCAAGTCTGGCTGTCAGAATACTTAAACAGCAATTTTAAAAAGTTTATTTTAAATACCATACAGAAAAAAAAACCCAAACAACAAAACACCCCACAAAACCCAAGAGGTTTGAAATATCGAACAACAAACTCCACAAAATCCTGCACAACCTTGTTTTGAGAAACTGTCTTAATTTTGAAATGCACAAAGAGTAAATAATATCAAATAGCCCTTTATCCAGCGGCACAGGGACCATGGACACACGGGAGCACAGGGTTCTAGAATCATGCAGATAGGAAATAATCTTTTATTTTTTAAATGATGGTCCACAATAGTTGAGAAACTGGAGAGGGGACCCAAAAACAGGCAGTGCCACAAAGGGTGGATTATGCCACATTTAAGCTCTCTCATCTGATGTTCAGAGTGATGATTTCTGAATGCTTATGGTGAACAAGACTTAGTATCACTTCCTGTTTCTTCACAGCCACCTAACAGATCCCTCAACTCTACAAAAGACAAGAGCTTTTACTTAAAACTTTTCCCCATGCGAGATGGGCAAGCAAGAGCAGAGAACTCAGACATCTGTTCTCCCACAGAGGGGAAGCAGGGTCCATCTGCCACAGAGTTACTGATGTGTCTTTCTGGACCAAGTGCAGCCCCGGCAGGAGGGACCACAGAACCTGCTGCAACTTATCACCATGCCAGGATTGCAAAATCTTCTACCAGAAAAAGTTACAGCAAATCTCTACATATTTATTTTTANAAAACCTTGCAGGATTATAATCTGTTTGGGTTGTCTCTCTCTGTGTGTATATATATATATACACGCACATATATATGTAAAATCTTTGCTGGAAAGTATCATCAAAAAGGCTGGTATGGCACAATTGCCCTTCTTTCAGTCTGCTGGTCATGCAAAATGGACAGATATGGTGAATAACAGCCCAACAAAAAAAAAAATTGAAATGAGATAAATAAAACTGTATGGATTCAGGTGATACAAAATGAGGCTGTTAATGGCATCCCTCTGAAGGAAGCTATCCCTGGAAGGAGAGGCCCTGCTTGGCCATGGATGTCATTATCTTGACAAATGGGGTGGATGATTTTGCTTAAAGAGAAAGGAGGGCAGATACTTTTAAAATTACAGCAGTAATTCTAAAGCTGAATGGCAGTTTAAGGCTTCGTCCTCACTTGCAGCATATAATTGAGGCACTATCATTACCTCATTACCTGAGCATACTGCTGTAAGCTTTGAAAATGGCCTCTAAAGGGCCACTGACACCGTTCAAAGAGTTTCGAGAAAACATTATATTTAGGGACAAATATAATTATCCGTCACGTATTTTCTTACTCAAATGAAAGGGCCACATTGCAAGCCACAGGCAGCCGACAGCAAGAGCAGCCTGGATGAAAATGCACAAAGTGAAAGCAATGAACACACTTTGAAAATTTGGTGCTGGTTATTTAATAATGCAATTGTGCACTCCCCAGGACCATGTACCAAGCAGAACCAAGATCTCCAAGACACATATAACTATGCTGCAGCACCACTAACCCTAACCTTATTCCAGGCTTTGGGTCTCACTTGATAACATGAGTTGTATTATCTCTTCCTCATCTCCAATGTTGTTCACGCCATTTACTGGGTTTTGGTCAGCTCTTGCAATTTTCCATGGTCTACGCTGTCAAAAGTCATACAAAATTGAGGACAGGAACCTCAGCAGTCTGAAGAAAACCACACAGCTCCTGCACTGATACCAGAAGTACATGTATGAGTTTTGTGGGCTCCTATCGGTGCCACTCCAGAAGAGGGGTTTTTTTTTGCTTTATATGAACAGGTTTACAACAACTCGCAACTGCCTATTGAAAAGACAGTCTCCTCCCCTTCCTCTTCTAGGTGTTTCCTGCTTCCCATGCCATCCATCTGGAATATCTCCTCCTGGCCAGGTGCAGTCACAAAATGATGCTTCTCAGCCCACTTAATTGTCCTCAAGTGACAGATGGGATTTGACTAGAGCTGGTAAGCTATAAGTACGTGAAGCAGATGAGCAGTTAATTAGCACTGCTAGTGTTTCTGGGGAAATATCTATAGAAACTACACATCAAAAGATAGCCTTATCAAGCCAGTTAGTCCATCCTCTCTCTTCTTACGCATTTCTTATCTCATGCAGTACATTACAAGGCTTGAGTTCCCCTGCACCCAACAAGCTACTTTTAAAATCTCAACGTTTCTATCAACTTTCCTTAGGAGACTATTTCACAGTCTAATGAATCTTGCAGTCAATAAATCTTTTCTTTCTGTTCAGCCTAAAGATAGTTCTTGAAATATTGAGCAGGAAAGAAAAAAAAAAAGAGGGAAAAATAATCTTAGAATTCTGTAGAAAAATTTCTAAAACAGTTCTGTGCCTTCATGTTTCCTAGGACACATTAGCACTTTTGTAAATGATTGTATTAGAAAAAGAATCAGTGCAGCTGTCTCTTGGGGATAAGTTTCATCTAATCCTACCACATTACACAAATCTGTATATTCTGGTCATTAAAAAAAAAAAAAAATAAAAAACATGAAAAGAAAAGAAAAAAGAGAGAGATAACAAGAGACTACAGGGTAGAATTGAATGGGGTGATCCAAGGAAGAGACTTTCTTATATTGCAGGTCAAAACACAATGGTCAATGTCCATGAGTCTATCCAAGCAAGGAGCCTTACAAATGCATTTATTTATTATTCAAAACACACAGTGCAGACTGGTGAATTTTGGCTAAACAATCCCCTCCTGGGACCTAACTATTTCATAAAATAACTCATGATATGCTTAGGTTTTCAGAGTACCTTGGCAACACCTGAATAAAGGTTTTAAAAATTTAGCCTAAGAAAAATTACTCCAAGAAATTACCGGAAATAAAGACATATTTTAATATATAATTTATAGTACATTTAATATATTTCATCTGTATGCCTATACCAGCCTTCTGATGTTCTTTCGTGTTGAGTCTTGAGAAGTCTGTTTCTGGTTTATCGCTAAAGGAATTTAACAAAACAAGACACATCAGCCTAGTAAGGAATGAACTCTTCTGACAACAGTTACCTTGTCGCTAGTTCTCCAGTCTCCCCTATCCTATTTTATCTTGGTTTAGAGCCTTTCCTCTATTCTTGTCTGTCTGAGAACTCTCTGAATGATCCTCCACGAGCTGAAGCAAAAACTTCCTTTGTAATGCAAGGCAGAGGCCAGTGAATAATTCAGCCCATATGAAACTCAGGCCAGCCAGATACTAAACGCACACCAAAAATCCTAAATTAAATTAACAAAATATATAGGAACCATATCTGTTTATCGGTCAGATGTTTACTTGAAAGAGTTCCCCTATTTGCCACACCTTCTAACTTGTTACAGGGATTGAGCACTATATGCAAGAGCTCAGACTCCTGCACAGTCAGAAACTACAGCCTTCCAAGAAGCCTCTTGTCGATAGACTCAGATGATATCACTACGAAACTTCTAGAAGAACAGTTTTACAAGAAAGAAAGAAGAATACTCCTTCTCCTCTTTCCAGCTTAGGAGACCTATAATGCAGTTTAAACCTTTTTTTCAGTGAGTAGATGAATGCCTACTTCTTCCCGCTGCTAGAGCTCAGCAGCAGCTTCCTCATGCTCACACCAACACAGCCAGCCACTGCAACTACTGAAGAAGCCCAAAGTGCAGAGAGAACAATTTTCACCTAACTAGGAGTGAAACACTATAAAAGCTATCTGAATTATTTGAGACAGAGACCATGATTATATCAGAATCGTTTCAGAATCTAGGGTGCTAATAACTTAGTCATCTCAGCAGTGAGGCTTTATCTCCATATCCTGGTAGAAGATCACTGCTTCTGCCCACACACCCAAGCACCGAGTAATTTGCACCTCTTTGCACCCTGCTGAAATACAGCTGTGGGCTCAGCCAAACACTGACTCTGGACTCAGCCATCCTTCTGTGCCATGAAGACTGCAGGAATCAGTATCCTGAATCAAATCAGTCAGAACAAATCTGAATCGTGTCACAGCTATGGTATATCCAGCCCACTGTCTTGTCTCTGCTAGTTGTTAATAGGGAAAACAATCAAAAAACGTAAAAGCAATGCAAGCCTTTGGTGATAATTTCCCAGAATACTCTCGCTCTCTCTCTCTCAGCATCTTAGCTGTTTGTGGTCCAGCTAACATTGTTAGTTGAAGATAATGTCTTTGCATGTAAAAAACCATCATGTTTTTCACTTGTTTAGATCTCCAAATGGTCTATAAACCAAAGCAAACAATTAGAAATCCCTGAATCCTGCAGAAAAGAGTTTCACAGCTTTTCATAATCCCAAAATAAGAAATGCTTCATTATTTTTTCTTCTGGACCAGTCACTTGCCAGTTTAATTTGTTGTCCTCTAAGACTTGCATTGGAAGAGACAAGGAACAAAAATATTTTTCATGGCCTTAGATATCTTCATCATATCAAGCTAGAGTAAATTCCTTCCAAGCTGCAGTATTCAATCTTTCTTTGTTTAAAAGCTTATCCGTCCATCCATCGATCCATCCATCCGTCCATCCTGCCCTTCTATGCGTTTTTTTCAGTGCCTCTTCCAGGACCATAACTGTGCAACATCATTGATGAGGGTGCTGAAGTCTCTCAACAGCTGAAGCTGCACCCAAGTGGGCTGTTGTAGGCAGCCAGTTGTACTGGTGAGTCTCTGTTAGTATCTGTTTATCTCTACAGGCAATGACCAACTTACTGTCACTGGATAACCATCTGCTGCACCCACAGAGCAGTACCACTTTGTACTAAACAGAAAAGCTCACACAGCACTTTCCAGGGATGTCCAGTAGCCTTACAGGTACTAGACCCCTGTTGCACTGGTTTTTCACTGCATGCCTTGTTCACATTAGCAGTGAAAAACTTTTTCATAAGTTGTAAGATAAACAATGCCCATGTTTTTGTAACGAATCTTTTCTAGGCTGTACTTTTAGAATTGTTTTGCATTCCTTCTCCGGAGGCGGAGGAAGGTGATGGACTGAATTTATATCCTATCAATTTGGAGAGGCTTAACCTCTTCATCCAATTGTTGATTGTCTGTACATATGTGTATAAGTGAGAGAATAAACGAGGGCCAGGGCTTTTTGCCCACTGGCCTGAGACCTTGGCGTGTGTATGAAACCTGCGTCCATGCCTGATTCTTAGTGTCGATCCGCGACAGACCCCTAAACTTTAATTTCTCAAGCTAAAAAGTACAGGAAGACATCTCACCAAATAAGGAGATGTGTGCGGCATCAGCTAAAATCTCTTCCTTCTGCTATTCTGCTTCATTATACAGTAAAATAAATAAAATCATGAATGAATCATCACCTAAAATGTCTCAGGAAATCATAAATCACATGTTTATTGATGACACAGTGAGTAAACCATCTATATTTAATAACTACTGCTCTTCTTACTTCTCTTATGGATTATATGTGCTAATCACACTGGGGGTTTTTGAATATTTATTGTTGTTTTTGTCTCTGCTGTAGTCATATATTAGAAGCTTTCACATCAAGAAGAACAAGTAAACATGCTGCTGCTGCCTGTATTATGGGGGGAATTGGAGTGGGACATTAAAATGAAGTTTTTCACAGGCAGTGCATCTTCATTCAACTGGATGTCATGGGAGATGAAGCATGTCAAAGTAATTATGGGAATTATCAGCACAGCTAACAGACACGGAGGACCATCATCCTGTTTTGGGTAACTGAAGTTTGGACAGCTGAGATTGGATTGTAGCCTATAGTAGGAGGGGCTAGTTGCAACTCAGGCAAACTGCACCAAATGTGAAATGGGTGATCAACAGCTGCAGTGCAGAACTTTATTGGGTTCAATGGCTTTTGGTTTTGTTTTTTTGTCAGTGTAAGCTCAAAGGTTGTCCTGCGAAAGCGATAAGAAAAACTTTCATCAAGGGACTTAAGGGTTTGGTTTTTTTTTCCTGAGTTACATAAGTAACTATAAATCTTGTAAAGTATAAATCCTACTTTTTTTAATATATATATGAACCATTTATGAGCAGTTTGCATCTGTCCTCTGTGAATAACTAGATCAGTGATCTTAGGTCACCTGAGCTTTCTGATTGTGCTAGATTGACCATTTTCCACTACCAGAGGCTGAGGTTATGTTTACCTGCACAATGAGGACAGAGAGGCGAGAAGTGCTTGGGCTCTTCATCTGAAAACTAAAGGAAGAAGTCAGCCATGAGCTGACATAAATTACATCCTCCAGAACTTCAGATGAAATAAGGAGTCCTAAAAACTAAGAGGCCAAATAAATCTTAGGTGTAGCATAATAAAAGCAGAAATTTTGTATATGTAATATGAATAAAAGGTTTCAGTCCATCACTGGAGTAAAATAATTATACCATTTTAATTTCTCCTAGTGTGAATTTCATCAGTAATTCAGTATGCTGATTTATGATAATAAGTAAAATATACATGAGAAAGAGTGGTTTTGCCTGCATGTATGTTTGGATGATTTCTAGCATTGCAAGCAAGATAGAAAGCTTAGTATAGCTATTTCTGGTTTTTGGTTGGTTTTTTTTTTTTCTCTTTTTTTGTAGTTCCAGTTACCGGTATATCTGTATCCCTCCTAAATGTCTATTAAATTAACATAGGAAAAATAAGCAGGAAGATAATGCATGTGATGACTATTTTCTTCAACTCTGTTGAAGCATGTAAAAATTGTACAAAAGGGTTCAGTGGCTCTACTTTACTTACGGCTTGCTATTTGAGTACTGTTTTCATAATAGTCTTGATGAAATAAAAAGCCTAAATGAAGCTCTCCAGTGGGCTTACTCGTGTAGGCACAGCTCACTCTGTTGCTGCATAGCTCTGGGATTTGATCTGTTTTCCATTCCACTGGTTTAGCACTACCTCACCATTGCCTCAGCCTCAGCAGGATGAGGAAACCCAGTTTGATGGCTGATCCAACCAACAACTCTGCTGTAGACACTGCGCGTGATCACAGACCAGTTAAACCGAAATCCATGTGCCAATCTTCTCGCTTATGGAATAGTAACAACTACCCCAACTTACATGGAGAGCACCAAGGATCAGTTCATTACTATTTGCTCAGAGTCCTGAGTTGGAAGATGTGCTAAAAATAAAGCGAGTGTTTACTGCAGGGTCAGCATGCCAACATACAGTCTCCAAAAGCTCTGCACTCTGGGAGGATTTTGATATTAACTATCAGGAACCCCTCATTCCCCTCCACCATGGCTGAGAGTGATGAATCACATGTTAATGACAGTCCATAATACACTTAAAGTGGACTAGTTGCAGGTTCACTTTTACACATGAGAGAATATGAACCACAGGCCACCCAATACCATTTTCAGTATGAAGGACATCAAGCTGCTGCATGTGGCTCCTCTACCACAGGAAACTTTCTTACATTTCTCAGCTGCTTCTTTTACTTTTCAGCTACCACAGAGCATTGACAGTGAATTCCTTCTTAATTCATTGACGATCACTTTTGTCCCCTCTCACCCCCTGTTGCTTCTGTACAGATAATATTTCAGAGGTTAATTCAGAATTGTGACGGTCTGCTTTGCTTTGGTACAAGCCTCTCACTCAAATACCATGTGTTCCTTGCCATTTTACCTTCATATTACCTGTCCTGTGAACCTTAAATTCAGCATTTTAACAGCCTGTTTTATTTGGAGAAGCCACTGAACTATCTGTTCCCTTTGTGCACAACCATCCACAAAGAATGGGCTTACTTGGGCAAGAAAACAAAAAAATGAGAAACGAGAAAAAGAATTCTACAAAGAGAAGTGGTGCTATTGCTGTATAGCTATCAGCAATCCTAAAAATGTTAAGAAAGCATAATTTTATCAGAAATTGAGAGAAAATTTTGACTTATTTAGATTGGACTGTCTCATTATTATCTGAAGAATATCTGCTTCCCAGAAAATATAAGAAGTTATTTTTTGTAAAAACAGCACAAAATGCCACATTAAAGCTTTAAACATGATATAAAGTTCAATTTCATTTAGAAACAAAACTCATAAACTTTCCAGCCAAAAATATTTTAAAAGACAGAACAAGTGAAGATATTGTTGAATAATACACACACCCCCTCCCACAACATACTCAGGAAGCTAATTTGGATAAAACCTATTCCCTAATGAAAAAACATTTATAGAATCATGGAATGGTTTGGGTTGGAAAGGACCTTAGAGATCACCTAGTTCTGAAACCTCTGCCATGGACAGAGACAGTTCCACTAGACCAGGTTGTTCAAAGCCCCATCCAAACTGATCTTGAATACTTCCAGGGATGGGGCATCCACTGCTTCTCTGGGTAACCTGTTCCACTGCCTCACCACACTCACAGAGAAGAGTTTTTTCCTAACATCTAATCTAAACCTGCCCCCTATCAGTTTTAACCCGTTCCCCCTCATCCTGTCACTACATGGACTTGTAAAAAGTCCCTCTCCATCTTTCTTGTAGATTCCCTTCAGGTATTGAAAGACCACAGCCATGTCATCATGAAACCCTCTCTTTTCTAGGCTGAACAATCCCAGTTCTCTCAACTTTTCCTCATAGGAGAGGTGATCCATCCTCTAATCAACTTGATGGCCTTCCTGTGGAGGCTCTCCAACAGGTCCACCTCCTTCCTGTGCTGGGGACCCTAGAGCTGGATGCAGCACTGTAGGTGGGGTCTCAGCAGAGGGGAGCAGAGGGGCAGGATGCAGCCCAGGACACATCTGGCTTTCCGGGCTATGAGTGAACATGGTCGGATCATGTCCAGCCTCTCATCCACCAGCACCCCCAAGTCCTTCTCAGCAGGGCTGCTCTTGATCTGTTCATCCCCCAGCCTGGATTGATACTGGGATTTGATCCAACCCAGTAGCAGCACTTTGCACTTGATCCTGTTAAACCTCATGAGAATCCCGTGGGCCCACTTCTCGAGCTTGTCCAGATTCCAGGCTCACTGGAAATTCTTCACCAGCTCTCATTAAGTCGTGTGCCTCCTTTTGAAGACACAGGTACTCCCCTGAGTGTATCCTTCATCTTCACTAGTCTACAAACACTTAATAAATGTCAGTACTGTTAGGCTTAAGCCAGGTCTCTGACATATGTTACCATTATCTCCTGTTATAAAGGCAGAAGTGAAAAGCAAAGTTTATGCCTATGGCCACAAATGCATCTAACCATACGTATGCACATACACATTATACATATATGTTTAATTATTTGAAAAATTGAATTAAAAGGGATCAAAAAGAATTAAAAATACATTTTCTGAGCTGACTTGTCATTTTTTAGTTAAACAGGAAGAAGATCCTTTGTTTCAGTTGGACTCATTTCACCTTTCCAAAAACACTCATTGAATCTGAAGTAGAAACATAATTATCCAAGCATTTAATTTCAAATTACCAATTCCATTTTAGAAGTGACCTAATGTATAATGTACGAAAGGGGAAAACCTTTCCAAAATTAAGCAAATTGAAAGTTGTTTTCCGTTTTTTTTTGCAGTCAGCTGTGGGCTTTTGGAAACCTTAGTAAGTCCTGCACAGACTGTTTCTTGCAGGCCTACTTTGTCTTTAAGACCAAAACCTTATTTGCAAGGTGTGATGGTTTAGCAAAACTTGATTTGTAGGGGAGAGGAAAAGAAAACAGCTGCTTAGTTTCTATGACTGGCACAGAGCTAATAAGTGAGAGACAGGTTACTAAACCAATGAAATCAGCTGGTAATGCCCCCGTGATCTACATATTTAAAGAAAGAGGAAGCACGGGAATTTCGTTTTGTTCCTGCTTTCCTGATGAGGGGTGGCACAGGAGAGGGACCTCTGGGCCCCATCCCGGAGCGGGCCCAGGGCCCCCATCGCAGCCACATGCACCAGGCCTCTGGGAAAGTCACCCCAGAGCCTTGAGTAGCCACACGGCCAGAAAACCCCCAACTGAGCCAGAACCGCATGGCCAAGATTTCATCTGGAGCCGCCATGGCCCCACCTGGAGCCAGCGGGGCCTCCCCACATCTGGCACAGCTCGCACTGAACCAAAAACGACACCATGCAGCCGGCAATGAGGAACATGGCAAGTTTTTCCCAGCACGGAGTCTGGACAAGAGACAAGATCAACTTCCTAGCCGTAACTTAACAGGCACCAGTTTTCTTCCAGGTCGGAGAAATCATGTGAGAAAAGTGAGATCATGTGAGACGAAACTAACATGGCGACTCCAAGGTCAGTTGTGCGGGAAGGGAAAGAGAACAAGCGCGCTTCTAGCGCTGGGGCTGAAGATTCTCCTTGTGAGCCGTGGTGAGGACGGTAATATTATGAACTGTTTCTCTATATTTCATTGAAGTACATTGGGGGGATGCAAAAATCCATGCGCAGCCTGCGAAGAAAGAGTGCCCACGTCAGGCCACATAAATGTTGTGAAAGGCTTTTAGAGATTTGAAGAGGAGAGCCTTTGCTTTCAGGCTAGAATAGATCATCCTTAAAAGACTAAAACCCCATGAACCACTGTGGCCCATGCTGGCAGTAATGAGAAGACTGCTGGACCCGTGGCAGAGATTTCTTCACTGCCTCAAATTCAGGTGGGGTTGTTGCTTGTGAAAGTTGGACCCAAACTAGACAAGTTCGCAGAGAACTATCTCCCACAGAAAAGATCCCATGGCATAGCAGAAGAAACTCTTTTCCTTAAAGATAAAGAAAGACTCTTAAGAAATGAAACACTGACCAACATTCACATTTGTTTCTCTTGTGCAGGTTAGTAGAAAGGGGGAGGTACTGAAAGAAAACGGTGTTCTGAAGTTTTTTCCTTAATTTCTTATTATTCTTTCTACTTTAAATTCTGTTAGTAATGAATTTCCTTTATACTGTAATGGTTTAACTGTGGACCTGTTTTGCCTTGAATTTTTTCCTGTTTTCCTCAATAATCCTATCTCACTTCATAAAAATGAAGTTTTAGCTTCCCCTTCTCCACTCAATTATAACAGACGCAAATAAATAAATAGATTTAGTGGAGCTTGACGCCTAACCAGTATCAAACCACTACGCAAGGTTATGCTTCCTTCCTCGTTTTTTTCACAAAAATAAATGAAGATATTTTAATACTCATGTATGTCAAAGGGGCTGGTACTGCCATTCCTTTCCCCTGTGAGTGCCAGGATTTACTGGATATCAATATTAAAATGCACTTACTGTGATACAGTTTATATTTTATTTTTATTAATTTTTAATTTCGGTTAGAAGTATTAATATAAAAAAAAGTTTGTTATTATTTAAATCTTACTTTATTTTTTATCTAATCCCAGGGTACTGCTACTTCTCTGAATGACTAAAACACCTGAAAGCATGGACATTTGAATATCGCATTAGTCAAAAAATATCAGAAAAATTAATGGAAATCCCAGTGACCAATATATGTTAATGTCACCCAAAGCTTAGCATTTATCAACAGAATTATAAGGAATCAACTTTCCCCTGAGTATTAATTTACAAAGCCCTACCAGTAAGCTCAAATATCCTTTTCTTGTGCGTGGTAACTGTGATTTTATTACTTGGTGTCATATGAGCATTCAGCAATATCTGTTCTATGACATGATCAAACAAAAAGAACTGTGTGTTGGCAAGGTAAATGTTTTTTTCTTGTTCCTGGTAAGACTACAGAAATAAAAACAAACAAACAGGTTTTTTAAGAAACGGAGGCAACAATAGAAGGACCACAAAATATGCTACAAAATAAATTTCTAGCTATAGGAAAGATTGTTTTGAAACAAAGTGGAAATTATTCTGAGAATGACAGTCTAAGACTCCGTATTATTTCTGAACAGCTCTCACATAATGCTTTGTTTAAATGTTAGAAAGGCTTTGAAAATTTAATCAGGAGTAGAAGGAATGGATGCAAAGGTCCAAAACTGTGTTCTTTTGTTCTAAAATGTTTTTGCCACCCTATGACTAAAGTCTCTGCAAACATGGTATAATCAGCTTGGGGCAGGATCACACCCCAGCTTCCCATCTTGAAATACCGTGACTGAAGAAGAAACGTTCTGAAAACAGACCTGATTTGCTGCAGAAATGAAGTCTCAAACTGCAATTTGCCTTTTACCCGAGCTTGCAAGACAAGACATATTTAGGAAGAACAGCTGGCTGCAGAGTTTGTTTTTGCTCTTCATGTACTTGTCAATATAAAGAAAAGAGAGGAATGATTGTGAGACATGTGAGTGCAACTGCATCATGCACTAAACTTGGAAGGCTTTTTATTTAGGAATTCCTAAAAGGTACTTGATTTCTATAACAGGACTTTTGTGGAATACTGTACTTTTAACGTATGCATTAAGCTCATCACCATTTCATTATAAAACAGCACCTGCTATTAAAAAAAAAGCTGAAAGCAATTCCTTAAAATGAGCACGATTCGACTAACATAAAATAAGAAAAAAACCTCTGTAAGCAATAGAAAGAGAGAGCATAGCCTAACAAAGACCTTTTGTTCACGTCTTTTTCCAGTGTGTGGTGAAATGGTGGTGCAAAGCGTACCCCAACAAGGCCTGAGTTTCAGGTAGGTCACTACATGATCTCTCTGCGATTTAATGCTAACCACAGCACCATGGGAGTAGCAGGATATGTCAAATGAGAGGACGAGATCAATGAGCTGTGCTGGAAAGTACTGCAGCAGCTGTTACTTGGCCCGAGGGCATTATTTATTTTTAAATGTAAATCCTATAGTTGAGGTAGAATGTGGCATAACTTTGATTTTTCCATTCTGCAGTAGGACACTGATGTAGGATAGAAGTCACCAGTGCACAAAAATTCACCATGTCCTATTTCAGCCTTCTTGCAGGAGGAGGGCTTTCTTCCTTTTCTTGGCACAATCTGAAATGTAGTGAGGTTTCCCCAGACACAGACCCATAAGGTCATCACAGACCTTTGTTTTGCTGCTCATAGCATTAGACAAGTAAAAAGTTGTAATGTAGGTAAATAAAAAATACTAAGATGGGAATGAAATGCAGCCATTAGACATCCAGCATAGAAGGGAAAGACCTCAGCCCATCAGTTGCACTCTCTCTGGAAAAGATATCGTAAGAAGATGGACCTGGCACATTTTAGAGGGTCTCTCACACTAACTTGAAAGCTTGTTGCTAGGTTCTACTAAGAATGGAGTGGTTGTAAGTATTAGCTGATGATAAGAAACTCTTTGTGTTCAGTCCTGAGGAAAAATAAGAAAAATAGCTTCTTCACTCAACTCACTGATCCAGGGAGGTGAAAGAAAGATCGAGACAACAGAAAGAAGGGCTTGAGTACATTTTCTAATGTTCACCAAAAGGCTAAAACAGGCTAGATGTGAAAAATAAAACAGCCTCGAGTGGCTGAGAGAGGTATCAGCTATGTACAGTGTGACCAAAGACACACACCATAAGTCTGTCTTTAGCCTAGCCTGGTACTCTGACTCAGTGTCAAAAAGGATCGTACAAATAACTAAATAGACAGAAACATCTTCTTAGCTGTAACACAGCTGATTTTTCTTTCTCTCTTCCCCCTCATCCTACCCAAATTTCTCAAATTTTTCTCCAAATGTTTCTCTCTTTGCCCTCAGGGTATTTGCTCTCATGAATATCCATCAGGCTGCTCTTCAGCTTCTCTGCTCTGACTCTCTGTCAGTAGGACCAGTTCTCTCCCGTTCACATGAAACTGCTGCCACCCAACCCTGGATCAGAAGGAAAACATTATTAATTAACGTCCCTGAAACTTCTCCAGTCAGGGTAGGGTGGTGGGAGACCATGCACAGGGAAAAGCTCATTCTCTGTGCGGCTCCTGGCCACACAGTATAACTGTGAAGTCCATGAACAACCTTCCCCCTCATCTCAAGAAGGTATCACTGTCAAAATGCATCTGTGGAGTGGTGAACAGAAGATGCAGCTGTGCTAATAAGGAAAGGTCGCACTGTCCTTCCAAACTGACACATTCATGGCTCAGTGGGCTACTTGGCCATGTGAAATGGGATTAGAAAATACTCACATATCTCACAGAGGAATTTGTCAATTGTCGGTGATAAATACAAGATATTTTGATTATAGGCAGATTTAAAAAAAAAATCCCAAAGCAGAAAAAACCAAAAACCCTTATCATCTTCTCCATGGGAGCAAACACATTTTCCCATTTTTCTACTGAACATTTCCAGAGGAGATAAGTTATCTGACCTGACAACAGGGAGAAAGTGCAGTCAATAGTTTGGAGAGCAAGTAATCAATGTTGTACCCCTATTTAAAAACCAATATACAGTAAATATCTGCAAGCAGCAGTGATAACATTCACTTACACTGAAGATAAGTCATACAAAATGCCAACTAGTTCTCACTTTCAGAAACCAACAAAATGGTCTCAGTCCAGATAATTTATTTTCTATCAATACAGTTTGGCCTTCTTCTTTCTTAGTTTAGTATACTTCTTTCACATCCAAATCATGCAGAGCTCTCTGAGTGTCATATGTGTTTCCTTATTCACAGGAATATTCACAAAGGGAAGGAGATCAAACGTTTACTGAAATGATTGGGAAGGTTTTGATATTTATCTCTAAGGAGACAGACATTTGTTGTTGGCTACTTTTAAACCAGACAGGGAATGCTGAACAAGCCATGACAGGCATTTTTTTCTCTCGACTTTTCCTTTTGCCATTTGACTGCTCGTTGTTTTCATTCTGTACTGAAAGGGCAGATACATTTTTTAAAGGCTTTTTACAGAGGGATCTAATATAAATCCTGGTACAGCCAGCTCCTCCTTTCTAGCAACCATGCAGGTGCTGCTCTCTCACTGATATCACAGCCTATCCATCCTGCCACTGCAGCAGAGGATGTGGCATATTTAAGACATACTCTTTTCGTTTCCCGTACTTAGTTTTTATCTTTAGGCTGTAACAAAAGGAGGATTACTCATTCTGACTGACAGGTATACTGAAGCTTTTCTGAGGAGCTTAGACATGACAAAAGAATGGCTAAGGGCTCTTGGTAACTGGTGCCATTTTGAGGTCCCTTGCTCCTCAGCCTGTTAAAGCAAATTGATCCTCTAAAGGCCAAAGAGGAAAAATTCCTTACTTCTTCACCATTGCATTTATTTCCTCCGATACCAAAGGTGCCTGGTCACCACAACTCATGTGACCTGATTACTTTTAGGTTTTCCATAGTCTTTCCTTCTCCCAACAAAGTCAGCTCAAACTCTCCAGTCCTAACTGGACAACCACAGCAATTTTTCTCAGTCCTGCATATAAAGACCTATGCACCACTCTGACCTACCTCTTCTGGCTTCAGGAAGAGAGTCACACTGGTGATTTCCTGAACCAGTGCCACACACGTGTTCTCCAGGGATTTTAAATGCAACATTAGCTCTATTAAAATAGACAAGATGCCTTCAGCCATCATGTACTTTCTGTTGATTTTATCCTTAATCCAGCTTCTGTTCTGCTCAGAACCTGCCTTGCTATGCACTAGGATGCACCAGCCTTACCTCTCACCTTCTGACCAACCATTGTCCAGGACCCTGGATTTACTGCTATTCCAGGACCCTCTCCTTATCTCACCTCTTTCCAGGAGTGAAATCCTGCTGGAGGATTAGCAGATCCTGAGGTGTGATTAGCAGAAGCCTCCTAAATGCTCCATTGTACTGCTTGTACTATTGCTGCAGCCATCCCCTTCTACCTGCTGTTATTTAGCTGCCATATCCTCTCAGCACATAAGTTTTCCCCAGCTGGAGAAATTATTTCAAGAACAGAATCTCAGAGGCCTTGAGATCTCACAGCACTTGTTACCAAGATACCCCTAAAATAATCCCATTTGGTCAAATAAATTGACTTCCAGGTAAGGCTTGGCAGACAAAAGTTTTCTGGATCCTTGAGTGGAAATGAAAATATCTACAGTTTCCTTGTCCCAAATAGAAGGTATGAAACCCTTGTAACAAGCCAGAAATGTTTAATTCCAGTTCAACTCACAGATTTCCTTGTCATTTAGCAAAATGGGATTTTATGATCAAGTTTCATATTAATTATTTTCAGTTTTCATAGAAAATGCATGAACTGGAAAGAAATAATAAAATTTATCTTCCAGAAAGAATGTAAGATGAGGTGTTCTGGAAATTTTGTCCCTACAGTTTTATAGTCAGGAAATTCGTAAGACTGGCCATTTCCTAATCAAGTTTCTGTCTGTTTAAAACATTTTTTCCTGTGAAAAACAAAAACATTTATACTGGAAAACTCCCACTCAGCTCTGCCTTCTATGTAGGTCAGTAGTGATTTTGCATGGGACCAGCCCCTGACAGCATGTCTTGTCCCTTTCTCCCATGTTTTCAAATCAGCAATTTTTTAACTGAAAAGATGTTTTCTGACTTTTGCTGCTGCTGCTCATTTTATATGCTGAAGTTAGTATCCTGGATTTGTCACCAATGCTTTTCCATAAAGATGAGGATGTCGTCAGAGACCCATATCATGGGTAAGAAAGAAAATGACAGGAAGACAGAAAAATCAGAAACAATGTAATGCAAACATTCTGAAGTAAGGTGACAGTTGCTGATCCAAGGGATGCAGAAATACTTCTAGATGATGTGATCTTTTCCCAATTTTCCATGTAACATCACTGTGGGCCTTCTAATGCCATATTTACATATGCTAATTTCATGCCAAGGTTTGTCAGTTGCCCAAGCAGGAGGTAGTTTGAGTTCCTAGAATCAGAAGTATCACTTACAGGCTTTCCTCTCTCTGTGCAATTTGGGTGGAGCTGGGCTGGGCTGGGCAGAGAGTAACAGCTGGCCCTTCACTGCAGCACTCTATCACACTGATTTGTGATTTGTGGGGTTTGTTGTTATTATTCCGGTGCACTCAGATGAAACCCTGTCTTTTGTCACAAGTTTCAGTTGATAACTGGGAGCTGTTCAGCCCACTGCAAGCACATGCAGCCTCTGGGCACTGACAGAGTAAATCCCAGCCGCTTGGTGAGATCCTTAGGTACTACAGTCAAATTGTACATGGCAAAAGCAAAGAGGAAAAAGGGAATACAGCAATGGCCTATTTGGTGTTGGGCAGTAAATTCCAGAGTCATCTGGACTGGTTTGAAGGAGCCACAGATGTTTTCCTTCAAAAAGAGTGTTAATGCTCTTCAGTTCAGCACGTAGAGGACAATTAGCCTCTCCACAAAAAAAACTCCATGACAGCACACTTGGACAACACAAAGAAAGTAAGGCTGAGCGCTCAAGCCAGAAAAAAAAAGACTGAGTACACACTTGGAACAAATTACCCCTCTTCTCCCGCAGGTGATCTTTGTAGGTCAAGGCAGAAATGCATTAGCAATGCAAAATGGGATTTGGGAGTGAACAAGCACTGTCATCATCCCCTCCCTCCCCTCTGTGAGGATGGGGAGAAAATTCAGCCTTAAGGGTTTCCAGTCCACAACCCCTCAGCAGGGAGTTAAGTCACTTGAAGAATATTCCCGCCTGCTACCAGTTAAACCTTGATAGTTTTGAATCAGCCTCCCATTTTGGTTTCTTGCCCACAAGCACAAAAAAAAAAAGTGGGGGAGGGGGCGGATCAGATGGGTCTCTTATCATTACATTGCAAACTTGAGTCAGTGGACAGATTCCTCTGCAAAGACAGGGAGCAGAAGCACTTTGACTAGAATTGCCACGGAGCTGCCAGCTCGGGTCCACCTGAGCAGCAGGCAGAGTGGAGGCTACAGGGCGAGGCTGCACGTGCCATTTGTACCTCCTATTGGGAAAAATGGCCAGGAATTGCCCTATTGTAAGTTTAAACAAGAAGCACTAAAGCTGTGAAGTGCAGCATGGGGCAGAGAGGACAGCAGCACACAGGGGCTCTGAGGCTGGGTTGCATTTCTCACCCTTTATGGTGCACCAAGGGGTGCCAGCGTGCCTGCCTTCCAGTGCCCTGCAGAGCCAGATTCTGGGGCACACTCAGTCCAGAGTTACCCTAAAGAAACCAGTGCTGTGCTGGGGAGAGCAGGACAGACACTGTTTCTGATCCAAGAGGTGATACAGATCTTTGCTGTGTTTCATGGGTTAAAATAGCTTGGTTCAGCATTAATTTTTTGCTACCTGTCTCCTGGCATTGCTTATTTTTTGCATCCCCTGTCTCCCCAAGAATTAGAAGCAATTTCAGGGAAGGTCTGGAGCTCTTCTTCGTGCTGCTGCAACACGACAGCTCTGAGCAGAGCGCACCCGAGAAGCACTCGGTTGTGCTCAAGTGGTGATCTGTGGGCAATGCAAACTCACCACAGACAGAGCAAGCTGTAAACAAGGAGACTGCAACCAGCCTGAAAAACGGCAAAAGTGAAAGTAATTGTTTGTCTCTCTTCCTTTTCACCACAAGCCCAAATTTCCCTTAGTATCCTCTGTGCACAGCAAGGTCCAATAGGAAATTGATCCCCTGCATGGCAATGTTTCCACTTTCTGGAGGAACAGAAAATCCCCATGACAATTGTGTTGCATCTGCTGGACTTACCCATGCTGAACATTATATTACAAAGTTAAGAGGTGTCAATTTAATTAACTGACTTTGTAAACTGAAGTGATGCTTGCTGTTTCCCTGCCTCATCTCATCGAAAGAGTTTTTCTGTCATAATAATCCCAAAGATGGAGTAGATAAAATAAATCTTATTCTTCTTAATATCTCCATGTCACTGCCCCAAAAATTCTAGATCAGGTAGTCTGAAAAGAAAAAAATTATTCTTGCTTTAAATCAGCATTATTTTTCTCTTTCGTGTAGGTAAGAGTTACCCAGTTTAAGAACCCTACCTTGCATACACTGCCACAACTGACCATTTTACATTTCCAGTTACTAATCTACCATACTGGGACTTGTTGACTTCATTTCCAATTTCTTTTACCCCATTAGTTCCTTTCTTTTATTCAGTCACGCACTTGCTTTGTGTCCCAAACGTGTGCATATGACCATGCAATTCAGAGAGAGACTCAGTTTCCATTTTGATATATCTTGTGCTGTGCTGCCACTTAGATGCTTCCCCCACCCCAATTCTCAGTACATTTAAACTTGCTAAGAGCATATATGTCTGCTGACGTCAGACAGACATGACAAAGCATATACCTGTTTGTGTACCCCATCCCCCACATGCCCACCTTGCCACTTCTGGATGGCCATCACCAGTGGCATTGCCTTACCAAGAACAACAGTCCCTGTGGCAGCAGACACTGAAGTGGGTGCCCACTGCCCCTCCATACCCCTCGTTCCCTTCCCTTCTCTAGATGTTCCTGTGCCTTTTGTTTCTTCACATGACATTTGCCAAGGTCCTCAGGCTTTTACTCTCTGGTTTTGTATACAGACGAGTTGATCTGTCCAGCAAAGTTCTTCCTTAGCTTTGCAGGATTTACTAATTCTTCAGAAAGCTGAAAT
Source organism: Oreocharis arfaki (assembly GCA_013398015.1). Classification (NCBI taxonomy): domain Eukaryota; kingdom Metazoa; phylum Chordata; class Aves; order Passeriformes; family Paramythiidae; genus Oreocharis; species Oreocharis arfaki. The sequence continues at coordinate 273,516 of VZRR01010913.1, read as the reverse complement.
TACTTTCACAGCTTTACCCTATTCCTCAATTCTTGACAAATTATTATAATTTCTTTCAAACATCTGTCTATCACTGTTTAAAAACTATCATAAAAAATTCCTATTGACTCTTTAAAAAATATTCTTTTTGAAGTGCCTTTTCATACCATGAGAAGCAGAAACCAGACTGAGATCCATTACTCTACATGAGCAGTCTTATCGAAGCTAACATGAAAAGGGAGATAAAGTTATACGTTTCTCCAATGCTTTAAGATGCACGACTGAGATATTTTTTGCCATGAGAGGTAACTGTCTATAAAATGTTTTGGATACATATCTATATATAGTTTATAACTATACAGTTTATACATACATATGAAAAAAACCTTGCACTTACCTTTGAGAAGTAACATTTATCCCAGGTTTGGTAGAATAGGCTCAGATAGGCACTTAGACCTTCTTTCTATTCCATGCATCCTTTTTTCAAAAGAAGATAGAATCAGAAAAATCCCAGTTGATCTCTAGCAAACCAAAATGCAGACAAGATTGTTTATCAGATGCAGCCTGATTCAGTGAAGTCCGAGCGTGTGAATCCCTGAGACTCCTTCTTCAGTAATATCCAAAGCACAAAAAAAGGAAAGGAAAAAAAAGAAAAAGAAAAAGAATTTTTAAAAAAAGTGAACAACTTGTTCTTTTCCTGTGTGGTTTAAAAAACCCAGTCTTGGGGGACTAAACAGCCTGCAGGCTTTTCAAGCATTCTGATCCTAGAGCATCCCAAGGTAACACATGCATTTCAGTATTGCAAGTCTTCAAGTTCATACAAGCAAGCCCAGCTTCTGTGTATGTGCGTGTGTGTTGGGGTGGGGGCCGAGTTGTACCGCGGGAGGAAGAGAGGCAGGGAGATACGCACACACACACGGTCACGCAGAGATGGAAGAAGGAAAAACAGCAAAGTGGAGTGATCTCACAAAGTGCTCTAGATGGCAGAGCCTGCACAGCTTGTAAGACAAGCAATGTGAACACACAAAAAAAAAAAAAAAAAAAAGGAGAGAGGGAAAAAAAAAAAGATAGAGAGTGAAAAACCCGAGAGAACTAGCAGGCAGCTTCAGGAATTTCTTCTTACCTCTTCTGACAATGCAACATACAGCAAGTGCTTTGTGCTGCATAGGAATCCGTGCAGGCACGACTCAGTCAGACCCCTCACTTCTGAAATAAACAGATATGTAGCAAAGGAAAGGGAAGAAAACCAGAAACCAGAAGAAAAAAGGGTACAAAATGAAGCTAATAAACAAGCGAGAGTGTCAGGGAGGAGTCTTAAGTGGGCAGAAGGCAAATAGTTGGTATAGAAAGAGGCATCCAAACTCCTGGTCCTAACAGAGGTTGGCTCGGTAATTATGTGGCAAAGCACTGCCCTCTAAGCCATTGCGTAATAATAGAAACCTAAGCTGTGTAGACACAGCCTGAAATGCTAAATCCTCAGGAGCAACACTCAACATTTGTCAGTAGAAAGCCTGTCAGTTCTCTGGGGGCGGAGGAAGAGGAGGGAAGAGAGAAGGGGAGAGAAATTTTGCTGCAAAATGCATAAGCTGCAGTTGCAAAGAGCTCTTAGGTGTTGCCAATGCTTGAAATGTTGCAGTGGAAGTCATATATATCTGTATCTATGTAGGAAAAGATAGATAAAAACAGTATGTGGCTCTTCGGGACACAGTTTAGTGGTGGATTTAGCAGTGCTGCGTTAACTATTTGGTTTGATGATCTCAAAAGCCTTTTCTGACTTAAACCTTTCTATGATTCTAATAGCACTGTCAGCTCCATTCATGCTATTTAATACTGGAAACAATTTTCCCTTGCTATGTTTTAGAAACTTAAATGATGAAGAGAAGAACATGTACAGAGGTTGTCCATGTTAAATATTATTATTTCTAATGCTGGTGGCAAGACAGTAGTAGTAGCTCTCCCTTTGCAATGAACAGTATTGCAAAATGTCTAAATAGACCTGAGCTGGCTTAAAAAAACTCAGGAGCATTGATAAGCCTTTCCCATTTACCGGTGGACTCCTCTCTCCAGCCCACCTGACACAGAGACACTCATTTTTTCTGCCTCTCTTGTTGAAGAGGCTTCTAGACAGAACCAGGGAAAAGATGAGCACTGACTATAAAAGAGGAGGAAAAAATCCAGCTTATTCAACTTAGCACACACCAGCATCAATACATTAACAGAATGAACAACTAATAATGCACATGGAAGGAATACAAAAAAAAAAAAACCCAACACCAAAAAACTCACAAAAACAAACCAAGAAAGCAGTATTATTTTGCAGTGGAAATTTACCTGAAAACTGAGGCCCTGAGTCACACCTATGGTCCATCTAATCCAGTGTCCTGTCTCTCGACAGTGATCAGCACTACACACCTCTGAGGAATCTGAATGAATTTGTGCAGCCTGGGCTAGACAGCCAGGGCTAACCTGTTCGTGGGCAAAGCTTCTCCTTAATCCCTGTTCTTTAAAGATTAGTTAATGCACTGAGGCATGAGCAGTGGAACAGTCTGCTTCTGCACATCCAGATTAAACATGTAAGGTCTGATTCTGAGGGCCTTTGTAGTTGGTGTAAAGTACACCTCTTTTAAGGCACTCGAGATCTAAAAAGTAAAATCTTCTGATGCTTTGTAAACATCCCAGTGTGAAAAATGCCAAGAGTTCAGAAAAAGCTGTAGTATTTCAGTCTGAAGGAGAAGAAATATATTTTTATAGCCTTGTCTATTCCAGTTACTCTGCTCATTTACTGCTTACTCTGGGTGGAAGCATCACATGTACTTCAAGAAGCTATCCAGTCCAGGTAGAAGAGCCAGGTCACCAGAATAATATCCAGGTATCAAATCTGGCCCCTAGAAAGTCAGACCAGACTGAACTGAAAAGTTCAAAGATATTTTTGTGAATGACTGCATAGAGGAATACATGGGGTTTTTTTGGAGGGGCAGATTCTGCTTCAAACTTTAGATCCCTTAGTAGTCTCACTCCTTTGACATGTGCTTACTGCATTCCCAGTGACTCTCTCTGTATCCCTAAGGTGCAGGCTGCAGACGTCGCACATACAGGATCCAGACTATGGTTAAACAGATGAGGAAGGACTGCAGACAGAGCAGTTGCCTATTTTTCAGCCTATTCAGCTTTCCTTGGCTCTATGTGGAACAGTGCTGAAGGGCTCTTCTTGGGAGGAGGGCCAAGAGTTACCACAGTCGGTAATCTTGCTGGGCCAAGGAAGCAAGTGGCCTGGCCCAAGGAAGATTTGAGAGGCTGAAAGCTGCCAAACTAGGTGTTAAAATATTGAAAAGTTACTTCATCTGCAGATGACTGAAACCTGAACTTAGAAAGCTAACTTTAAACATAACTCCTGGGAATCCTGGGCCAAGCATATTGGCTAGAAAATCAAATCAAAGCTCTAATCATGTCAGTGCCTTATAAAATAAATGTCAGTGCATCACAGAAGGAGAAGACAACTCTTAATGACATCAGGAATTAATAATAGACTCTGAGACTGGTGTTTCAGAGCCTGATTTGAAAGCAAAATATTGCTTGCAATGACAGAAATCAATGTATTCCGTCAAGGCTCTCCAAAAGTCTTCCAAAAATCTTTCACCAGCTACAGTTTTGACAGTGAAAACTCCCAATGAAAAATAAAAGATAATACAACCCTGGAAAAAAAGCAAAATGACCCCAAAAAAGGTTTACATGAGGCTGTGGTGTTGTGGCTCCCCAGTGTGTGAGGCCAGGGTGCTTTCCAGGTTTCTGTGATGCCCTTAGAATTTAATTAGAATTCCCTGGCATTTGCCCCTCAGCTTCTCCTCTTCACTAACTATCCCTGGTATTTATACGTTGCTTTACTCCCAAGTAAGGAGCTTCTCAATGAAAAAACAGCTTTCTGTCTTGGTCCTCCTAGCAGGTTACCACTTCCACTCATCTCTTTTGCTCAGGTCTCCCCTCTCTCCAATCCTGCCCTAGTTCCCGGTCAGCCAACAAGGGTGCTTGAGCTACATCTGCTCTTATTTCCACCTCCACAGAAATCCCATCAGACTCAAAGAGCCACAAGAGAAGTCTCATTCTGCCTATGTTGTGATCATCTCACAGGCCCACAATGCTCACTCCTTGGAAGAACTATCAAGGTTTAATTTTCCATTCTTGACTCAGATCTAAAAAATACATGAGCGACCAGGATTGCAGATAGCTCCGTGAATCATGCTGAGCAGCTAAAGCTTTCAGTGATGCAGGAACTCCTGTGCCCCAACAGAGCACATCATTTCTCTATGAAGAGAGACTCATAAAACTCATAAAATCCTTAAAATCATATTCATACAAGTTTCCTTGAACAGTGGCAATCACCAAAAAGACCTAGCTTGACATAGAAATTTTGTAATGGAAAACCTCTCCTTTGAAATACAGTGCCAGATACAACATCAAAACCTGAGAAAACTGAACTAGGGTAGCAGAGCAAGACAAAAATAAAATGAGATGTTTTTGCAACAGGAGAACTTCTCGTTCTACAAACACCATTCTCCTTTCCAAGTCTAGCAGACAACACACTGAAGCCTTTGGCCATCTGATTGACAATACAATTTAGCATGTTCTTGTAGACATTGGTGATTCCCATTTCCTGCCCACTCTCTTCCAAACTGAAGTAGTCAGCATTGGTCCACATGAGTGTTTAATCAATGGCTGCCAATCAATTACACTGGTTGAAAGACAGTCTAAAAATCCTTTGGTCTGTTGCCCTACTGATGAAAACAGTTGTCAGGAGCTGAAGCCACCAGCTTTCAAACACTGGAGATTTGGGGAAAAATTATATATTTCTTGGGTACTGTACAGCTCAGGTCTTTACAAATCATTGAATATCTGTTTACACATGTATATGCCAGTACAAATCTCCTCACATCCTCCACCCACACATCCTTCTGCTTTTAAAAGTAGCTCCAGCCAACAGACAAATGGAATGTTCTTCCTTTCATTTTCTTGTATCTTAGCATGGGGAAAACTTAATTCAAATTTCTAGACCCAGAGATCCAAGAGAGACCAGACACTGTTTCACAGTGCAGAAGAAGGAAAAGGGTTTTGAGGGCATTGGTGGAACAACATCACCACAGAGGTCCCTTTTGCAATACACTGTTATGAAAAGCGTAGACCAATATCACAACAAAAATATGAGGATGAACTTCATTAAAATATTTCAACAACTCCACAACAATCCTTCGCTGTCCATCTTGTAGCTAAATGCAGAGGGGTTTCCAAATACCAGGAAAAAGTTGTTTCAGGTCATAGAATAAATTATACATTAATAATCTACTCCATTCTAAACATTCATCTCATCTGGAATAACCAGGATACTTATGCTAACCTTAAGAGGACCTACTGTAACTTTGTCGATGCTCTGAAAGAAGGTCAGCATAATATTTTTATCCCAGGGTTATTATTCTTTCCAGGTTCTCCCTTTACAAGCAGGAAAATCCTTGTACTTCTGTTTTGCATAATCACATGTCCAGCTCAGTGAGTAAAATTTAATGCCCTTTGATTGATAGGTTAAGACCAGAAGGGATCATTATGGCCATCTCATTTGACCTTCTGCATAACCTCAGTTACAGAAATCCTCTCTGTGCCTCCTGCATCTATCATCATAATATCGGTTGTTGCAAAAAATGTCTTTTATAAAGGCAGCCACTTGATTTAAAGATTTAAAGTGACGGTGTATTCATTCCCCACTCTCTTTATACTTTAACTGCTGCTGTTGTTAAAAAATGTCCACATCTCATTTTGTTACTCAAAAGGCTCTGGTGCGTTATCAAAACTTCGAAGTGATAATCATGAATTACATCTGGATATCTCCTGTTTGGAAAACTCAGAATTAGAAATAGCAGAAGTTTTTCCCAGCCAAGTGGACTGGTTCCACTGGGGGCAAATGAGTGCTATTTGAGACCAGTGTAATCTAGTCACTCAACGAACAAACAAACAAACAAATAAACTTCTTATTTAATGGACATCTGTTTTAGCACAGTGTTCATCAGAATAAAGAGACTGCCTTGGCAATGCTCTCCCAATTCTCTTAATTTGATGAGAAGTACAGCATTAGCTTCCACAGTACACCTAGAGGCAGCAGAACTCTGCCACCTGCCCATCAGAAAGGAGAGCCTCATCCTGGTGGGTTTGCAACCTCTGGCATCGATTCACTCTGTGCAGAACACTCCCAGTCACCACTGAAATCCAGAGGGGGAGCAGATGCTCAGTGCAATAAAGTCATGGCACAAGAGGAGTGTGAATATGAGTCTTCATTCTATATTTTGACACTTTCCACACAGAATAAAAGATGCCAATGTTTTTCAGTATTGAAAGAGGCTATGTGCACTCGCCATGCAGCAGGGGGTCCCTCTTTGGAGAGGATGCTGTTAGGCTGTGATCATCTGCTACAATTCCACAGGCAATAGGAGCAATGTAAGGGACGTCAAGCTCTCCACTACACTGGGACTTGCTGCAGTCACTCCCCTGCCAATCTCATGTTTGCACCAGCTGAGTCATTTGTCTTCATGCCCTGTTACATGCTACAGATCTTAGTTTGCTTTCTAATTGACACTTAAAAAGCAGTTTGGAGGAAGATAAGGTTGTTCGGCATTTTTTAACCTTTAAGGAGAGAGGACTCATGAGGGGCTTGAGACAGGTAACTTTCAGACAGGATTGGTCAATCAGGGATAATGTTGTGAAACCAGTCTTATGCTAATCATGTGAGAAGACTCTAGCATATAATGGACAAGAGCCCATATCTAGGACAAGGTTGGCTGCTTAAGCTGTTTAGGAAACATTCTAGTCCTTTCAAAACTGTGTGTCTCAACCATTCAGAACTGAATGGTTACAATTTTGTAACCATGGTGAGACTCTTCTGGGCTAACTCTTGTATCAAAACTACAGCCAACACCGTAGAGTCAGTATTTGATAACAGTTGTCACACTATAGCAGGGAGGAAATGAAATGGAAATTCAAAGGAATGAATCCATCACTAACCCCAATAATCTACTTTGCAAACTGGGGGAAGAATTCTTCCCAGCCACAAAGCACTTAGTTTCTGTGGTCACAATTATCTGAAAGCTACTAAGTTTGACAAGGATGGGAGCAGACGTTTAAAAGGAACATTCCCAGATGTCTGAAATGAGTTAAGATTGTAACACAGGGCTTGCAGTACCCAGAGCAAAAGAAATAATATAGGGTGATGCTTTTCTTAAGGAAGATTATGCATGATGCAAAAAGTGGGGTTTTTTTTTACTCCTAAAACAAATTTTACATTACTTCAACAAAATATTTTGGTTAGAAAAGAAGAAAAGCCACGAACTAGGCATGAACTTGGGATCTGACTTGAAACCTGAGTATTATTAAAGTTTGATGCAGAAAGGAACAGGAAACAGAAAGGGGTGTGAAAGCCTCGGAGGCAATGCAGCGTTTTATTTCTGCTGGTTCTGCTGGGCCCTAGCTTGGGGGAAGATGGGCTCCTTACTGTTCCCAAATTATTGCTCAAGTCTGCCCTCTCTCCAATCCTATCCTCCTGAGCCTGATGCCAATGAAGTGTGGGTATGCAGAAAGCAGGTTCAACAGCTTCTTCCTGGCTCTTGCTGAGACCTTGGGAGCCTCTGCAGGATGAGGTTCCTGCTGCCATTCATAACCCAGGTGGGCACACCAAAAGACAGTAGGAAGAGGGACTTTTGCAGTACTGCAGAGTACCAGTGTCAGGATAACAAGTGATTTGGATTCCTTTCTCAGCCTCTGTTCCTATTTGATTCTATCAGAGGAAAAGAAGGAAGGACAAAATTAGTCCATATCTTCTTAATTCTTATTCCATATCATCTTCCTTATTCATAAACTTATGAGAAATCGAAGAGAAAATGGCAGCTGTCTTAAAAAAGCATCAGTGGATGCAACACCTAAGTCAAAGTACGTAAATTTAAGCTGTGATCAGAAAGAGGCACAGCAAGAACTCCTTGGCTGTGAGGAGCAACACGGTACACAGAGTAATTTCAGAGGTTTCGGGTTATCTCAAGCATGGTATGAAGCAAGTTAGCGTTTTAAGAACAACCTGAATACAGAGTATTTTGAGATGGTTTTCACTGCTCTGTGTGCTCTCAGCTCCCAGAGGGAAACAGGACCTGACCTTTAGTCAGACCTTGCATGTCCAGGGCATCTTACGGTGTCTTCCCTGGGCTGTTATTCTGCTCAGGGACACTGGAGAAAACAGAGCGTGTAAGCAATAAGTGTACATGGAGGAAAACTTTTCTCATGTATTAAAAGCTTGAGCATCTCTTGCAAGGCATGTGTGATCCAGCTCAGTATTTTAACACCCAATGCAAAAACTTTGGGAAGCCAACTTTTGCAGTAAGTTTTCTCTGTAGGGGTTGGACAACTCTTGCATCAGCTGCGACTTCTCTTCACCAGCCTCCTCAACCTCTGTGTTCAAAGAGACTACACATGGAAGAAAATCTGTACTTCCTAGAGAATCATAATGAGTAAGATGGACTTCATTTCTGTATTCCCTTATAAAATGTCAAATATTCATAGCCGTGTCAAATTAAATGAGTTTCTTGTGCTGCTATTCTTTTCAGCTCATTGGGTCCTCCTCAGATGATACCTGTCCTGCCATTACATGACCTACCCCATGAGACTTCACCTTTATCTAACATTATCAATGTGAGCTCAGTTTCAGATCAGAATAAAGGAAAAAATACAAATTTCAGAAGGACTTGGATACCGATCAACCGCTGTGTCTTTATCACAGTTGTATTATAGGAGAGACAGAAAACGCCTTTGTCGTTACAGGCATAAGAAAGACATACAATAAGGCTTGGAATTTGGTTCACTACAGAGCAAATAAATACTCCCTTGAAGTTAAAAGGAAATTATTCTGAAATAGATACAGAAATCTCTAAGAAACCAGGCACATAAATGTACAAACCAGAATGAGCAATTCTTGCTTTCATTTTGACAGCTGCCCTGATTTCTATACATAGGATTGAACAGGAGGCCACCAGAGCAGAAGCCTGAAACATTTCCATGTTTCTCCTGTACCTGGAAACCATTGTCTCTCTAATTGGGCATAAAATGGGATATTTAGAACGCATTGACAATAACTATACAGCTGGATAAAAACTGTGGAGAGAGTAATGGTTTTCATAAGAATTAGGCAGCTGAAAATATTAAAAGTAGAGGTTACTGGGAGAGAAGGTATAGCTGGGCATTATAAGATTAAATTTAGTCATGTATAAAGCCTTCATAAGGTGAGAAAATATACAAATGCAGATGTAAATATATACACAGGGATGCACACCAGTTCTGAGACAGCTGTTCTGGAGAGCTGCCTTAGAGACTTTGGGGTTCTTCAAAGGCTATGGTACTCCACACATGATCAAGTACGCTAAAAATGGAGTTTTACTTGTCTACAGCACTTATAAACTAGATGGGTTGTCAGACAGATGAATAATGTGTGCTGATGTAGGGATTTGGCCCCTTTGATCATAGTTTTGGTCTGAATGGTCTCCCTAGCAGCAGAGCCTTCAGAGCTGTGGGATGTCTGATGACCCAAGATCCCATGAGAGCCCTACGCCCATCACCCCTGGAGTGCCCATTAAATGAATGGACACCTCTATCATTACACTTTGTACTGCTCTAACTTAACTGGAATTTTCTTTCCTGCCCAGGACCTGGCTACAGAAGCACTTACACCTGCTGCAAATTGATGCCATCAAGCTGACACCATCCTGCTTTATAAAGTGATAAAGATGAGGGCTGAAGGCACCCCAAAGTATCCCTTTCTCTAGATCTCATATATGCTCCCACACTGCAGCAGTGTAGGAGGAGATGGTGCTGCAGGGAGGCAGGGTTACAAATTCCCCTGTGTGTTTACTCCCTGCATACTGCTCAACGACTTTGCAACCCGTCCTAAGAGTTCAGTTCCTGGTTTGCAGTGGAAAAAGAGAAGGAAATAGAGGTAGTTCTGTGACATCTCCCAGGGTTGCTGGGAAAAGACAGGGAACCCAGCAGAATGAATATAAAAAACCCCAAAAACAAAAACAAACAAAGAAGTGATAGAGACAAAAAAAACAAGTGTGGAGAGAGAACAGGCACCAAATGCGTGAAATGAGAAAGCAGAGAATTAAAGGGAGCATCACAAAGGGTTTTGAGACTTACATGTGTATAAGAACAGAGAATTTGAGTGAAAACAAGAGAGCAGAGAACAAAATAAAGCTAAGAGAAGAACGTGTGGGAACTCAAAAACGGACTTGGTGAGGGAGCCAGAAGGGGCAGAATTAATTTATGGTCATCTTCTCTCTTACTGTTCTGGGAAGCAAGTAAAATATGGGCTGATGACTTCAGCATCACCAGGCAAGACGAACCGTTTTGTGGGACATCAGTGAAGTGTGCGAATTTTTTTGGAATGTTTTCCCAGAATCTCATACTAGTATATTAACCATGAGTGCTGTGAACCTGAGGTGGGTGCTACTACGCAAATAAACATAACAGGAACTCCCTGCTTCACACCAGCTAATAGAGATACCCACTACAATTGTAAAAGCTGTGAAACTGAAATGTTAATTTCTTTTATGCCAAAGGTTTCAAAACAAACAGACTCTTTAGTTAGAAGACTGTATTTTATAGAACCCAAAACAATTACCCCTACAAAAATAATAAAAGCAAAGCATTCCCTTGGTAATAAAATCATAATGTTTCCTGAATGTCTGATGAGAATGTATTTAGGGAAGCCTGATGTGCAATCACACACCTAATTATTTCTGTTCTCACATGGTATGTGTAAGTGCTTTTCTCTAATGTACGCAGGCAGAAGAAAGGGGCATTTATAAACATCTATATGTTCCAATTTTGGCAGCACATTCCTTTTGGTCAAACACACCATTGCTTAAAGAGAGGACAGAAGAGCGAAAATAGAGGCAGATATTGAAGAGAAGGCAGCATTCAGTGCTAGGATCCAGGGCATAGCCTTTACTTTCCCTTCCCACACCAGGATTTGTGGGGGAGCTTAGTGGTGGCTCCGGGTCCAGCTCCCATCACTGGCTGCTCAACAGTATGACACACAGGCAGACACCAAAAAGCAGCTGTGTCACTCTCAATTAATGTTTCTGTCTGGGAACAAGATCTGTTCATTTACAGAAGGACCATGGTTCAGCCACAGGCAGCATCCAAAAAGACATAAGCCAGGGAACAAACAGTAAGAGCTACACCATGACTTGGCACAAAATCTGGTCACAGGACATGAAAAGCACCCTGAATTTAAATAATTAGTTAAGTCTTCCACTCAATTCTTGGACCATCCAGCTACTTAAATTGGAAATGCCTTTGTTGGTGCAGGTGTTTACCCTTATGCATCCACATGACATTTGGAGTCTTGCTGAGGCAGGCCAAGAGTGAAATTATGAGATAGAAAACACCCTCATTCCTGGATAAAGGGGACACCCATGAAAAGCTGATGATTTAGGGAACTGATGTTGGCGCTACCCCTAGCAGGCAGACTCCAAAGCTGCTCAGGCCAGGCAAAAAAGCCCGCTAAGCACTCAACTGCACTGCCAGGCATGCAAATGTCCGCGCAACTTTGATCTGAATTGTCAAACCATTGACATTTCACGGACCAAAGCCCTTCAAATCACACAGAAATGTACTTCACCTCCCACAGTGGATCTTGGATCAGACCTTACTGAACACATAATGCTGGCCATTTACTTTGATGTTTGATAAACTTCCTTCTCTTTGAGGTGTGTATTTTAATAATTTAGCCAAACATGCACATGTACTGCCAAGAATATTCTTTTTATGCAGCAAGAAAGCACTCCTGGTGCTGAAAAGGAACCCATTTGCTGTGAACCTCATTTATCTACTCTCACACAGAGTACAGCTTTCCTCAGGTGCAGTACAAGGGCTGAGACAGTTAACTACAAATCTAACCAAGCTAGAGACACAAGGTGCTTTCCAGAAAAAGAAACAGCTTCACTCTCTACCCCTTACCAATTTATTTATTTAAAATTAATTGGTATCTTTTTCCTTCTGATTTTCAGCCTGAGAGATAGTCCTAATCTAAAATTTAAACCTAAACCTCAACTCTGCCACCTGTTTTTAATCCTGGTATGAAATCAGTGGTTCCATCAAAATCAGGTTTTGAAAACTATACAAGACCATGCTACGAGGCAAGAAGGAATGATATTAATATGCAGAGACCCACAGAAACTAGTTTTCTTTACTTTCACCCAGAAAGGAGAAATCAATCAGGGGTAAAAATGCAACAGAGATTTGAGCTCTTCTCAAACATACTTAGGCTGTCTGAACCTGAAATTTTGATGAAAATTCAAAACAGCCTTATTTGTCTACTAGAGAGATTTTCATATTGAAATAGACCTCTTTTGAAATATTATTTCTACTGACTTTCATGTGAAAGGCATCAGTTCAGTACATGTTTCCAACCATACTACTGTTTTCTCATGATAGATTAAGTCACAAGGTGTCCAAAAGCAAAACTGTGAAAATTAAATTGACCAAATTAAATTCCATTTAACTATGCAATTCCCAATTCTAGTTCAGTGCTATCTCTAAACACCTAAATCAAGCCTCAAAGTAGCACTGAAAACAAAGTCAAGATCCCAAGTGTACTGAAGTTCACCCAAAATACATGGCAGCTGTGCCATAATTTCAGCTGAATGCTTGTACACACAAGCTGCTGTCTCTGACGGCAGAAAATCACCTAACTGTAAAAATTGTTTAAGGAAACTGGAAGCACAAGTATTTATTAACTAGTTCAGAGTGGGAATGAGGGAAGTTCCTTTGGTGGGAAGTAATTAAACTGAAATTGACGTCAAACACAACATATAGAAACAGCATTTTGTTAGTTTGTTGTCAACAAGTGGGGTGAATATACTTCAAAAAGACCAATAAACATATAATGATTAAGATTCAAGCTTCTCCTTTCTACTATTAACTTCAGCTAACAGCCTGAATTCCTGATCAGGAGAAACATTACCAGTGCAAGGCTGTGAATGCATGGTGATCAGGCCACGTTTTTTATGCTCTGGAGTCTGGCTGAGGTTTCAGAGAATGTCTATGACAGGATTATATTTGAAAAGGCTCCATTTTTAAAGGAAAAAAAAGTATGATACACATGCAACCTTTAAAAACTTTAGCTAGTCCTCCCCCATATTACTCTTCATCAGCTCTGTGCACATCACACAACTTCTGCAATAATGGCACTATTTCCTAAACCTGTTGTCAAAGGTATCTTAAAGAAAAGCAGGCAATTTGGAGGCATGTGAGATTGAGTCTGAATGTAGCGTTTATAGTAGAGAAGATGGTCCCAAAGGGAAGATATATTTGGCTGAAGGTTGGATGTCCAGGTTGCAGAGCCTAGTTGTCAGATTCAGAAGGCTGCTGCAAGTCGAAGTTTCCTTAAGAACCTGACACAAAGCCTTTATCAAAGGCAGGAAAGGTGACATTGTGCAGCTTACATTCCCCCTTTGGAAACTGCTGTTGCTTATCACTTCAGCTGTGAAGTGACTGCACTTCAATGCAGCAGATGTATGAAACCTGACAGGGTAAATGTGGCAGGGTGTGCACACAGCCTGTGTGCTGTGCTCTCGATGCAGTCTCCTGAAAGGAAACATTTTCAGCTCTATTGCCGCAGTCATTTGAAGCTCCTTTGGATGATGCCCTGATAAATACCCCATAGAGAAACTTTGCATTGAGTATGAATGGGCAGGCTCTCTCCAGCTCCAGCTTCTAGGTCCAGTCAAATAAGAAAGAGTAAGATCAAAATTACTAAAGTTTAGGCCCTCAAACCATGGTAAAACACCCCACACAGCAGAACTGTTACAATTCTATTATTCAAGACCTGTGCAGAGACTAGTCTAGGAGAACCAACCAGAGAACTCTTACATAAATATCTCAACTAGCCCTAAAAAAGATGCAAAAGGTGGTAGTAAAGGTCTTATGGTCTCCTCTGTGTAGTTTCTTGTCTTTATAAGGACGTGAACGACAGACCCCAATAAAGCCACTGTGGTAGTGAAGGTTCTGTGAAATAACGTCAGGGGTATTCCCTCTGTGGTGAGTGACTTGTTTCTCCCATTTATTTTTTGAAATAAACTGTGCAATTACGTGGATGTGTGTATTGGTTTGGCACAGTCTGCTTTTGGGTAGCAGGGGGGCCACAAAGATGGCTCCTGTGAGGAAGCTGCTGGAAGGTTCCCACCATGTCCAGCAGAGCCAGTGGCTGATGGCTCTGAAGATGGACATGCTGCTGGCCAGAACTGGGCCAATGAGAGGGGTTGGTAACGCCTCTGTGATGACATATTTAAGAAGAAAATCAAAACAAAGTCTTGGATTTTTGCTTCCGGTCAGAGAAGACGAGGAGGTGAGAATATGTGTGGGAAAACAGCATGGATACACCAAGGCCAGTGGAGAAGAAGGGGGAGGAGGTGCTCAAGGCGCTGGAGCCAAGATTCCTGTGCAGGCCATGGTGCAGCCCATGGGTCCATGGGGAATGCAGAGATCCACCCGCAGCCCATGGGGGAGGTGCCCACGCTGGAGCGGGTGGATGCTTGGAGGAGGATGTGATCCAGCAGAAGACCAGATGGAGAGAGGGCCTTTGCTTCCAGGCTGGAACAGCCTGTCCTTGGAGGGCTGCACCCTGTGGAAAGAGAGACCCACGGAACGGCAGTTTTGGGAGGGCTGTGTGCCCGTGGGAGGGGCTCACACTGCAGCAGGGGCGGTTTGGCTGCTGCTCGGGAGAGTGGAACCACGCCGGGGAAGTTCACGGAGAGCTGTCTCCCGTGGGAGGGACCCCACGGCCTCACAGGGAAGGACTCTTCTCCCGGAGCAGCGGAAGGAAATCTCGGTGATGGACTGACCAAAACCCCCCTGCCCTGTCTCCCTGTGTTGTCAGTGGGAAGGAGAGAGGGTCTGGGGGTGGGGAAGGTGTTTTAAGGGCTTATTTTACTTCTCAATACCCTCGCCTGATTCTGTTACTAATACATTTCACTGAGCAGCTAAGGTTGAGCCTGTTTTGCCCTTGTAATATTTCTCCCGCTCTCCTTATCTCACCCATGAAGCCCCTGTTGACCTTTTTTTTTTCCTTGCCTTCTTCCCTCCTCTGCCCAGCTGTGCTAGGGGAGCATGAGCAAGTGACTCTCATGGGTGCCGGGCACTGGGCCAGCGTCAAACTACGAGAGTCCTTTTTGGTAAGAGGATGGTTAGTAAGTGGGGAAGAATAAGGGAGTCCAGGCCAAATGTACGTTTTCTGCCTGTAAAGATGATTATAAGGAGATTGATAAATCTGGGTTTTCTTCACAGGTCTGCCTACCCGTATCATAGAGAGTTGCATCTTAGACCAGGGTTATAAAAAGGATAACCATCCATTCCCTAAAGATTAAATTCACCTCTCTGCAGAGATTCAGGACACTGATTCTGTCTTACTTATACCTCTTCTTGATGTCTTAGCAAATCAGTGACCCTGTGCTAGCTGTTTGCAGAAAGATGCACATCATGCTTGAAAGGTACATGCTACGGGGAATTTGCCAATGTGCAATGGTTTCTTTAACTGCTCTGGTCAATTTTGCAAAGAGAATTGCAATTACATTAGCAAATCTCTATATGGAGGATCTAGAATTTATTTTAAAAGTGTTTTCCTTCATGAAAACAAAAAGTTACTATGCTACATTTTTTAAGAAGCAAAGAATGTCGTATTTTCATGACATTTTCTGAGACTGTAAGAGTTTAGTAGGATCTAGGGAATATATTTTCTTAAACCTTATATTCAAGTTTTGTTGTCATTCCCAATATGCCTCTATTACGTTGATAGAAAAATATGTTCTCTATTGCCAAGGGTTGTGTGGTAGAAAAAGTGTCTGTTCTATTTGTAGAAGTAACTGAGAGCATTAAAAAGTACACTTGCTGTTACAGTCAACCTTACTTCAGGTCAGAGCAAGGAAAAATCTTCACAGCAAGACCTCAGTCCACTTTTTTCCTCCCTTGAAGAACATACATGCTGAAGAACATACGTACATACATAAACGATAGATTAAACCTTAATTAACTGAATGTTGCTTTCCTCCCACATAAAGTGTGCAGACACACTTTGTAACTCACTCCAGGGTGTCTTCTGGGGTGTTGGCAGAGGATCTTCTCACTTTGCTTGCTTTGCCTTCATGGCTGGAAAAGTGGCGCCCCTTTGATGGGGAGCAGCACGCTGCACAGTGCTACACACCCAGAAACGCTGCTGGGGTACAAAGCCAGGCTGGGCTGCAGAGGGGTCAGGACTGCCCACTCCATGGCAGTCATTAACAACCCTTTCATTTACCACTGCACATTTAATTGGAAAGAATATAACCAAACCTCTGACCATCATTCCTAAAGGGAGAGAGGCAGGCAGGGCTCAGTGACCCCTGTCACGCCACGTGTTCTGGCTTTGGGAGCCTGGGACCTCGCAGCACCAGCCTGGGCAGACATGTGAGCCCTCTGCCAAGGGGTGTCTGTGCCAGGGACACAAGGACCAGCATGGCTCTGGGAGTGTGCTTCCATGAGTGGGCTTGTCTAAACTGCATCTGGGCAAAAAGCAGTGATGAGCACACATCCACAGCTTCTCTTTCCTTCCCTAAGCCTTCGCTTCACCTAGGTCTGGGAAGATTCACAATGGATTAACCCCCAGTTTGCAAGAGAGGCAATTCAGAACTTAGCTTTCCGTGAGAGGGGAGAAGGGGGGCGTCGTACTTCCCTGAAATGTGCTGGTACCATGTAAGCAAGGTAAGCACGATAGTCCCTTTAAAATATCACAACAACTGCCCAACCATTTCAGTTATAACTCATTATAAGAGTGACAAGGCTGCCCAGAATGAGAGATCAAAAGCTCTGTGGAATTATGCTGTGTGAGTGTTTGGCCTAAGGCAGCTGGGTAACTTTAAATAGCTGTTGAAGACTGTGACCACAGCTGAAAAAGTCCTGAATTGAATTAAGATCAAGTACAACCCCTCTTCTGAGAGCAGCCAAAGTCCTGCCTCCCTAGAAACTGACTTTTACTATAAAGTGACAAGCAGTGACAGAGGTGCTCTGCCCTCCTAGCTTGAAAAATCTGGGGTTTGCAGTATGCATCTTTCAAAAAACAGAAGAAAATAAGAAACAATAAACCAATCCCTCACAGAGAAAACTGGTGATATAACATGGTGATCTCACGAGCCTCTGTTGACATTTCCTCAAATTTTAGAAGTCATTTATTGGTAGAGCAGAAAATTAAAAGAGGAAAGAAACATGCAATCGGAATTACAAAAAGGAAAAGAAAAACCTTAAGGATAAGGAAAAAAATATCTTAAGCATAAGGGGAAAGAAATGTCTTAAGGATAGGGAGCTTTACAGATAATACTCTTTCATCTTTCCATCCTACTTTTTCCCTCTCCCTATTCTGTCCCAGATAACTTAGCCGATTGGTCAATTAAATCCAACAGGCAGATGGAGGCTTTGGAAGTACAAAGAAATTACTAATGCCACAAAAAAACCCCAGCAGCTGGGAGGAAGAGCCTTTACTTTTGTCTGTAGGTGAGAGTTAGTTAGCTGGGAAGTGCTACCTCGCTAAATGCAAACTTTTAAATGCCCCATCACAGGAAAGACATTAACTGGAATTTGTTCCTCTCCGGGCATTCCAGTCAAACAATTCCCACACACAGCACTGCCATATACAAGGATCTGGGGTGCACACTAATAAACTACTTT
Source organism: Oreocharis arfaki (assembly GCA_013398015.1). Classification (NCBI taxonomy): domain Eukaryota; kingdom Metazoa; phylum Chordata; class Aves; order Passeriformes; family Paramythiidae; genus Oreocharis; species Oreocharis arfaki. Next base: position 255,768 of record VZRR01010913.1, on the reverse strand, counting down.
TTTATGCTTTTATGCTTTCTGGAAATATGCCTGTGTATTATGAAAAGCTTCTCAGCAGGAAATATAAATCTATGCATTGTAAAGATGAATGTATAAGAAGAAAACCATCTGTTCAAGATGCAGGACCCTAGGCACAATTAGATATTCGATCTGAATCACCAAAACTCTGCTTCAGTTTGTGTGACAGCAAATCAGGTGTGCATGAGTTGGGTTTGCTCAGAGATTAAAGCGAAAAGGACATAAAATATGATTTAACAAACCTAGTAAGGAACTTCTGAAGAAATCAAAAAAATGTGAATTTATAATGCATTTTTAACCAAGAGATACATGCTTGCTTGAAACATTTAACTAGAACAAGTTCCAGGCTAAAACTCTGAGGAAAACGGTGTCTACCATGAGGACTGATATCCTGAAAATAAGTATTTCTCTGTTTCTTCTCAAAAGTTGTGACATTTGCCTAAATACTGTCCTTTGGTTTTGTCATCTGAGCAGCAGCTCTCACCTCAAAAGTACTTCAATACTCAGAGAGACAGACAAAGCAAGGTGTCTGCCCCACCTGCAGGGGTAGTGGGTTTTTCCTTGGAGGAGAAGAGCAGGTACCACTTCACAGAAGTCACTGCAGACACGAATGTGATACTGAATCACTGAGTGCCCCTCTTCTTTCTTTCCTATTATTTTTATTTCATATTATTTTTGTTTAATAAGCATAAATGAGAACTGTTGGTCTGTTTAGATTCCAGCATCAAGAACAGACTTCATGTGCAGGTCTTTGAGAAGAAGCATAACATTAGAAGTTCAACGGGATGTTAATGGGCTTCAGGATTCAAAAGATCGTAATGGAAGTTGAGCTCTGCCATCCCCCACCCCACACTTAGATGAGTGATTGCCCCTTAAAGCGGCCTACAGACTGCAGAAGACTCCAACCCATCAGCAGCGGGCCCTACATTTCAGAGGCTGCCAAAGACAAACAAATAGATAAAGCCATTTCCTTCATCAAAGAAAGTGATAGCTATGGATCAAGAAGTTAATTAATATATATTGACATAAACCTTCTTTGCATATTGGCACACTATTGCCAGCTATTTGCTGTTCTTGACTGTGGCTTTGCTCTTTTCTCCACAAACCCAGGATTTACATGAGATCTGATGATGTTTCATGGAATCAGGGAATAACAGGGAATCAGGTCATGCAGATGCCGACCAAGCCCATGGAGTGTCTGGTACGATCATGGCCACAGGGCACTTCAGCAGCACAGTGTTACTCAGTTCAGCAGCAAACTGTCATAAGCAGTAAATTACAGAAATCATGAGGCTTGAACAACAAGATAATTAAGTAAAATAATTGATGGATACAGGAAAAGAGCAAGACCTTATTTTGATTGCTTGTCTTCACACATACCCAATTCCATTGAAGCTGTCCCTGCTCATTTGGGTGGGGCTGGATTAGAAGACCTTTAAAGGTCCCTTCCAACCCAAACTCTTCTATGATTCTCTGATATGTTTTCAGAGCATCTGTCTTTTGGCAGGAGAGATATTTACAGAGGCTGGTGAGGGCCTGATTTCCAGCCCCTTCTTGCCACCATATGTGAGAGAAATTCATTGTGTACACTTCACTCTGTGCTGCAGAGCTGGATGTATAAATCTCATTCATATTTTTGGCAAGTAACCTGCACTGTTAAACCAATTTGATGGTTTAGCCTGCAATTGAGAAGATTTCTGTGTAAAAACTTATTTTCTGTTCAGCTTTTACACAGTGGCTTTAGTCACAATTTATGTCTTTCTGTCAACAAACAGCTATTAATTTCTTGCAGTTACAGTCAATACCTGGTGCCGTTCTTCCCTCTTTATGTTTGTGCCTGACATTCCCTTATTCTATTCATGGCTTTTTTGCTGCTTGTGCAGCAATTTAGAGGAACATTAAATCAAGCAAAATATTAAAACATAAAATACCGAGAATTTTAAAACAGAAACATGAAAATCAAATTGAGACAGAATTCTCTCATAAACCCTAAAGAAGAGGAAAAAAAAGAGCAGGTGTCTGAAAACAATGTCTCTGCAAGAATCGTGCACCTGCCCAGCTGGCAGGTAGTAGGTCAGGATCTTCGCATGGGGGCATCCTCCACTCAGAGAAGTGTGTAGCTGTTTCAGTGTTTCTGAGCCATTTTCTTAGGAGGAAGAGAAGTTTTCTCTCACACTGATGATGCAGAAACCGCAAAGCACTGGAAGAAATGTTTCCTCACTCTTCATATTTGTGGTTAGTCCAATAGGTTCACTAAACAGTGAGAAATCCTAGAAAGGATTTGCTTACAAAGAAATTTCAGGATAATTAATATTCAATTTGATAATAAAAACCCCAAAAAAACAAACAACAAACTTTCCTAATTCACTTTCAGCCATTTTAAATAACTTCTCCAAACACAAAATTTCATAATGGATGTTCAAAACCTTTTGGGTGGCATGTTGTGAGAAAGGTGAGCTTTTATTAAGTTTTGGAATAATCTTCCTCGCTGAGGAAAATGAGCTGGGCAAGGAAAAGCTTTGGGGTGACAAAGTGTGTGAGACATGTACTGCAGGGCTGTTCTGGGGGAAGCTGAGATGAAGGTAATGTGAACCAAGAGAAAACTGAATTCTGAAAATGATGTGAGGTGACAAAAAGCCTGACAAGTTTATGAAAAGGGACTCAAGAAGCTTGGAAGTCTACTAAGAAGGAAAACAATATGTCAAGAAATTAAATGGGAAATAAAATCAATCCACTGACAGAACTTTAGATTTCAAATGTAATGACGATTGTGGGATTTATAAAGAAAAAAATAGGGTTTTGCAATCAGGGCACCATTGAATACATAGCTACTGTTCAAGTCTTAAACACTCTGTCTGTAACTTTTGCACATTAATCTTTATTACAAAACCACAGCCTTGATTTACATTCTGTGACATAACTAGTTGCTTGGTAAAGGTACCCATTAAATAAATATGGAATTGTCACAAGTAATTGGCTAGTGTTGTGTGCATTCTTACTTCTTGTTCAAGACAAGCATATTTGACAGCAGCTTTAAAACTTTAATTGAACAGAGAATGGCTATAAAGTTCTCCAAATAATTTTTGTTTTGTTTTGTTTCTGGGCAAAATATTTCTAAGTAAAAGTAAAATGAATAAGTGTTTTCAATTCCTTTAATAGTGGAGAGTTTCAGTTCTCTGGAAATTCTTTCTAGAATATAATTCACAATTTAGAAGCTTAAATTAAATAGTAAAAACTGGTATTTTCATCCAGAGTGGTCTTTGTAAAATTTCTTCTCTTTCACTGGAATAATTTTTACGTTTCACCACTAATACCGGACAGACACCTCTGCATAGAGAAGCAAAAGGGTTCAACATTGCACAGGTTTGCTTCAATAAGCAAAATGTCCGAGGACACACATGGAGTTAGTTGAGATGGCGCAAGGTATCCTCAGTCAGCTCGAGCTCTGAAAAAATAATGTTTACTCTTTTTGGTTCTGTGTTACACCTGTATCTATTCCACTTAACCATCCTTTATTTGTAAAGAAGCTTTCTAAAATAATGTGTGGAGGAACAATAAAATCTATTTTTCTCTGAAATGTCTGATATAAGGCTGCACAAAGAAATGAACACTAAAAAGACAGAAATTATACATTTATGTCAGTACTGTTTTAATGTAAACCTCTTCAACATTGAGACAGTTTGAATTTTATTTAATTATTTAATCGTAGTTTAATCCTATTTTTATTTGAAAGTGACTATATCAACGTCTGAATATAGCTGGGTGAGCTGTAAGATAAGCTGAGCCTGGAAATAAATTTGAATGTTAGCATGTTTAATATTCTGCTGAAATTTCCATTATCCACTTGCTCCTTCTTTTCCTGCCTTGAAACCTCTTGGTTTCAAGAGTGATTGCCATCCTTTCCTGTTCCATTTAGGAACATGCTGGAGGCTGAGGGCAGAGAAGAACGAATGTGCCCAAGGACCTGGAAAATCACTCAACAGAGGGGAGGGATAGTTTCAGGAGGGCAGGCAGCAGGAAGAAAAGAGTTCTCCAAAAAGTGAGGTGAGATGAGATGCCATGGAGATCTAGACAGGCAGCCTGCAGGGGGATAGATTTGCTGAGAAGTACAGGGGACAACTGGGAGGAGGAGAAGGTGCTCAGATACTGTAGAACTCTGAGAATGCTGTGGGAAGAGAACAAAAAAGCTTCTCTCTGTTCGTGAAGAAGAAACCTGATGGTCTGGTGATAGTTAGGCAGCGTGACATCAGCATTTCATGAAACATGCAGGATTTTCCAGACAATCAACATTTCATACAAGAGTACTGAAAAAAAGTTAAATAATTTCCTAAATGAAATGGAGTTTCTAACAGTTTTACCATGATTATTGCATTCAATGAATAAATGACGTTTGCAGAGAACTGGAGGGATAGCGAGGTTATAGCATTTTTCTACAAGTCTCACTGCAGTAGGTTCAGACAGTTCCAGACAGTGTCCAGACTTGTGCTGATGATCTCTGACACAGCAGAGAATATGTGAGAGAAATCACTCTGCAGACATCAAGGTCAGTGAAGAAGAAGAAGGAGGTGCTCCAGGCACCGGAGCAGAAATTCCCCTGCAGTTCCTGGTGAAACACTGTTCCTCTGCAGCCTATGGAAGTCCACAAGGGAGCAGGGACCCACCTGCAAGCCATGGAGAAGGTGGATGCCCAAAAGCAGGTTGTGACCACATGGGAAGCCCATGTTGGGGCAGTCTCCATGCAGCCCCATGGAGATAGGAGCCCAGGTTAGAAAACAGTGGTAGAACTTGTGACACTGTGGGGCACCCTGGAGCAGTTTGTGAAGAACTGTAGCCCATGAGAAGGACTCGCACTGGAGAAGTTTGTGGAGAATGGTCTCCCATGGGAGGGACCCTATGCTGGACCTGAGGAAGGACTCCTATCCCTGAGGAGAAAAGCAGCGGTGGAAACGTGTGATGAACTGACAGTAATGCCCATTCCCTGTCTCCCTGTCTCCCTGTCTCCCTGTCTCCCTGTACCACTAGAGGGAGGAGGTAGAGAACTGGAAATAAAGTTAAGCCTGGGAAGAAATGAGGGATAGGGGAATATTTTTTTGCTTCTTATTATTACAAAACAAAACCAGAGAATGGTAAATTAAACTAATTTCTTTAAGTGGAGCCTCTTTTGCCTGTGACTCTAATTGGTGAGTAACCTCCCCCTATCCATACTTCAAATTATAACCTTTTGTTATATTTTCTCTCCCCTGTCCAGTTGAGGAGGGGAGTAATAGAGTGGCTTTGGTGGGCACCTGTCGTTCACCCAGGGTCAAAGCAACACAGAGGATCTGGTCCTTCAGACGGAATGGAGAAAGGTGCAAAAACTTTGCTTCAGACCATAAGTCTTTTGGCAGCTTACAGAGAAGATCTGCTCTTGGCCATTGGTTTATGTGTATCGGGTAGGAACAAGATGAAAACTGAATGTCTTGATTATGTTTATAGACAAGTTCAATGAGGTTGTTGATGTTTTTTCCTTATGTTCTTCATAGAATTAAAAAAAAAGTATTTTGAACTTTGACTTCTCGCCCCCCAGTCAGGGAGAAAATAACAGCTGATGCTAGAATTTCTCCAGGGATGAGAAATGCAGTTCTCCCGACTGTTCTGCTCCACAGACCTCTCTACGTGCTGTTTGTCTGTTTGCTCCCACCAAATCCAGCTTTGGTAATATCTTCTGCAACAGAAGTTGCCCCTAGCTGAACAGTGCCAGGACTGCTTGTAGGTGACATTCAGGAAAGCAGGAAAAACAATCGGTAGAGTCACTAGAGAGAGTGCACAGGGAAAGAGCAGGGCTGCTCCTCTCCAGCAGGGCGCTCACCTCTTTCACGATGGATTGAGCAGCACAAAGCAGGTGATCGCAAGGCTGGGAAAAGACAGCGAAAGATTCACAAAGGATGAAAGGTAAGGAAATTAATTAGCAATGCAATTTTAGAGAAGTCACAAGGTCAGCTGCTGAGACTTCATGCACACAATAATTAGCAGGAGGAAGTATAAATATTTCTCAGTCTTACTTGCTCTCTTCTCATCCCTCTTTGTTACCTTTGCCCTACCGTTCTGAGTTTCAACCAACACCCACAATAACAGTCCAAATATAATGCACATATCGCAAAAGATGATAAAACAGGGAACAATTATACATATGATGAAATAAAACTATTTCTCTATCCTTACTAAGCCCCTAAAACTGGAACTGGCTAACACACCCATAACCCTGTGACCACTGTGTGTGAACTTCTTCCAACTAAGCCTAACTAGTAGGCTTGGTTCTTGAGTCATCTCTTTCAGAAGCAGGACAGGGGTCCCAAGACTTTTTAAAAACATTGTGTTATTTTAAAGCATTTTCTCAATAGAAGGAAGCAGTAGACCACTTTATTGAATATCTTTGTTATGCTATGTTGCAAGTGTTAGAAATTTCTCCAGAGCAACAGGGAGATCACAACAGCCTAACCACTCAAGCGTGGGCTAATCAGGTTGGGACATTAAGCCCTTCCTATTAAATCATTCTACTTTTCTTTAGAAGATCATGTGCACTGAAATAAAGTGTCAGAACAGAACTACCGGTTAGCCCAGTTCCCAGGGGAGTCCTGGGAACTTATCTGTGTTGTAGAGACTGTACGGGTGTGTTATCTAATAAACGTCTTTGAGAAGAAATGCCAGAAGAAGACGTTAGAGTTGGAGGCAGTACTGAAATTGTCTTTCTTAGCTCACGATTGCATACGGGGTGATGAAGGGCATCTAACCTTTGCATAAGGTCTGGTTCTGCAGAGGTGCAGGAGGCTGGCTTGACAGAGCACACACAGGTTCAGCTGGAGAAGAAAAGCCGCGGTAGGTTTTGTTGGGTGTAACTTGTGGCAAGTTATTCAGGATAGCCAAGAATAAAACAAGAGCATCGGGGGATTATAGCAAAGATGCATCTTTTTACAAACACTACATACACATGAAATTGTATTTAGGCAAACATATGACTAAAGTCATTGGCATTTAAGCTTGAATTCAAGAGTACTGCGTATTAAGGGGGAGCTGTGCTGTTGATATGAACCACCAGTGATTTATCTCCCAGGACAGAGGGTCCCAAAGATGTCTGAAAGGGTCAGGACAAATCCCAACACCTTGCTGGTAGGCATTTCACTGAAGACTCTGTCTCGAAGGCGCTGTTTGTGGTAACCTAAGTGTTGCTTCAAGCGAATCAGGGCTAAACCACACGAAGAGATGGGGCCATGGTTTCCTCCCTGTTGTCCCTCTACTCTCTCCACAGCCCTGCTGGGACCGCAACTATGTCACCAGGGAAAAACTGGTGTCCTATAGGAGTAGGAGAAATAAACTGGAGAATTTTGTACACAGACATTAGCACCAACCAACATTCCATGTGTATGCATCTCCAGAATGAACAATTACAACTTGGAAAGTGGTCAGTAGGGACATACTCAACAAGTTAAAAAATAAGGGTGATGCTTTTGCAAAGCAACCACAGCAGTTTCAACAAATACACTGAAGGGCAGCACAGAAGTGATCAGTGCCAGGTCTATGGTGGACAGATAGCAGGAAATGAAAATCACTGGGAGAGGCTCAGGGATTAGATAAAGTCAGATTTCTAGCTCAAACCTTTAAGATCCCTCAATTATAGGAGGAAAAGAAGAAATAGAAGGTAAAATAAATTTGGTTCAGCTCTACTCTTATGGAGAATAATATCAGGCATGAAAATTACTGAATGTGTAGGAAGAATCTTTAGTTGTATGGAAATTAAAAATGAGATGATAAACTGTTCAGAATGTAGATGGTTAAAGATATGACCCATCATTTTCCATATCTTGATTTCCACACAAAAACTGCTCCGTACTTATTTTGCCTTATCTGTTTTATATTAAATCTAAAAAATAGGCAATTGTAAGGACTAAATGGGAGAAAACAAACAGTTTAGTTTCATAAGCCTATTACAGGTCTGTAAAGAAAAAAAAGTTGATTAAAAACAAAAAAACAAAACAAAAAAAAAAAAACACACCAAAAAAAAAAACCAAGCTGGTGGAAAACATACAGGAGACTGAAAGTTAAAATACAGTTCTGGTTCAAGAACAAATGAATATAAGCCAGCATAGGTTTACTTAAAAAGAAATTTAGAAGTTTTACAACCAATGGAGATGTGATGATCTGGGGCAGTCTTCTGGTAAAAATAGTGAGGGTGAGAATCTATCCCACTTTCAGATGGAATCCAATGGGTTTCTGAAAGAGTTGAAATGTTTTGATGGCTGCAGCAAAATCGGGTTTTTTTGCCCAGGAAATCAGGTGGTTTCCCCTCCAACATTTTTATAGGCAAGCTGGCAGCCAGTGTTAAACGAAGAGAGGTGTCAGGCTCTTCAAGAGCTGCAGCAGGACATACAAGGAGTCACATCTCTCCTGCATTTGACTCTTGCATACATTTGGTGCCTCTGACACCCTAAGTGACCCATCTATCTCTTGTCGAGGAGAGTGTTGGTACAGAGTTGCTCAGCACACTAAGCCATCCCCTTTGGAAGCAAGGGAGAGAGAAGGCATGTGGTGTCTCTCCTTAGAACTCATCTAGTTCAAAATTGAGGAAAGAAGAAGCAAAAACCCCAAAGAAACAAACCCCACAGTTCCCATCTCCCTTCCATTTTGTGATTTCTTTCTCCTTTTTTTCCTATTGACTGTAAAAAAAAGGACTGTTTTCCCAGTGAAGGCTTTAATTTCTAACTATGTTTTTATATTTAAAATTGGAAAAGTGTTTTAGATTCTGGGAATTAAAGAAAGCAGAATGGCTGGCATTTATGGGCCAGTCTCCTTCACTCTTGTAGCTTGGCAGTAATTGTAAAGAAATCACACATACTGTGACAAACTGAAATTATCTCCAGGGTGTTCATCTGTCAAACAAGTTGATTCCCATCTCATCTGCTTTCTGAATGAAATATGAAAATGAGTCTGCTACATTACCTCTGCCGTCAAAGGAGAGGACGGATTCAACCCCCTTTAAAGTGACAGTGAACTTTTTGCTGTCTCTGTCTGAAGAGTTTGACTTTATCTGCAGGGAATTAACCTTATGCCAAAATACACAAGGAGATAAGTCCAAAAGATTTTCAAAGTTGGTCCTTTGAGCCTAAAGCAAGATTTTAGTTAACTTTTAGCTTATGTCTTCCATCTTGAAGTTTTCTGATTCAATTGATTGTGAAAGATGTCTGATTGACAGCACTGTCTGGGGAGGGACAAGGTCCCAGAACACCTTAAGCACTTGTTTTAACCATGGAATTAGAATTCAGCAGATTGCACAGTGAAGGAGGACAGAGATGCTGATGTTCTTGGGGAGGAGGAAGAGTTAGGAACCAGCTGTGACAAAGACCTCTTGAAAAAGTGAATAAAAATCCATCACTATTGAGGACAAGACTGAAGTGATGAACTGAATATGAGGTAAACTCCATTTCTTTGCCCTATACCAAACCTTTACTCAGTCTTTATTTTTACATCTTTTCTTATTCATCTGTCAAAGCTCCTGTCAGCTCATCAGCCTCCTCCCAAAATCTCTAATACTTTCCGGAAGCAATGAAGCATCCAGACAACTCGAACCTACCAAACACAACACAAAATTGAACCTACCAGAGTCTGACATTTCCATTGCCCTGTGTCTGCCATGACACCTTTTCTGTCCCTTCATTCTTTCATCTCTTGTATGTTGCATATTCAACTTGTGGTTCTGCAGACTGGGACCTATCAGGGCAGGGATCTCCCTGTCTTCCTAAGATGCCGTGTTCATACATACAGCATGACAGGTATGCAGAAAATCATTCCTCCCACAGCAAATTCAGAGTGATAGCTTTGTGAGGGTGCCTGTTGGGCAAAGATCTAAACTCTGGTGATGTTGGAGATAGACAAAATAAGGCTCTGTCTGAATATTCATAAACCTTTGTGGTGGGGCAGCCACCAGAGGCAACAGACCAGAGAGCAGCACAGAGATTCCTGTGCTAAAAGAACCAAAAATTGGGAAAGCGATAAACACACAGCCCAGCCTTGATCAGGCAGCTTGAGTCAGAACATGTTCATTAAACACATTTGCTTCCTGCTGAACCCTGTGACACCACTTTCTCTGTCCCTCCTGTCATAAGTGTGGAATTAGAAAAAGAGAGCATGAATGCTGCATTTACTGAGGCCAAAATGCATTTGGGAGACAGTTGTCTGGGTAACATCCCTGTTTCCTGAATTATTTTTGCATTTTTATCAATTTTTCAGTAAAATAGGGGAATTCAGACCACAATTCAGGACTCTTCGGGGGAAGTTTTATCTCCACAGTACCTATCCACGTTCCCATTTTGCCAAAGATCCTATATCTTTCATCAGCTCAGGTCTTAGTATCCCTGCTCAGTGAGTGAAAGACTACAGTGATTTGTGTGTTCAGTGTGGGGAAGGTACTTTAGGTATGGCAGAGCAGGCCTTTAGGGGCATGGATAGAGGAGCATTGAAATTTTAAGATCTAAAATGGCTTCAGTGGGAGACAAATGCTGAAAGATTCAGCTCTGGCGAAGTGGATGCAGATCTGGATGTGTAACGGAACAGAGGGCTTGGCATCTTAGAAGCCTTACTCCTATAGACCAGTAGAAACTAAAAGGGAGTTTTCTGGGTCACACTGCTGATCTTACATGTCCAAGTCTCTTTCTTAATCTGATTCAATGCTGTTTTCAGAGGTATTCAGGCAGCACATCAGGATGGGTGTTCTGAAATAATGAAATTTACTTTGAAAAAGTTCTATTTTGAAAAATGTACTGCAAGTACAGCTATGATTGTACCCTCTCTTCCTCCTTCCCGTTCCCCAGCCTTTCAAGCACCCTTTCAAAAAATATAGTCTTTGCAATGCACCTAGAGGATATCTACCCTTTTCAAGTATGCTACAATAATCTAATATTAATGTGACATACAGGTTGCAAGAACAAAATTGGGATCCATGGCAATGTTCACTTATTAAAAAAAAAAAAAGTGCGGAGATTAAGCAAGAGTTTCCTAAGACCTGCTGCTGCGTGATTTGCTGGTGAATAAAAATGTACCACAAGGTCCCAGTGGAGGACAGACATCCTCAATTAGCAAGGTTACAATCCTCAGTAGCCAGTTGCATCTTCAAAAAGAAAGCTAGCAGCAGAACTTCCCTTGGTACCTGTGGGGTCAGGATCAAGTCTGTTGCCATCATGGTGGCTCTTAAATTATTTCCTTCTTTTAAGTTTTGCTGCAGATGTAAAGAAAGATGTCTCAGATCTCCCAAACCAATTCCACATTTACACATATCTATGGTCTGCACAATGGTCCTTCTATTTCAGCATCTGACATGGATCTGTGTCCTGAATCCATCTGTCAGACTCCGTGGTCCAAGCATCAAAGATTGCAGTCAGGTAAACTCCAGACAAGAAAAATTATTCATAGGTAGTTTCCAATATGATAGGAATCTCCCTCTCCTCAATATCATGACATTGCTTAAAAGCTTGGAAGATTTCCTGAATTCAGTGAAATGACAGTAGTGACACTCAGCACGGAGAAGGAGATTAGCAACTGAAGAAAATTTCCATCTCCCTGTAATGCTTTCATCTACTTCACTGTTTCCAGATTAAAAGATTTAATTCACAGTAGAACCCGTTCTAAGGACTAGATGATCTTAGAGCACTTTTCCAGCTTAAGATATTCTGTGGTTCTCTGACATGTCATTTCAGAAATGTACATTAGCCAATTTAACAGCTTATTTTCCTAAAACCCCTAAAGACAGCTTTAATTTCCTCATCTTGATTTTAAAACTGAGAAAATTTGTGGTACAAGCTGGGCAAAAAAAAGGGGAAACAAAACTTACAACCCTATAAAAGGGACAAATCCATAGCCCTCAGGCCAAAATCCTTACTACCATCACAGTGTCAGCTCAGCTTGAGAGCAGAGCTCTGTTTTGCCCTGTATGCTCACACAAGGATCACCTCATCTGCTCCTTAGGAAGAGAGATCCCGATTTTACCTTCTGAGACAGAAAACAGACAATAAGGAGCATGGAAATTATACAGGAATTGTGAGGTGACATTTTTAAAAACCTTAGTAATGGTTCGAGCTTGCTTTCACTGAAAGTATGATTCTATAAATATTTCAATGGAAGGGAAACAGTAACAACATCAAAACCTCCAAAATTTTGTTCCCTCTGCAAATACTTAGATTTGAATATTAATTTTCAGGAACACTTCACCAGTTGTCAGTGTCACAAGCTTTGCAGAGGTTGATTTAATATTTCCCCAGAAACAGGTTTTCTGAGAGTTTTGCTGCAGCTCTGCTTCCCTGGTTTGCCAGATTGCTCCAGCACACCCAGAAACCACTGGGTTAAGGTCCTTACTTCAAATAGAGGCTTCAAATAACACTTTATTGTGTGTTTACATTGTGCATAATGGACCACTAACAAGCCTTCACCTAGAAGAACCTGTAGTTTCAAAGACCCAGTGAAATGCTAATTAAATTGAAATGCACCACTTCCTTCCACAATAAGTCTTCTCCACAGTAGATCCTTGCATGTGTCTGCTATGGTTATACAAAAGATGCAGGAACACCCTGGTGTTCAGAGCACTCATCAATTAAAAACAGATTAAAACATCAATGTCATAACAGAAAAATTAAGGAACCACAAACATTTAGGTCCTTGGGCTCCAAAATACTTAATTTTAGAAAAAAACAAGACAATAGCTCTGTAGTAATGTTATGTTACTAAGTTCATTGTCCTCTCTGCTTCTCCAGCAACAACTTTTCCTACAACTATACACCTCAAACTACTCACATTACCGTGATGTGTAATGTTTAGCTGTAGCATAAGCAAAATTTCTTTTATGAATTGAATACTTATGTCCGTATGGTAAATCCTTTCTTTGAAAATCTTGTTCAGGTTTCATCAATATACCTGCAGTTAATGGACATTCTAGAAAGATAAGCTGACTTGTGCGTCTTAAGTAATTAAACATCTTGTTTAAAATCTCTACTGTAAGTGGAAATAATGATACTGAATGTAGCAGTGGTTATGCTGGCCTCAGTTGGGAGAAAAGGTACAGATTTGGAAGCGTTAGCATCTGTAAGAACTGTATTCACTAAAGAATCCTTCCATTGCTTATCATGCATTGACAATTTAAGGTTTTATTAAAAAGCATTTGCTAGTAAATTAGCATCTGTTTGTTTATTTTTTTAAAGAAAAGTATCCTAAAATTGTAAGCAAACTGTAATTAACCTTGTACCATAAATCTGATCAAACACATGACTGAGAATAATAGCACAACTCAGTCCCTTAAGAACCATTTGTTACACTGGGCTACTGACAGGGAAATATACAGAAAATATTTAACTGCTCCCAATCTGAAGAGACACTTAAACAGCAAAAGAGATAATTGGACCCTATAATTTCCAAATGCCAAGCTCTAGACCAGTGCACATCCCAGTCCTCTGCATTCACCCCTATACATCAGAGATCTGAATTTTCTTCACATGACTGCAGAGTATAAGATATAATGGATACTTATAGTGAGAATTGAAAATGGAAACTGTAGACACTGTTTCAACCCAATATGAAAGTGAATACAGGATTTAGGGTACTGAACTCATTTTTGTAATGAGCATGTGTACAAAAATCTCCTCTGTAAAACTGGCAACGCACAAAAACTCTGGGCTGCCATAACAAGATTGTCAGAAAGTTTCAGGCACAGAGCTAAAATGCGATGCAATGAGAAAAACTGGCTGCAGCAAATGAATCTGATATAGAGGTTGCCATAAGGGTTTCTCTGTACTTTAAAAGCTCCTTCAAGTCCAGTGTCAAGAGAAGATGGGAAGAGCAGGACTTGTTTCCTCCCAGGGATGAGCTTAAGGACACAGCCCAGAGCAAAATTTGAACTCTCCCAGAGTGGCTCCCATCCAAGCACTGCTGCTCTTCTCATTACCCCTAAATTGCCAGGGACTGGCCCCAGGGGTGAGGGAGGGTGGGTACAGCAGAGGCAGTGACAGAAGAGCTCTTCTTGCATTTAGTCCCCAGCTGACAGCATTGAACTTCAGGAGTGAAAATATTTTCCTAAGGTAACAAATTGCTTACACAGGTCAGCACAAAGCTAAACAAAACTAAAGAGCTGAGACATTTTCCTTAATGTGAAACTCAAGAGATTTGGTTTTTATGTTTTTTTTTTTGTGTAATGACACATTGAGCACAGCAATGAACAGTATGGAGGCGCACATCTCTAATTCAGATCATTGACAGCAAAGAAGTCAAGAGGCAGCACCAGAAAATGACATTTGGTAAAGCATGCCAGAGGACTTAGAAAGCAGGTACTGTCACCAGGGCTATGACTTGACTTTTTCCTGTGCAATATGTATTAATAAAGAACAATGGGCTGGAGCTTTTGCTAAAGGAACAGTTCAAAGAATTTTAAAAAATTGTTTTAAAATAATGACAGTTTCAGGTTCTTATGTGTGTCAACAAAGAGTAGGCTTACCTCTTACAATTAAGGTCAAGTGCATGTACAGCTTCACTCATGCTGCCTGTTTTCTGAGGAAATCCATTCAGAAGGGAAATCCAACCCTAAGCCATTGGGCGTATTTTGGTTGGAAGCAGACTATGGCAAATTTGCAAACTATGGCTCCTGTCCTCCGCGTCTTATAATTCCCATGTAACAAAATGTATAGAATTTTTTTACATATATTTTAGTAGAGTACAACCATATCTAATTCTATGAATAATTTAAGGATCTAGTTACTCTGAATGAACTATTCCAGGCAATGAACATCATATGACAAAATCATTCTTTCAGGAGGGTGCAATTTAAAAAGCTACACCAAGAAAAAACAAAACACAAGAATGAGAATAAGATTAAGAATGAAGGTAGAGAGAGATTTCAGTAAAACCCAAGGCCTGCAAAATACACCAGAAGTAAAACTGTTGCTTTTGAACTCTTACCTGCAAGGGTTGAGGGGGACAGAATTATAGTCTATGTACCAGATAGAAACACAGATACAAATCATATAGGCATATAGGCATAGAGCCATGCAATCCCATCATCATGCAACAGATTAGTGGTCACAAGAAATGGAGGTTCAATGCTTTACTTTTTTTTTTTTTCCTTGTCCCTGCCCAGGGAGAAATAATTCTCATACTGATGTGTCTATTTTTGGATGCTTATAATTTATGATGTATAACAAAAGATCCCTGTTTCTGCTCAGACTCTGGGTAAGACTTCTGAAGAAATATGTTTGAGGAAAGAAAATCAGGTTCTTCAAAGATTAACATCGTTTAGCAACCTTTGAGCAGATAACTCCCCCACCTCAATCGATGATTAGCACTCTTTCTGCAAATGTTGAATGCTGAAATACCCCTTGTGACCATTTGCACACTTCCAGGGGGCCAAGAAACACCTCTAAATAAAACATCTACCACAGGAGAGGAGCATGCAGTTTCCAAACAAATAGCACACAGTAGATAATGGGTAGTAATTGATTGCTTATTTCCATCACGTCAGCACTTGCAAATGTGAAACTCAGTAATGTAGTTGTTCAGTGTTTTGAATATATCTGCTCATGACTAGGCATAGCAAGGTAAATCTGCTTTTGTTTGCTATGTTCAGCACTACTGATTCTAATTTTCAGTTTCATGGAGGGTGCTACTGATTTACTGGAAGACATAATATGTTTCAGAGAGTTTTAATCCAACTCATAATAATATCTAAAAGTAATTTTACTCGACTGTGGAAATACCACTTCAGAAACTATTTTTCACTGAATTCTTCTGTTCTTTCTTCCCTTTTTGATCCCCAAAAGCAAAAAAGGTTAATGACAGCAACTTTGGTAGGTGATCATTTTCCTTTTCTTAAAGTAGTATCAGTGCAAGTGATTCAGCTGCAATTACTGTCTGTCTTCTGAGCCCTGTCTGCAGAACAGTTTTAGATTTTATCTCACAAAAAGCGTGAAATAAGTAAGTAGCTCTGGGGGCAGGGACTGGACCAGAACTCAAACTTCCCCTACTGCCCACTAGTCTGCAGTTACTAGATTTCATGCACTGTCATAGCCGAGGAAGCACAACGAGCAAGGAGGAGTGGAGCAAGTCTCTCAAAAATAAGGGCAGTCATTAGCAGATACAGGGGAGGTAGGAAGCTCGTGTTAGAGCTATCTCAAATGAAACAAAAAAATTTGAGCAGACTCCTGCATCGTAGGCAAAAAGCCCCAGCAGTGACTGATAATACAAAAGAAATATTGGCACCTCATCCAGCATCTGTGTTTTAGGTAAGGATAGGGAAAACTTAATGCTCTGAAATAACTTTGTCAGACTTTTCACTTTGGGGACATTCAGATGGACAGTAGTGCCTTAAGTCCAGAGGAGAAAGAGAAAGCAAAAGCTGACTGAGCACCAGCTAGGACCTTCTTCAATGCTATGGCCATTCCAGATCTCACGCAAACCCTTTCCTCCCACAGCAACTGAGACTCCTACAGGACACACATCATCACCCATTGCTGAGTTCAGCTTTTAGGCATCAAGTCTGTCACCAGTTCCACTTCTTACAGGTCCCTGGAAAAACCCACCTCTCAGGCTGCAGGTCCTTGTTGACAATGAGAATTCAATTGCCATCATGGTACAAGGATCCTCAAAGAAAACCTGTTCATTCTCACCTGAGAAATCATGAACACTAGCCATTCCAATGTTGTTGCAGACTGGATGTTACAGAGGTATAATAATAGCCACGTAAAATTTGAAAGAGTTTATTAGCATTAGAGTCCACACAGAAAAAGCATTGAACTGAATCCTCTTTTGACCTGTGATGTTCTAGCAAATGCTTTAGGATCTAAAAGATTTTCCACTGTGGCCTTAAAGTGTATTTCGTGCTCAGAATGGCCAGGGCGTTTTTTTTTTTGCTTTGAGCCTTCTGTGTACTTGCAGGAAATAACCAAGAAATAGGATAGAGAACAGAGAAAAATAAAGCCACAGATCTTCACAGCTATGGGGTCTATAAATGTACTTATGACACAGGTGACAAACAAGGCTGTATGTGAGCACATTGATCAGTTTGGCCTGTTGGTTCAACCCTTTCTTCAGATAAATCCAATGTAGCTGAAAGGTACCAAATCAAAGAAGCAGGGCTTTTAATTATCTGAAGAAACTACCATATGAATAGCTGTAGTGTGCACCTCTTTCATGCAGCCTAGTCCTACTTGCTGACAAGTGAGGCATAAAAGATGGGGAATATTTGAGGAGAGATGAGACACACATGAGCAGAATCTCAGTAGGTGTAAATCTGTACTGCTCCTTTCAAACCAAAGAAAGTGCTATGCTCATTTTGATGAGAAATATTAATGAAATAAAAAATTATATGAAATTTTTTAGGGTTTGGAATGCTTTCTCAAAAACTCAGCCATTGTTCTGTTGATGGCTGTTCTTTCTGAATAGATTTTTCCTTCAGCCTCAGAGACGAGGAAGCATCTAAATTGCCTTTACATCTAACAGCTCCTAAGGAGGTGTTGAAACAGGAAAACTACATAAATAGGGAAATGAGCTGCAGCTTTTCTCTGTCTCTATTAGGCATAAAATTTGGACTAATTCAGTCCTGACAGGGAATATAAGATTATTGCACCTCAGATAAGGAGTCTTGTCTCTTTGTCTAAAACCTGAAGAATCTCCAGACAAGGTCAGCTCCCTGACAGTGTAGAAGTACTTATCACACCGGAAAGAAAAATAACAGAAGAGACAAAGAACACACAGAGCGTTTCAAAGAGATACCTTCCTAAAAGTACTGTTCTGTAAGCATGTTATAACTAGAAGGAAAAGAAAGAAAAAATATGGTGGACAGTGAAATAAACGTGGTGAGACACAGTTCTCGGATATGTTCAGTGTCTGCAGATCAGTTCCCAGTGCATATAACCATCAGCTGTGTAGTAATTTGCCACCATTTCTTTGTCCTGTGCTATCCTCCAAAAAGGCTCAGACAAAAATCTATGGTTTTTATACAGTGCCTAGTTCAAAGGAAGAGTCTGTCCTGTTTAGTGCTCCCATTCTGTACAAAAGAAGTACAGAATAGTCTTGACTACAACTGCTGTATCAAGAGACATATGTTTCCATTTCTTACAATTTAATGGCCTTCCAGGTCAGTGCTTGTAGAAGAACATGGCAAACTTCTGTTTTAAATCTTCTACCTGATCATTTTGTCAGGTTTCCTCTGCTTCTTCCACTGTGAGTATAGAACTTTTACTCATTATTTCTCATATTTTCCCTGTCATTTGTGAATATATAGGCCTAAGGCCCAGTTACTTCTTTTGTGACCTAAGCAGACTTTTACAACCTAATTTATGTTATGCAGTATTCAAAACGTGGGAAGAGAGTTACAGCGCAGTGGAATAATAGAATGCATCACAGAATCATGATGCATACTGTTTTATTCTCTATTCCCTTCCCAATCATTCCCATCTTTCTAGTTGCCTTTTCAATTCATGTTGAGTATTAAGACATTTTGTAGCATACTTGGCAGAAGTCCTGTATTTGTTTTCTAGTTTTGTATAACTATAAAAGTGGAATTACCTCCAACCTGAGTCTCCCCACTCACTTTTACTTCCAACACATTTTTAATTATTATTTTTTTTAAAACTAAAAATCTCCAATTATTATGGTATCACTGTTAATTTCTCTGCAGAAGCAGTCTATGACTTTGTTGAGTAGTGCTGATCCCAGCACTTCCAGAGATCCTAGTGGATGATGTCAGGAACTCCTCTCAGCTGTAAAACCTGACCACTTTTCAGCCCATATAAGTCAGGGCTGACCAGATCACCCACATTTCTGACTCCTTCTGAGAACTAAGATATATGTCTGCATGACATGTCCTCCATATACAATATATGTGACAGTTCTTTTCCAGTATGTCGTGTCCATTCATATATGTGCTGCTAGGTTAGCAGTTATGACCTGTACATAAGACAAAGAATTATCAATTTAGATCAGACACACAGGCCTTTTTAAAAAAGGATTCCATTTGCTACATACCCAGTTCTCAGATAACAGAACAAATTTAAATTATAAACTATGTAATGCCACTAATAGTTTACATTTTTGAATAGAGTATTACTAAAAAACAAGTCCAGACAGTAAAATAATCTTACACAGACCTATCTACAGCACCTTTTTTTCCTAATTTTTTGCACAGTCTTACAATGACCATACCTGCCATATACTCTCATTAAATTACTCATGGAATAAAGCATGCTTTATCTTGAATGATATAATCACAACCTTGGCTTTAGTACCAGGCATCTTTATGCTCTTGTTTTTTTAATAGCAAGAGGAGGAAGCACCTCACTATGATTTTCTGAACTTTTCTTTGACCAAATTTATTAGCTGGACTTTTTCTTCAGGAAAACATAACAAACTTGAGGTGTCTGTCTGATACTCAGACTCAACAGTCCTTGCTCATACTGGCAAGAAGAGAGATTCAAAGTGTCTTTCACTGAAGCACATGTGGAGTCCAGTAAATTTACATCTGGAAAGAAAACAACATGATTGTACAGTTCATCGCTGAAAAGCTGAGGTATAGATCAGTACCACATAGGCAAATTTACAGTACCCAGCAATTAAGAGAAGAGCTTATTAAGACCTATTATTCCTTCCTCCACAATTTCTCACAGCACTTGCTCTGCTTCAGGGAAGTCGTATCACAGACACTAAGCATCACCAAATATTTTCCACACTCAAAGATATACTTTAAAGGTATAGATTATGATTGGGCAATTGTTTCCCATAGAAAGTGAATGAGATTTGGTATTCCTTTTCCATGTTCACTTTTAAAACTTAACATTGAATATTTGTCCATGAAAAGAGATACTTCACCTAAGACCTTGATTTACCTCTTTCCTAGAGCTGAAATTCAATGAGAGGCTACATCTCTGTGCAAAAGACACATCAAAACTCAGAAATCTTCCAGCTTTATGAAAATCAGTGCTTTGCCAGTATATATTCTATTCATTGCATTGTATACATGCTTGTATTTTATGATTCAGACACAGTTCTTTCCAGCTTCATAAATGACAATAAGGAAGTACCTTTCCTTGAATTGTCAGTGTCATCAGTTCAAGACAAAAGGTGGTTTTGTTGCACTGGAGTCAGGAAATAGCAGGTCTCTAAACACTGCCAAAAAGCTCTCATAAGATTTCTCTCCAATATACCTTCCATGTGCTGACCAGCTTCCCAATCTCTTTGCCTCCACATTCATCGACTGTTTTAGCTGTGTTAGTGAGCCAATCCTCATGTTCTCAAATGACAAGCCCTAGATTCCCAAGTGTTGATTTGACAGAACTAACTTCTTAGAAGACACAAAATGCCAGTTATCATAGGGCATATTTGCCATTTAACGCTGAAACAAAAACAGCCTGCAGAAAAAAGCAGGCACCACTTCCTAGCTCTTGTTTGCATAGAGACAGCAGAGCCTGAAATGTTGATTAGTTCTTTACTGTAGCATTAGCTGGTATAGAAACTTTTCCTTTAAAAATAAACCATACTGTTCTCCCTATAGCCTCCAAGTAAGCATGGAGCATGTGGAAAAACACCCCCACAGCCAACACTGACAAGGAAAGCTGTGCTATTTTGTAGTCTCTTGTATGACAAGAATTAATTTTATGACTTCACTAGCACAGCTTAATAATCAATATTAGCTTTACATGCTAAAAAACAGCACTTTTTCCTTGCCTTTTTTTGTCCATCCCCCTTTTCACTATTTTTGCTACCTCCAATAGGCTTGCCTTTCCAGAGTCAAGACACTTATACCAGAAACTACACAGCAGCAACAACAGAGTTCATCATTTACAATCTCAAAAAACTATTTTAGTCTCCAGGATTTTTGAGGAACATATAGTGCTGGGCACTTCAATATCCTTACAATATCTAGAAACAGGAGATTTTAACTACCTGCTTGACAAGGACATTTTCTTTCATTGTTTATGAGGTGAATAATTGAAATTTTAGGTATGTGTTATAGGTGAAATTAACTGTATCAGTCAATAATCAACCACTAATACGAGTGCAGGCCATATGATATAAGTCACTAAGAGATTCCTTGGCATAATAATTTGCTGGCACTGTGAGGAAACCTGTCACAGGGGCAGAGAGCCCAGGAGAGCAGAGGATCCCCGGCTGCTGGCACTGGGTGGCAGTTTGGTGCTGACCCTCTTTCCTGCAGCACCTCTCTCTAAGCGCAGCCAGGCTCTTGCAGGCTGATCCCAAGCAAGGGGTGGTCCCATCTAGCAATGGAGGGGGACTTTGCTACTCACCAGGTGAGTTCTGTAAAGAAAGGCAAGCCCTGCAACTGGTTGAACTGTGCTCACTTGTCCCGAGTGTCACCGCGCAGGTGTGGCGTCCCAAAGAAGGATGTCACCTGGACAAGCAGGTCTTCAAGATCTGTTATGATTCTGTTCATCCAGTTCTGTTAACATCTTATTTTCTTACTCTTCTGGGGTTTTAAAGTACGTTCAGAATTCCTCCACTGGTGTTTCTTGAGCCATTTCATTCTTCATTAGAGCAGTATTTTATCCTATCAGAACTGATCAAAATTCCCCTGCATTGTAATCTAGAAATTCACTCACTGTAGAGAAAGTTTGCACAAGGAGAAAAATGGCTTTGATGTCAGTCAATCACTTTTTAAACTAATCTCTCCTTCTGCATCAAGCATTGCTGTTTAGCTGCTGTTCCTGTCCTGCTCATCTGTTTGGCAAGTTCTGTCTGTGTGTGTTTAGCTGCTACTTATGAATCATATTAAGTACGAGAGAGGTGTAGGAGGCACCTGTGGTGTGAAGAATAGATGATAATAAAGTATGAGAAACTAGTTAAAGCAATCAATAGCTGTGAGCCCAATAATGATGCCCTTCTGCAGTCTCCCTCCACAGGCATTTGCCCACTATGACACTGTGGATACAAAAAGCATGGGGACTGTCCAATACATATATTCCTTTAGCAGCCCACCATTGGCCATGAAATAAGGTAATTTTATCATTTATTCCATCCTGTCTTGCACAACAGACATGGAGAGGCACATGCATGAGGCTACATTTGGCAAAAATCAACCAGGAAACTAGGATTTTGATGAAAGGAGAATCTCTGTATTTATCTTATATTTGTTTATTTGTCAATTTGCTGGCATGCAATTCTTGCCAGTAAAAACTACACTTTGATTAAACACCACTTTCTACTGTTAACCTAAAGTCTTTCTTCTCAGAACCACCACCCGAACATCTTTAATTTAAAAAAAATATTTAATTTCTCCTCGCCATTGGCAGCATTAACACTTTAAATAGAAGTACCGTATGCTCCCATAACAAAATCATTATTTGTCGACTGACCTCCAATTTCTTGAATACAGACTTTTAAATCCAGCATCTTGATGCTACCCTCAGACATGTTGATTTCATTATCTAGGTATGGCATAATCCTGTGCAATGCAGTTAGGATAATTTTTTTTTTTAAATGGACACAGTGTTCCTGAGAAGGGCAGGCAATTTCCAAATGTATATGTGGCACCTACAAGATCAAAGTATTTTCAAGAACAACTGGGGTCCTTCTCATATTTCTGAAATTCTGAAAGTGGCTGACCTGTTTAGGTGGCGGGATGACTTCCACTTTGAAATCTATATATAAACAAACAGCTTAAGTGTAAATTTGTCCCTGTGGAAATAGAATAAAGAGCTGTTGGTGAGAGGGCAGACAAATCTATTTTCTTTTGTGAGCTCTATATTGGCTTGTGAAACTTTGTTTGAGCAGCATATTCTCCATTGTAATATTCAGATTTTTAAACTCCAGTGTCCAGAAAAACTGCATGCCCCAGAACATGAACGTGGGATGTTTTAAGAAAACAAGTTTAGGTACAGTAAAAACAATTGGCTATTGCAGAGGTACATGAGGAATTATGATTTCAGCAGCTAAGTTTGAAAACCCAAAGGGGATTTATTACAAAACCCAACTGAGCAGCTCACTTGTGGTAATGAAATGAGCAATATTTTAATTACGATCTCAGGAAAGGCATCAAGTCAGGACAGATCTACAACTTGGTGACAACTGGGTGACACAGAAGAGGCTAAATGGACTTTGCAGATTGGATCAGCAGACTAGTTGGGAACCAAGGACTGCCACTGCAAAGGTTGCTGTGGGCTCACAGTGCTGTGCTGACAATTCAGGCACGTCTAAAGGGGGTTGCTGCTCAGATCTGAAGAGCTGAGGCAAAGCACCAGATGCTGATGGGCTACTCTTGGATACATCTTAGGACTGAACTTGCTTAACAAAACTTTCATGACACCTGTGCACATGATACCTGGCTCTAATGCTGCTATTAACTACTCAGAGGCAGAAGCAGTACATTTCCTGAACGGACGAGACAGAAATCCATTATGAAATGCTGGCTTCTGTTTTTAGCAAGAGTTATGAGGTTGCAGTTGTTTTCAAGCAAAGCTTTTCCATTTTGGGAGAAACATCACGGCAGCAGAATCAACTTTCTCTGGCCTCAATGCAAGAGATCCTCTCTGTTCATCCTCAGAGTTCTGTGGCACTCAAGGAAGTATGAGTGGCAAGACATTTTCTGTAGTGAAGCAGACACTAAAAGATAAGGATAGAGAATGAAAGAAAAAATAGTGTGTTGATAATGAAAAGTATTCAAAGTGATCCATATGCGTATCTGTGACATCTTAGAAGAGACATTTCAAGCCTCTTTTGCAGGTGATTATCAGTAAGCACGACAATGCTTTGTACTGACATGTCACACTGAAAGTCACCTTAGGTTTGCATACACCATCTCAAGTTCCTCCTGTAGTGTCATCTAGAGAAGTTATTTTTACTTACTCATCTGAAAGACAATACAGCTTTTGCTCTTAAGGTACAATACAGAATTTGGAGTAGTACAATAGAGGGACTAATTGAACATCATTTGTAGGATCCTGCTAAAATAGTTCAGATAGGAGAGAGCAGAAAATGAATCAAACTAAGAATGAGCTGGTCATAACTGCAATTGATCAGCTCAAGCCTCATCACTTGTTATTCCATCAACCAGACAATTTGTAAATGCAGACACGCGTTCTAAGAGAAAGCACAAAAATAAGCAGTCAATGAGGTATATGTAACCAAAATGCAACTTAAAATGTAATGCTACTTTAAATCATCTCCAACATGGGCACTGCTAATTTAAAATGTGGTTTGAAAGTGCTGACGCTAGAAAACAGGAAAGCAATTTGTTTGAACATTCAGACATAGAATGCAGGATCTCTTGTCTAGGTCCAAATTCAAGACCCCTAACTACTGTGGCCTCTACATTTCAGGAGAAATTTGAAGATATCTTGTGGTATCTGGGTCCAAGTTGCCTTGGCCAGAGAAAGCAATGGGATAGCTTGTAATGGGTGGACAAATCAGATGATCCACAAGGTCTTATTTTTTTTCTGTGTTGAGAGTACCTACTAAGTTCATTCCACATCTGTTTAGGAAGGCAAGTTATTAACTCTGGAGAAGCAAGAGTAAGCATGCAGGTCCATGTTTCCCCAGTTGCCACGAAGTGCCCCAGGGAGCACCACAGGGAAAATAGCAAGTGCAGTCATAGTCAAATACCCAGCTGCAGCAGCTGAAGAACAGTTTTTCTTGATCATGTTTTTCTGTTTCACTCTGTTCCTTCATATGCTCTGGTCCTCTTCAGAATAGGAATTATCACATGACTACAAGAAAAGACAATTTGGCTATTAATTCCATCTTGGCAAGACCACGATCTGCCAGCTCTTGAGCTGATCCACAGGCATCCTGTACAATTTATTACCATGGCACTACCTGAAGGATTACAGAATGCCAGCTGTCATGGCTCATTATGCAGCATCTAACTCAGCACATAAAGGCTTCCTGCAATGTTCCTGAAAGCTAGGGGAGATAACAGTAAGTTAATAAAGCACAGTTCTATGAGATGTTGCTCTTCGTTTAATATACAGTTGACAGTCAAATAAGTTCTATTCTAGGCATCCAGTCCCTAAGGAGCTAAAACTGCAATAACTTTTCACAAAACATTGGCAAGAAGGTCCCATTTTCACCTGTGGGCTCAGGAGTCATTGGCAGTCAGGATACCTAGTAGCTCTGGTGAGCACAAGTTTCTAGAAGGGTCCAATCCAATGCTTAGGACTTCTAAACTTAAAAAAAAAAATATTAAAATGCCCCATAATATTGCAAAAGGACCTGCCAATTTTCTGCTTTAGGACCTAACAAAAGTGAACACAATTTTAATGTAGAACCCCTAGAAAAGTGGTCTGATAACCTTAAAAATCAGGTAATATAGCTACTGGTGCACCCTCAGTTACACTTGAGCAGGAGATATATTGTTGGATAAAGCATCAGGTTAGTCTGGTGGCGTAGCTTCAAATAAAGCAGTTTGGACAAATGCTTTAATAAGTGATCAGCAAGGACTGAGTGCTCCTGCTGGGATGTTGGGTAAGAACTTACCTGGAACACACTGTGTACAAATTTCTCTCTTTTACAGAAAGCACCACTCTAGACAGATATTCCTTGAAAACATAGATGTTAACCTTTTAAATTTTTAATGTCTCTAATTATATCCATGGCATGTACTGTTCTAAGTTGGCACTAAAATAAACCAGCAAAACCATGCATCAAAAACCACAGCTGCTACTTTTCTCTAGAGTCTGAGAACTTGTTTGCTCATAATCAAGGTCCAAGACCATACTCAGGGTCCAGCAGGGTGTTGTATGGTTCTTTGGGATGCCTCTTTACTACAGATGTAATGCCTAGCAGCTTGCCTACTCACCAAAAGTATGCTGAGCTTGTCATTGCACTATCCCAGCAGAAACAGAGCCTGGGTCTAGGTGTTTAATACATCTACGAGTGGGGGAACAGATCGGGCTCATTCGCATTAGACTGAGCTCACATTTTCTGCATTTCCTAGACTGAAATAATTCACACTATTAATGATAATGTGGCTGAAATAGAACTGGGTTTGGAGCTACTGGAAAGTACATTTATTTCCTCTTGAAGACAGTTTCTGAAGATACTGGTGGCCTTTGTCTGACAGCATAAACTAGGATCATTCAAGTGGTTGTTGCTAAAAGAAGTGTAAATATACAGCAGATGTTCCCCCCAACGGTCACTGCACTGCTCATGTAGACATGAGCCCTTCTCTGACAGAAAAAAAGGGCACTTGACAGTACTGTGTTTGTAGTTCTGATGGTATGAAAGCCAAGGTTTATAATCAGTTGGAGTTGTCGTTGGTTTGTTTTGATTTTCTTTTCTAGCTACAGCTTCTGATTTAACAAAAGCAAACAACCTTTCAGAGACAAAAGCCTTTCTTTAGGTAGAACATCTTTTAATTAGCCCATCCATCTATGCCCATTTGCACCTAGATTTTTCAAAGTGGGTGAGATGTTCACCACCATACTTCAGCTGTTACTCCTGTCTCTCTGCTCCATTTCTTACCTTTACTCCTGCTGTTTACTTCTCAAGACAAATACTGATCTTCTTTGCCAGACTATACCACCTTACTTCCTTCACTGCTATACAATCTCTCTGGGAAAGTTTTTTTTTTTCACTTTAGTGTGACTGGTGGTCCTGGCTGACCTCGACTTGCTCTGGTGTTTCCAGATACTCCTACCTCCCCATACCCTCCCAGACTTTTGGAGGGTTTTTTTGCAATAATTTTGACTGAATTCAGCCAAGCAGAGAGTAATATACACTGCTGGAGAGCAAAACCATTTCTCTCATTACCTGTCTGACAAGTGCTGTGCATCTGGGGCAGTGTCAGAGGGCTGCAGTCCTTCCTGGCAGGGTTCATGCATAGCTTGTTCAGCCCCTGCTTCCCTCCAGAACTTGTGGGTTCAGGGCCATTAGAAGTCCTGGACCAGTTGAGAGAAGTTCCATCATTCAAAACGAAGCTCACTCGTCTCCAACTGTCAGCAGTTCTCCATGCTCCACTACCCAGCAGCAATGCACAGAAGCAACTATCATTTGGCTAATAGAGACAGTCAAATTTCCCCTGGCATTTCTACCCCTTTAAGACTTAGATTTATTTTTAGTAAAATGACTCCTCATCTTAAATACTTTGTCTATATTTTTAATTGTTATTTTTGGCAAGTAGTAACTTTATCTATGAAACTTTTTTGAAAGAACACTTTAGCATAAAATTACTGAATATATAAGATTTTTATAGGATCTAGTACGGGAAACTTTTTAATAAACATTTCTGTGCACTAACTCCTATTCTGAATGCTTCTAACAGTAAGCTCCAAATATCCATGAAGAAAGTAAAAAGGATTACTTTCATAGCAATTTAAAGTATTTGTCACTTTTTTCTTCCCCAGTGTCAAAGGAGTCTTGAAAGGTATTTTAAGTAAATTACTTTATAATCTATAACAAGGCCATGCTATTCCGCTGTTATCACGCTTTTCAGACCAGTGTCTTTTGTTACCTGTGCACATACACTTTTCTAAGCTTGATTTCTCTATATGTCAGGTACAAAAAAAAATGCAAAATGTCAATATATATATGTATATGCATTCTAAAAAGATACTGAAAATAGAAATTGCAGTTTCTTCCTACCCAATCAGAAGACTGCATAAAGAAACAAAGATGGAGGCATGAGCTTCTACCTTCTGGCATGGATATTTATCACACAGCATACTCCCTGCTTCTATCTCTCTAAAAGATATCATACTTCTAGGTAAAACACTGCTAGCACCGATCACTTTATTCCTCATGTCTTCCAGGCAGCACACTGTTTATCCCTTGTACCTGCTTTACCACAACAACATAACAGAGGCCAGTTGCGTTTGGCACACGATCTACAGCAGAGGCCAGATCCTTCCTTGCTACTGAGCTGCCTCCTGGCAGCTGCCCCCCTCCCACACTGCTGGTTTAACAAAAAAAAGATCTTTTGAAGTTTCATGGTTTGGTTTGCCTTTCCCCTCCCCCAGTTATACTCATCCACCCACACAACTCCGTAACTTCTACTGTAAAAATTAGTTTTCTCAAAGACTTTAGCCCCATTTTGTAAAAAATTCCTTCCTTCCAGAACTGTAATTTTCTAATTCTAGCTGTCTTGACAGGAAGCCATATCTTAGTCTGTCTCCAGTGTTCCTCAGCCTCCTTTCCTTTCTCTTAAAGACTTACTTCTCATGTCTATTTGCCCTTTAGCTTCCCTTGCCACCCAGATTCCTAGGCATAACCACATTCCCATGAGGATAAAGGAAGGAGGCAGATTCACATTGTGCCGCCTCTCTCTGTGTGCCGATGACTCTGAGACTGCTGCTAACTGCAGCCAGCTGCACATATCCCTCCTTGCCCTCCTACCTGTGAGAGTGTGCTGTCACATCTCCTCACACACTACCTGATCCGCTGACAGGGAAGTGGCTCGAGGCGCCTGACAGTCTCGCTGTCCTCCTGTCTGCACAGGGTTAAGTTCTGGCTGGTGGGTACTCAGCAACCAGGCACCATCCTTAGCAATGTAAAACCCCTCAAGGCTCCCAGACCTTCCTGCTCCTTACAGAGCTTGCAAAAGCTTCACGTAATCTGCTTACCAAACATTGTCTGCAAAGGGCTTTTGGGAGCTGAGAGTCGAAGTATTTTAAAAGAATAAGAAGTTACTGGCTTGAAAAGAACAAGCCCTGTCCTGTTGCTCAGCTTCATCTTGCTATCTTCCTTGACTGCTCTGCAGGAAAGCTATTTGAACTCCACTTAGCACATAATATAGTCAGGTACATTTTTGAGTGGACGTGTACCACATTCTGCACATTCTGTAATATTAAACTTGCCACAAGCCTTTTTTCCTAAAGTGAACATCCTAGGAGGGAACTGGAGCTTTCTTCAGACCAAATTCATCATTCATACCGAAAAACTGCATGCTTTCATGCAGTAAACTCTTAGTGCTTTCCTCTCTCACTGGTGCCTAATTCAGCATCTAAGCCTGCAGAAAAGATGATCATGCCATGGCACGTATTGGCCAGCATAACCTGAATGGCTTTTTTCTTTCTCTACCTGCAATAGATGTGACTCTGAACTCTGCCCCATGGCAAAACCCCTCTTTGGTGAAGACCCACACTGTTAAAGGGAGCTGCTCTGTGAAAGGCCTGATGGACATCTGGTGTGTGGAATAAAGATGTTCAATGATCAAAACCGGAAGACCAGGCTGGAGGGGATGAAAACATGTGCTGTGGTCTGTGATTGTTCCTTGCAGACAGATAATTCTGCTGTCTAGAGACAAGGGTGTTATTGTGCCCTCAGGACCAAATAGACTGATGCACTTTACCCCAAACAGCATGCACTAGAGTCAATGGAACATCAGTTCGAGGGGCATAGGAGTAGGTGGAAGAAAATCCAGCAACGGGGATGATTTTTGTTCCAGTTGGGAAAATGAAAGACTCGGATAAGCTGCCGCAGGGGAGGTGAAAATAGAAAGGTTATGGTAAGGCTTCATCTAGATCACTGGGAAACAAAATAAACTTGAACAGTTTTTTCTTTTCTCCACAGGAGAGTGTTTGAGGGTGGAAGGGTGCAGAAGCTGAGAAGCTAAAGTTTACAACCAGAACTATACTGACAAAGTTCTATACTAATCTGAAGAGAAATATAGAATAGGGGAATAACTTGTGTAGAATCAATACAGCAGGAAAACTCTTACCCAGTTAGAGTACAGAAGGAAAAGGACACTGAATAACAATAAAGTGGAATATGTAGAAGAAAAGCAATACTTTTTGCCATTTATGCATTTAGAAGATTAAATTCTCTACCTCGAGATATCATAAATACCTTACACTTGACAACTTTCTGGGAAGGATTAGAGTCCCATGCACAAAGAACATCCTTCATTCAAGTATGATATTCCATATATTTATAGAGAATTTTGATATTAGGATGTACAGAACCTAATATATAGGATCCTAGATACATCATATATCTATATATATATTTGTTAACATGAATTCTGGAAGAATATGAAGCTTAATCCCTCAGAAAATCAGCTAACCACTCATTTAAGGAAAAGGATATTTTCTAACTGCCTCAGCTATTTTTTATTTTAATTTATTTTCACAATAAAATGCATTAAGGAATGTTTTCAATGCTTGTTGAGTTTTCACTCAATAACTGAAAGGGCTCAGAAACTAGAAGTTATTTAGGTATGCAAGAACAGGGGATTGGAAAAACCTGAAAAACTCTTTTAAAGAAGTTTACAAAATTTTCACTTACGTATAAAGCTGCTCCCCGTTTTGTAAAAAGATGTTTTTGATCAGAGCTATTTAAAGTCCTCAGTATGTAAACTTCCTGATATAGAAATATGAAATGACACCATTATCTAGAAAGAAAGACAATGTAACATTTAAAAGAAAATATTATAAAACAGGTCAGCTGCAACAGTGAAGAACAACCTGCATCTTTACTTGATGACCGCCCCATTTATCATACCATTGGTAGGGCAGAAGTGCATGGACAGTGAACAGTGAAGGTACAAAAGACCCAGAAGTCCAATTAAGGGAGGCTACTTCAAATAAATGAGAATCAGTTCTAAACAATTCCTGTGGAAAGCCACTGTAGAATTAAAAAATAAAAAATAATAAAAATAAAAAAACTTTTATAATTGTTCTGATTTCAGCCAGGACAGGGTTAATTTTTTGGTATTGCCAGAAGGCTGTTGCCAAGACCCTAATGTTATTTGACAACACCTCATGTCGTTGTGTAAATCGTTTCTTTCTCATATACCTTTTATTATTAATATTGTTGCTGTTACTGTTCATTTTCTTATCTTTTTGCTGTTTCCAGTATTTTTTTTTTTTATCTCAACCAGTGGGTGATCTTTGCGTCCAGTCCTCAGCTCCATACCACTGCAGTGGAAAGGGGGAGGGGAAAATTGGGGAGCGAGACACAGAGGCAGCGTGGTTTTGAAGAGTCTGAGTGGGGGCACTGAATCAGGGAATACCATTCCTAAACCATGACACTGGTCCATTTTACAATAGTTAGTAGCAACAAGTTTTTGTTTCAGGCTTCCATTAGAAATAGGAAGAAAAATCAATAGAGAGAGTATAGAATGACAGACTCTATAAGTTTTCTAAGTGAGATAAGAGATATTGCAACTAACCACAGGTATTTTTAACTGAGTTCATTTCAGCCATCTTTTGTCTTGTTTAACTTATAGAACCACATTGTATGGGTACTAAAAATGTACACAGAGTTATTTCTAAGACCTAGGAACAAATATTTAAACAAGCAGAGCTGTTTACTCAGAACCAAAAGCCAAATATCAAGTAGTCCACATGGGAGTAACTGGTACATTTCCAGAGAAGAAAAGTTAAAACCTTGCTGTTGAATATTGCATGAGAGAAAGGATTGCGTTTGTTTGGCACACCATCTCCTACAAGGGCACACTAGAGCAGTGTCATCTGGTTTTGCCTGTACCCTATCAGTTCTGTATCAAAATTATGGACTTCTTTTGTCCTTTCACTGGCTTCCCCTACCACCAAAACCACACTACAATGTTTATCAGTAGTCAAGGTTTCAAGTTCCTTTCCCCCTTCTTCCTCCCCAGGATCATGTAAGTAGAATGCTTTCGAAACTGTTTTTAGATTAGCTACTCTGTTCATTTGAAAAGGAACAATCTTGTAATGGAATAATCAGGGGCCGTGTTTTGCATAACAATTGCCTCTCTCAATATGCAAAACATGCACAAAAGCTTAGTTGCTGGAAGCACCAGTACCTGCTGCACTGCTGTGTACACACAACTGCTTTTGCCCTCCAGCTGCCAATGCAGCCCTCATGCCAATACAGTTCATCAAACCCTACCCCAGTAAATTACATAATATTCATAATACCTAGCAGAGGCTGAGGTGTCAGTGGCAACTCACAAAATGCATGAGACACCAGCAACGTGTAATTTGTCATTAATGGACACAGCTTGATAGCATTCATGGCCAGCTTAAGGAATTTAACTCAGAACAAATTCATTCACACAAATGTGACAATCAAGGAAGGCAATCTCTTCTGTGCCAAGTGAGGAATAAAAAGACTATTTAAATATGAATTCCTATGAATGAATATAGGTTTGGCTTAGCTTTGCAGAATAAAAACCTGTTTATCCACCATAAAGAATTACATCAGGAGAGGCAATTTCTTCAAAATGGCATTTATTTGACATGCCCATACAATGAACCGGAGAAAATATTTTCAGAACAGAGAGGAGCTCATTCCTTTCACCCTGACAATGCTGTTCAAAAAATTCAGTAACCAACTCTTGTCATGATAGTTGGTGTCTTAGTTCCCCCATCCTTAATAAAAATAGCAGAATAATACATACCACAGAGAAATATCTCAAGTCTGAGGATGTGCTCAGT
Source organism: Oreocharis arfaki (assembly GCA_013398015.1). Lineage (NCBI taxonomy): Eukaryota > Metazoa > Chordata > Aves > Passeriformes > Paramythiidae > Oreocharis > Oreocharis arfaki. Next base: position 223,384 of record VZRR01010913.1, on the reverse strand, counting down.
TATGGCCACTATGAGGTACCTGAAACAGGCTCATTTCTGCATTTCACACTTTGGGACACATTCATGACCCTGAAAAGACTGTAGATCATCACTGCTGTTGGACCTGTTCCCACAGAGAAAGAGAGTATTTTTTCAGGATACATTTCAGATTAAGACCATCTGGTACCAGCAAACCACCCAATACTGTTAAATTCCTTCTTTTTAAAGTATTAACATGTTTTTTTCTGTTACACATATATTTTTCTCCGAACACCCCTACTTATTTTTGGGATTATTTAAGCTTGAGAACTAAATTAGTTCTAATGTATTTTGTCGCTTTGACACATCATTAAATGCAACAGGGTTGTCTTTGATCAATGAAGAGAGTCACCAAGTTGCATAACCATCTCATTCCTGCATCTTCTTCCGGGTAGCAAACCATATCTTACAGGTTGTGTGTAAGAAACACTGGTAATATCGAAAATGAAAACATATTTGCAGAGTCCAAGATGCGTACAGCCTTTCATTTTACATAGGGAATGGCAAAGAAGAGGTTCAATAGGGCTCAGGAAATTTGCCCAAACATGCATAAACATCTCCACATCTGAATTACTGTAAAAAATCATGCAGCTATTTTGGAGGCTCCAGTCACCGGTTTGCTTGAGGTCAAGGGTGTGAGGCAGTAAAGCGGCAACAGCCCATCTGCAAATAGCAGTTCCTAAGTTACATGGTTGCAGGCTGATGACAAGTGTGATTAAGACAAGCCTTCTAATTTACATTACCATGGCTAGCAGATTAATATGTTGGCCACACGGATACCCAAACATGGAAAGCAGTGTTAAATTTATTCATAAGTAACCCACTAGTGCAATGGTGATTGAAGAAGCACCAGTAAAAAGCAGAAGGGAAGAGATGGGAAACTCTTCAGTTTAAACAGCAATCAATACAATGCTTCAAACATGACAGCTGATTTTTAAAAATAGCTAGGCACAATAAAGTTAAGGATAAAATGAATAGAAAATTTTGTATTGCATGAGATCTTAGAAATATGATACCAGCTTTTAAGTATTCCAATACTTATGAAAAATTTTACTCATACCATTGCCTTATGAATTCTGAACTCCTCTCTTGGTTCATCTGCAAAATCCTACCTGCCATTCACAATTTACTTTTCAGTTCAATGACTTGTTAATTATTCAGGAAACAGGGTTACCAAATATCCAGCAAGTGAAAAAACTAACAGGCAAAAAGAAGCCAGAAATATTAATATAAAGACTTCTTTAATATCTACATGCACGTTAGCTGTCAATACACTGACATTGAACCAGTGACACATTTGGAAATTTGACTGAATGAAAACAGGAAATCACCTACAGCAAATATGTCTACGACTAATACTTCAGTGAATTGTGATCCATAGGGCAATGATAGACATACTAAATTACTAATCCTGTCTCCTTCTTTCTCCTAATCCTGTTTCCTCAATTTCCTATGGACAGGCATTACAAGGATGACAGTGAATATGCTTTCTCATACTGAAAACTGAGAAGTTTATATATATCTGCAGCCTACTTGAAAAGGTTTATATTTGCCGTGTATGAAATGCTATTCTTTAAGGATTAAGTTTTAATTATGTGTCTAGTTATGTAAGTGGAAATCACACAAAACTTCTCTTGGAAGCTACTTAGGCTCAGTATTACATTTCAGGGTCTTACTGTGAAGGCTGTGAAGAACTGGGAAGAAGGATTAACCAGTTTTGTCCCTGACTATTGGTTTTTTACTCCATAACCTTGTGCATTTTTCCTAACCCTTAGAAACCTCACATCTCCTCCTAAAATTAGTATAATAAGAAAATTAAAAAGAAGAAAAGATAAATTTAATGATGCTTGGAAGCCACTTTGAACTTCTCCAGTGGAAAAGGTTTTAATGCAGATTTCTACAATGAAAAAATGCAGTGCAACTGGATCAAAATGTTCCAAGTCACACAATTATTCAGTAGAAATGAGTTTAAAAATATCTTAGCCAGGAAACCTAAGGTATTGCCACGTGTGGAGCGCGTCATGGGGTGATTGCAGACGTTCACCTCAGCTTCCTATTCTGTAGTCCAGCTTCAGGCCAGAAATACCAGACCCAGTTCACATGATGGTAACAAGGACATTGACCGGCCAGGTGCTGCCACTTCTCCAAGTTATCTCAAAAGGTCTCTTCGCCTGAACCAACATGACACCTTTTTTAATTACACAGGCAACCTCAGCTTCCACTGAGGGCAAAACCATAGAACTATTTCTCTTGCTACCAAGAGATTGGGTACTCAACATCTTGGAAGCAAGGGAAACAAAAAGAAAAGGACCCAGCTAAACTGTTTACTTGGGAGGGGGAGCTGGGAGGGGGATTCCATCTTCTGAGCCCAAAACATTTTGATAATGTAAACTTGTAGAAAGTGCCCAGAAGATTGGGGTGAAGAACAGAAGTCCAGGGGACATCCTGATGCAAAAGTATAGCTAGAGAGAATGTTTCTGTAAAATAGAAAATGGATCTGTACCAAGCAATAAGCTGGAGAGTTTGGCATAAAGAGCAGGAAACATTAAAGAGTGCAATAAATTCTTTTCTTTTACTTTGTCTTTGATTAAGTCTGACTTTTAATGCACAAAAAAAGGAGCAGTGATTTCTTTAAGCTCTTTTACTCTTTGATCCATCCATGTTCCATCTACCTAAATACTCTATGAACAATTAATTCATATACTATCTTCACCGAAAGAGATAATTTCAGTTTTCAGGGTGATTTAGGAAAAATATTACCACCAGAAACCTTGTAAGCTGTTTTGGTAACAGCAGTCACTAAGAATGTGGTAAAAAACATGGCATGAGATTTTTTTCCCTCTCCAAAGCTTATGTAATCTAAGAAGGGAAAAACCCCACCACTGTTCTGCTAAACCATCTGACAGAAATGCAACCTCCCTTTAGCCAGAGAAGCAGTGTTACAGTATGAAGCTTCTGTGCAAACACTCTATTTATATTGCCTTTACCACATTTTTGCTTCCACTGTCCTCTTATGTCTTCCTTAAATTATTCTGATATCCCAGCTTTCAATCCTCAGGAATGATACTTACAAGGAAAGTGACGGCAGCAAGAATAGGGACATCTTGCAAGGAATCGCAGCTCCTCAGCAGGGTATATGTTTTTCAAAGAGGACAAGAAAATCGGGAAGAAGTCAACAGCAAACTCCTGTCAGTACTGCAGTCTGAGCTGTAAAGTAGATTTTCTCTTATTGCTAGATCCCAGAAGAGTCAGCACACCACCTCCCTTCATCCATGAGTTGTAGGGCTTTAATTGAAAAAGTTAACAAAAAATACATGTATTTTTCAATATTGTTTGAGCTTCCCTGTCTGACAGCTTGTATTTCACACCAGTCCAACACTACCATTTAATTTACAATGTCCTGATGTCCTATGCTGGAGTTTTTGCAGTACCAGCTAGAAGGTTCTTCAAGCTCCTTCTAGACAATTTTATTCATTAAGGAAACAAAGCATGTCCAGTTTTGAATGTTGGCTTCTCGTGACCATTTCTCTCATATATGCATGGTGACAAAGGTTCAAAGAGAGGATATTTCTTCACAGGAGGCTGGGCACAAGTAGTCATGAGGTCTCTAATCCTGCATCACCTCTAAGAATCCAAAGGGACTGGCATGACGAAGGAATTACAGGCAGTGCAAGGGCTGAACAGGCACATGAAAAGCAAATGGATGGGTTTTTTAGTGCAGCAATTGTCTTCCCTGCAAGTGCTAAGGAGACAGAGGTGGTTTTAGGTGACCTTTTCAATTCCTCAATCTTTGGCTAGCACAGGAATGGGCAGTTTTCCAAATCAGATTAAAGAGACTATACATAAAACTCTGCTAAATTTCAGCTTGGGTTCAGCAGTCACAGAAGCAATTGCTGACTACACCCCAAGTACAAGCCAAAAAACCTCTCATCTGAATCCAAATTTCCCTGAAGCTTAAAGGTGCTTAGATCCAGCTTTCTGGGTCACTTCCAACGCTCAACTCCTTTGTTTATCTTCTATAGGCTATTAAGGCTCTGTTAGACAAGGAATTTAGAGCAGCAAGTAACAGCACAGCCTTCCCCAGAGTACTGTGTGTAATGGCCATGTCATCCAAATAAGACATCTCCTAACTAGAAGAAACTGAGAATGGTGATCAAAATGAGCAACTGCTTAGGAAAAAAAAGAAAAAAACCTATCATCCGGTAAAAATAGAAAGTACTTGGATTGGGAAACGAGTGAAAAAAAGGAAAGGATTTACAGAACAGGGCCCTCACTGAAGAAAAAGGCCTGGGAGCATCCAGTCTCCCTGTCTCACAGGGTTTGGACAAAGGAAGCTGAAAGGTGGAAAAAGAGAAAGGAGCATCAGTCATGCATTCTGAAATCAGGCTGGGGAGGTCACTGCCAACATGCCAGGATTCACACTGTTTTCACAGGGGAAATTTAGCATAGAAAAAAATGCCCAGGATTGTAACAGCTGATTTTCAAAGGAAATGTGGAAGAAATAAGGGAAAAACAATTGCAAAAGATTAAATCTGTTGCTTTCAGGCCAAAGTTGGTTTCTAAACATTCAGGAAAGCACAAGATTATATCACATTTCCATAGTTTCTGGGAACTTTCCCAAAATTCTTGGTGCTGCCCAGCATCAGAGCAGATACACTGGAACTCTTGGATGCTACATTCCACTTACTAAAAATCTGCAACTGATCAGAGAGACCCTGGAAAACAAGAAACGTCTTCCAACATAAGTTTAGAAGCTTGCAGAATGTTGCAGTATAAGCATGATTTTATTAAACTTACAGGCTTTGTCCTCACTTGCTTGCATCTTGCAGTCTTGTTTCCTTTTACACTGATAGCTGCCTGTGTGGAACAGTTTACACAGCCACAGAAAAAGCCTGACATCTTCAAGTGCCCAGAAAGTCCTGCACACAGCTGCCCATGACTGAACAGTCATATCTCAGGTAGCAATTAAAAACTGAATGAAGTGGAAGCAGTGCCTTTACAGACAGTGCTCCACAGCCAAAGGCAGAGACACTGTCAAATCTCCCTGGAAAGAGAAGCCCAGACATCTCCTGAGGAACACCTAACCAAAACCCAGCCAAGAGCTACAACCTCTCATGTACAGCTCCTTGAGAAACTTTAGAAGCGTTCTTCCACATCTTTTTAGTATTTATCTGACATATTCAAACACAAATTTACAACTTCTTGGAAGCCTTCAGCCCCATAAAGCTCAATAGAGACTGCTCAGGTAAATTTGCATTTCCTCTGCTGATTTCGAGTCTCTTCAACTCACCTCTGTGTTCTACCAGACCTCTGTCACGTGTAAGATTGCTCTGCCTTTACTTCAGTGTTAGTAAGATACAAACTGAACAGGACAGGCACTTAAGACCAACATTAGCAGGTCAAAACTACTTTATAATGTTTTTTTCCCAGTAAACCATTTTATGGTTTACGTATTTGAATGGTGGTTTTAACACATTCGCATTACAGTTTTTTAAAAATAATTAGCTATTCTTGTTATTTTTCATTTCAAAACACTGGTACAAAAAATTATCTAGTTCTAAAAAATGTCCTCATTAACCATGCTTTTTTCATTGTAAAATGTTTCTTTTTTTTTTTTCTCCAAGTTATTGATTTTGATTTCATCCTGATAAGAGATGGTAACACATGACAGATACTAGCAAAAGGTTTGCATAGCATCAACACCACAGATTTCTCCCACACCATGACTCTGGTTTTCTTTCCTAAAAATAACTTGAACAGATGAGATCAGATTAATTTCTGGAATGGCCTCACCAGATTCATTGTGACCCTTATGCTGAATCGGACTGAATTGCCTCTGGATGCTGGATCCCTGGGCATTTCATCAAAACCATGCTTATGCAAAGACTTGCCAAGGAATGAATATAGATGAAGTTTACAGATGCCCAAGACAACACTGGCATTTGAATCATTTCAGTTATATACTCCTCAACATAAGACCTTTTTGGCCACACTAGTACAGTTTAGTTCTCCTTTGAAAATTCCCTAGATTATTTGAATTCTTTTGCCTAAACCATTCAATCTTCAGTTTCAATGAATGGCCTCTTTCAATCATGGGCCACCCTGGGAAAAAAGATTTTACTGTATTTTTGATCAAAAAGCCAGTCGCTTAAAATCACTTTCATGAGCAGCACTCATTTAAAAAGATCCACCAGCAACTCAGCAGGATAGTAAAGACAGATAGCAGAGACAAAGTGTCCTGGACACAGCTCTTGGATTTCTCCTCGTAGTTTATGTGCTGCTGAACCTTCAGAGATCATAGTTATCAGAGGCCCCAAAAATAAATGTTAGAATAACCACTGTGCTGCTCTATTCCAGGACACATGAAAGGAAGGGCATTAGCCCAGACAGCCTCAAGAATATTTTATTACAAATAACCAAGGTATTACCAGGACATAGCATTCTTTTTCAACAACATCTGGCAATGTATTGTTTCCTAAATATCAGTGACATCAGATGAACCCAGATATACAGAGTAGATTGTCACTCCCTCTTCTGTATTTTATTTCCAATCGCAATGGGACTGGCAAACCCTGTCTGCTACCAGTCCTTACTGCAGGCTCACTGGAAAACTGGAAGGTGTAAACAAGGGCAAGGTAACACAAAGAGGCAGTGTGTTCAGAATATCTCTTTCACCTAACATCTGTCACAGAGAGGGGAAGCGGTTTGCTTTTATTCAGCTAGAGATGAAGGTCAAAAGTGCCACAAGGCTCTAAGACATTTAGTGAAGTGTTTTTTCTTTTTCCTTTTTTTTTTAAAGACAATTGTCCTGCAGAAGATAGAAAGGCACCTGGTCTTTCTGCATCTTTGATAAGTATGAAAGATTTTTTTCTCTTCCCTTTTCCTTCTGCAATGACAACTTTTGCTCCAGCCAAGTATTTTCCCATCCTGCCCACAGTGTCTGCTCCAACACTGTGCCTTCCAGATAAATGGGCTCTTCCTTCACATTAATCATCCCTAATGAGGCAGACATTGTTTCCATAAATTCACTCCCTCCTTAGCGCTTTTTGGATCCCAATATGGAGGCCTTTCATTGCAACTCCTTAGATAGAGGGAGGCAGTTCAGCCAGATCATGAATTTTATTTCATACTTTGTTTAATGTGACTCAGCAAGAGGACTAGAAAGATGTGGTAGTGCCCAGGGGGAGTAAAAGATTACTTTATGCTTTCAGGAATTACAATACCGAATCACATCTATTCTTGCTTTATGATAGGTGCAATGAACTGAGTAGTAGTGTTGTTGCACATCTTCCTTTAGAGGGAAAAAAGGCTACTTCCCATCCTTCCACTATTTGTAGTCATAAAGACACTTTCACACAAGGGTTACCTTTCACAAATGTAGGCATGCACCTTCTTCAGTTATTATTTGGTACCCTACACTTAGCTCTTGACCATAAATAAAGAGGGCTGGCAGCTCCCGAGCAGGTGCTCTGCATGGCAGCTCTTGTGCCTGCTCAAGCAGGGCAGGAGAGAAGCAGAGAAGTCCTGTACATATACGTGAATGGCCACACATCATGTTTTCATCGCAACCAAAATTACGAGGAGAGTTTTGTCCTCAACCATCCTGCACCTGCAAATGTCTGTGATCTCAAGTAATCCTATCCCGCCAACATCTCACACAGATGTGTTTAGCTTTCTTCTCTTTGTGATACTGGACTTTTCAAAGTCCTTTATAAGAAAGAATAAACAATTAAAAAACCCCACATTAATTTGAAATTTTGAGTGTTCTCAAGGAAAAAAACCATAGAACCATTGAAAGACCTCCAAGATCATTAAGTCCAACCTTTGACCAAATGAGGCCCACTAAGCCGCATAAAGTATATATATCATAAAGTGCCACTTCTATTCATTTTTCGAACATTTCCAGGGATAGCAAATCATTCACTTCCCTGGGGAGTGAGTTCCAATGTTTAAACACCAATTAAAAATTTTTTCCTAATATCCAACCTGAACTCAACTGGCACAACTTTTGTCCAGGAAATGAGGACACTTCCTTTTCTCCTACCACTAGCTGCCTAGGAGTAGAAGACGAACCCCATCTGTCACAATCTCCTTTCAGGCAGTTGCAGAGAGCATTAAGGTCTGCCATAAGTTTCCTTTTTCCAGGCTAAACAACCCCAGATCCTTCATCCAGTCCTCATGATACTTGGGTTCCAAACTGTCAGCAGCTCAGCTGTCCTTCTCTGGACATGCTCCACCACCTCAATTTCGTTATTGTAGTGAGTGACCCAGAACCAGGGACAGGATTTGGGGTGAGACCTCACCAGTGCCAAGTACAGGGGGGCAATCAGTGCCCTGGTCCTGCTGGCCACACCATTGCTGATAAAGGCCAGGATGCTTTTGGCTGTCTTCGCCACCAGGGCAGATGCTGGCTCATGTTCAACCACTGTTGACCAGCACCCTCAGGTCCTTTTGCCTGGGCAGTTTATTTAGTCTCATCTTCACGTTACTAAGGACCACCTCTTCTTGTAGGTAATGTGCTGCTTTGAAACTCCTGAACCTGGCTCTGTAGGGTTTTAGGTAACTGGAGCTTTATTAAAGTTCTCCAATGCAAGATTTTCTACACTAGAATCATGAATCTTAGGTCCACCTGGGAACAACTCCACTGGCTTCAATAGTAAATCTGTCCCAGGTCTTCAGAAAATAACTTTCTGGTTTTATATTATAGCTATTCTTGGGGGACAGAGGGGAGGGAAGAGGGACCTGAAGCTATGTATAGAAATTATTTTTTTCCCTAAGTCTCAAACCAATAGACACATCCACTTCAATAATTTAACAGGTTTTTTCCATTTTCTTTTAAGTAGGATCTCTGAGCCAAAGTAAAAAAATCGAGAAGAGACTCCTAACACTTTTGGAAGCTCTCAAAATATGAGAAAATAGCCCTTGGAGACCATAACCTTGAAGGAGAAACACCAAATGCTTTGTCTAACTTTCCACGGATCCTGATATAAAAACATATACAGATTGCCTCGCTCTGTGAAAGAGGAAAGTTAAATCTCCGTCTGGAGTCCCATGAAGACTTTGGGAATTCTAATACCCTGGGGTTTACTAACCTCACTCACTTTGTGTGTAAGGAAGTACATAGAGAAAAGAGTTCATGCAAGGAACTCAACACAACAAAATTGAGGTCACAAATGGCAGTCAGCCAACTGCATGAATGCAACCAGCTTTTTGAATGCTGTTCCCACAAACCTGTGATACAAAAATGTGTTTTGCAATCCACCTTTAACACAAAAGTTTTGACTATATCATCAGCCTATGTAAGTTGGCAGTATTATCTAATGGAGGTGAGTATTCAGAATTTAGCTTGAATTCTGCATGTGAAAATGACCAGAGAACCTCCATTATAATTTCCAAATTACACTACATATTGTAAATGTGTGAAGTCTACGTATATAAGGTGCTCTCTAGGAATTCCTTACATTGAGCCATAATCTCACATTTAACAGAACAGAGCTTCTGATAAAGTCTAGGCTTAAACTACTTTTGTTGTTTTGGGTGTAGCAGCAGATAGTTTCAAGATTCGGGAGGTTTTCCTCCACTCTGAGTCTGCATACAGCAGAGGCCACATTCTTAATCCTTGCAGGGTGGGAGTATTTTCTATGCAGCACAGACCTGGGGATTGCTATCCTTCCCTGCATGGTTTTTACCATAGCATGAAATTCTGATTCAGGTGGGTGTATGTGAAATGATAACTGAGCCTCTATTGTCTCTAAACATAGAGTCACTGCTACATTAATTTAACCAGCAGTGCTTCCTGACAAATGCTTCACACTTCTACAGGAACATTCAGGAGTTACTTCACTCTAAAAAAAAATAGGTTAATTAGACATCTGCTCTTCCCCCTGTTTATGCTGCTTTGTTGTTCTGCTTTCTCATTCTTTCCCAAAATATTGGCACACACAAATAATTTAACTTTCCTCTCTTGCTTTCTGCAATAACTTCCCTCCAGGTTCAGCCCTGGTTTGCTTATCGTCCAGTGCTCCTCCCTAATCCTTCTGCTTCATTTCTCTCTTCCCTTTTCATCCATAATAGCTCATCATCCATGTATTTCTCTTGTCTCCACTCACCCAGGTAAGAAGCATGTCAGCAGTGCAGAACACTGTGTAAATGTTACAGGGCTATATAAATGTTTTCAAATAAGTCCTTCGGGGGAAAAGAGGAAAATTTTTCTCTGGCTGAATTTAAAAATGAGATCTTGCAAACAAGATGAGATAAATTTGTTTGAATTTATATCCTAATATTATGTCCTAAATTTATTCCCAGCACTCTCGTCCTTTTAAAGGAGTACAATAATAGCAGATGAGCATGATTCCACCTCTTTTTAAACAGAAAATCAGCCATGTCTCTTCTGTATCCATCTCAGCAGACCTGAGCACAACCTTAGGCTCACTTAAGCTTTCTCATGGTAAGAGAAGATCAGAAAGCAGTGCTCCAAGGTAATTTTGTTCCAAAAACGAAGTTGAGGGACTATCCCACCTCAAGGTGAGCTTACAAACGAGTCTCCTTGAATTAAGAAAAATATGGTAGAATCATTGAATGGTTTGGGTTGAAAGAGAACTTAAGGTCATCCAGGTCCACCACCCCTGACAGGGACACCTTCCACTAGATGAGGCTGGTGGCCTTGCACACTGCCAGGGATGGTGCATCCAGGACTTCTCTGGGCAGCCTGTTCCAGTAATATCTAACCTAAACCTACACTCTTTCAGTTTAAAGCCATTACCCCTTATCCTAACATGACAAGCTCTTGTGAAAAGTCCCTCTCCATCTCTCTTGTAGTCCCATTTACATAGGGAGAGGTGCTACAAGGTCTCCCTGAAGCCTTCTGCTCTCCGGTAGGAAGAGTCCCAGATCTCTCAGCCTGTCTTCCCAGCAGATGTGCTCCAGCTGTCTGATCATCTTTGTGGCCCTTCTCCATACTCACTAAAATAGATCTACATCCTTCTTATGTGGGATGCAAAATTTTNTTAAAGCCATTACCCCTTATCCTAACATGACAAGCTCTTGTGAAAAGTCCCTCTCCATCTCTCTTGTAGTCCCATTTACATAGGGAGAGGTGCTACAAGGTCTCCCTGAAGCCTGCTGTTCTCCGGTAGGAGGAGTCCCAGATCTCTCAGCCTGTCTTCCCAGCAGATGTGCTCCAGCTGTCTGATCATCTTTGTGGCCCTTCTCCATACTCACTAAAATAGATCTACATCCTTCTTATGTGGGATGCAAAATTTTAGGTGGGGTCTCACAAGGGCAGAGTAGAGGGGCAAAATAAATCCCCTCCCTCGACCTGGTCATCCCACTGCTTTTGATGCAGCCCAGGATATGGTTGGTCTTCTGTGCTGCAACTGCACTCTGATGGGCCAAGCTGAGCTTCTCATCAACCAACACCTCCAAGTACTCATCTTCAGGGCTGCTCTCAATCCATTCTTCACCAAGCCTGTATTCATGCTTGGGATTGCCCTGATCCATGTGCAGAACTTTGAAATATAACAAAACATTTTCATATTCTGGAATAATAATCACATGAAATAATAATAAGACAAATTTAATATGATAAGTAGGGTTCAAAGGCTTAGGAAGTCTCTTGAAGTGTCGTTAATGAAAGAGGAAACCTTGTCCTACAGCCTCATATTCATCTCTATAAATGTATGTACTTCGCACACCGTCCTGCTTATGTGCTGTTCTGTGGATCAGCTGTTAGGAACCACAAAGCTAAAGTAAGGGAGAACAATTCCAGCCATCTGTTCAGCATCCTCAGCTGACCATTTTCTCAAGCCTGAGGCAACAGTGTTTGATACAATGAAGATGCTACCAACAGAGGAAGAATTGAGGGTTCCCAGATATTTTCTAGAAACAAAGCGTGGGACGGAGGCAGACCACATGCTTGAATTAGAAACCGACATAATATATTAATGTGAAGATAATTTGAAACTTGTATGATAAAATGGGGTGTAAATTTCTAGGGAGGAAAATCTAGTGGTTTTCTACCTGACAATTTACTCAGCAGCCTGTGTGAACTGAGGGGAAAACACTGGTTATTCTCTTTCACCTCTAGATCTTGATTCAACTCTCACAAAATGGATCGGTAATACTGCCTTGAATATACCCAGTTAACACGCATCTCAGCTGAACACGGTGACAGATCTGTTAAAGCCAATCTCAAATCTCAGTGGAGCGATAGTACTTGGGTAAAAAGTAGAAGGCTGCAAACAGTCAGATGTTCTGGGCTTGTTTAACTTTTTCCAGACTGAAAAGAATTGAAATATAGGAATGTTGCATTTACTGCTAGCACAGAAAATGCCAAAGTGTTTGAACAGGAATGCCAAGAGCTTCCTGGCGTTTTCTGAGAGTTCACTGTCTGGGATGCTATTCCTTGTGGGAATATGTGACAACAGACATTAGTCACTGCTGCAGATATTAACACAGCAAGCCAACAACATTGCACGCACTGATTCTTCCTTTCCTTTCAGTGCAAACACGAAGCAAGCCTAAACAAAGACCAGAAGCACACCATATCCCTTGGGATAGGATTATGCTTTGTTCTCGGGTTCTCTTTTGGAAGAATGACTCTCAAAGTAGAGTTTTGCACAGTGCATTTTGGTTTCTCAAAGGCATTTAGCAGAACATAAGTATACATGATTCTTTCACCTCTTAAAAACATTGACCACCTCTCAGCTATTGTAACACTCGAATTTCTGGCTTTGCTAGGCAGCATGGAGGGCTCAGCATAACTCTAGAAGTGAGAATACAGGGCTGTAGAGCTCCATTAAATAGAAGGATATCTCTTGAGGTACAGATCTCAGACTGACAGATGGCTGTACGAGGGAAGAATTTGGACAAAGTAAATCCAGAAATTCTGCAAATCTTTTTGAAGTTCCCACTTTGGGAAATGACAGACACATTAGTGGTCTTACAGGGTTAGAGAAACAAAGGTGGATCACCAGAGGGAACACTGTGTATCGTCACTCAGGTCTGCCTCATTTTTTTCTACTTAAACTAATAAAAAATTGATGGGCATCTGCAAAATTCAGATTATTTAGATCCACTGTTAGAGTACGGGGCAAATTGAGGGAAGGCTGTGACAGAAGTACATACAGATATTGAAGCAACTGCCTAAGTAGGAATATCAGTAGATTTCCCTACGCAGGAAGACAGTATGGTTTAGCATAAACTGGACTACTGAACTATTATGGCATTACCGTTTACATATGCATCCTGAAAATATACAATATCTCCATGCATCACCAGATAGAGATTTCTCTTGGGTCTTCATATGTAGTGGTTAACCTAGCAAGCTGATAATAAATATTCTGGTGTATTAAACTGTAACAATGACTTACTCTTTCTTTTGTTTCTAAAATGTGCACCCTAACTTAATCCACCGAAATCTCAACTTCACTTGAAAGCTGTCCTCATAAACATGATTTCACCTAGATTCCAAGGAGATTCTATGCAAGTAAGCTCCTGATCGGCATCGTATTAAGACATGAGATTGTGCTGCAAAGCACCTTCATGTGAAAAACCAGCAGTGTTCAGCAAGAAATCAAGTAACATCTATGACATATTGTTGTCTTAGATGAACTTGGAACCAACTGCAGAGCTGCGTGCAACTGTTTGCTGTTCATCAAAATCTGAAAATCTGTTTCAGAAAGCCATATTCTCATGTTTGAACTGTGAAATAAAAAATCTCCTCCCAAGCACACAACAGAAGAGAGAATTCTTTCTCTAACTATACTAAGCATCATAGTGGACGTGCATTCTTAATATGCTCACCTTTGTCCTGCCATGAGTCATATTTGGTTTTTTCCCCAATGGAGATGCACATGAACAAACAGCCCAGCCACTGCAACCTAGATCAGATATTGATATTGGCCAAGAAGATGTCTTTTTCTTGTCCTATTGCTATTTTTTTTATAATAGAGTGAGAATTTGAGTGCTTGCAAGAGGCAACAGAGGTACTTCATACAGAAAACTGCAAGCAAAGCCAGAAAGCAATCTGTTGCAATATTAACTGATACCTTTCAGATCAGGTGAAATGGACAGAAATCCCAGAATATCTGTTTCTATGATGAAGGGAACATGAAGTTCTGTTAAACTTGTAGTCCAGAAAGTGAGGAAAGGAACGATACTGAAGCTTGGCAGAAGACAAGGGAAAGGAATTGAAGACTCACTCGTAAAAAGCTTTCACCATGCACAAATCCTAGAGTTAGGATGAAAAGACTTGGAGAGGGAAGTTGTTAAATATAAGAGAATTATTTTATTGGCCTGAGATATTTTGTGGCGTCTCTAACCTCTTACCTATACTATTGCAGAAGGAGGGGAAGAGGAAGGATCTTATACTCTTTTCTCAAAAATATCACTTTCACTTAATAAAAATGAGTTCCAGAAAGAGGCTGGCAATAAGGCTAAGATGTTTTACCTCCTAAATAAACAGTAACCTTGTAATTCACAAGAAAGGGTCATAGAAAAACCTTTTCTTATCACTCCCAACATTCCGTGATATTCTATTTTCTGCCTCTGAGAAAAATATTGAAGTTGTTTGCTATGCCTGGAGTCATGTTTACTAGGGTCAAGAAGGAAAAGGATGAACAAGACTGAATTGTCCTCTTGCGGGACTGCCAGAGCATATTTTATTTGTTGTGCATGCATACAAGAGTGAGCAAGTCTGCTGGTCTATTGTCAGCCTGGCTGGGCTGCTCGCAGAGCTGCCAGAGAAAGATGCATTAGAGGTCCCCTCCAGTCCCCAGTAGGCTGCCTTGTCTGGAGCTTGATTTAGCAAGATATGCATTGCTAGTTACAGTTAAGCAAACTGGCAGCATTGTAGGAGTAGCTAAAAGAGCTGAAGCGTCCAAGAAGGTTATTTTGCATGAATTATGATTTTGGCCACCTTCGACACAATGCTGCCTTAGATGCTGCCTTCAGGATGGGTTCTTTGCACTTGGCAGTCCATCTGCCCCTCCAACAATGGCCAAGCCCAATTTATCAAGTGCAAACAGAGAAATGAAAGATTTATGAGCATTGTATAACCCCTTAATCAGTGTAATAGAGCTTTTTCAAAAGAGGATTACATGATAGATAAAATATATGGCGAGAGATTTGACCTTGGCATTTCACCATGGGTAATGGCGCACAGTGAATTTGACAGAAAACAGATCTTGCCTGAAACAAACACCAAGCATAAGCCAGTGATGAGACATGCCAGGTCCCAGCCACTCTGAATAAGGAGCAGGCAGAAATGAGGCTGGATATAACAACAGAAGTAAAAGCCAGACAGGACCTAGTCCTTGGGCAATGCAATGAGTGCTTCAAACCTCAGAGTGTATATTTAAAATGAAAACCAATGTAAAAGATTCACTGTGAGAGCAGGCAAAAACCTTTTCAAAAAAAAGCTTTGACATGCAGTGGTTGCTGCAGACAAGCAGCAATGGGTAAGTTCAGACTGTTTACTGAGCTTTTCACCTTGAGTATGAGAGAATAAAAAGCTCATTAGGAGATGATGTCTCCAAGAACCCGCACAATAACAGTATATTTCTTAATGGTGATATTTTGAAGAGATTATAACCCTTATCCCTTAGTATTACTGCAGTGAAGGATACTGAAGATGGTGAAGCCTTCTCTCTGGACTACTTGCCATGCGGAGGAAGTGTCTTGTCTCAGACAAGGGATTTTAAGACAAGTCCCACTGAGCATCTTTATATCTCAGATAATTTACTCTCTGGACATCTTTCTCAAATTTTACAGGTGAAGTCAGAGCAGACTAAATAAAAGAGTCAGATTCTTTTTCAGTGGTGCCTAGGGACACGACAAAAAAGCAATGGGAACAAACTGGGACACTGGAGGCTCCATTCTTCACTTTCACTGTGAAGACGTCTGGGTAGTAGTACAGGTTGACCAGAAATGTCATAGGGACTCTATCCCTGGAGATGTTCTAAAGCCAACTGGGCATGGTCCTAGGCAGTGCAGTGTAGGAGGCCCTATTTGAGCAGATGACCTCCAGAACAAATCTCAGCTACTTTGTGCAATCCCAACAAGAGGTAAAATTTTGGGTGAGAAGGTGTTACTTTCACAACCATATTTCGAAGTAGAGTCATGTTTTATCTCCTTAGCTTTCAGACTTCCTTTAGCTCTTGGTGTTTGCTCATACCTGGGACACTTCAAACAGTTGTTCTCACATTGAGTAACTCCAGACACAATCTCTTACATCACACAAGTTACATTTGTCTGCAACGCCACGTACTGGCACTCCTCCTTATTGGTATCAGCCAGAGATTGTATCCCCATCCATTGCTCTGTCTCACTTCTTCCATCTTTACATTCTTCTTCCTTTAATCTTGCTGCTCTTGTTCTGCATAATAGGGGAGAAAAAATATTGTTCAGAAACACTAGCAGTGTTTCCACTGGGCAAATTGAGAAAATGAACAGATTATTCGCTGGTAGCTGGAATAAGATGTGAGTGAAATTGCTTACAATTATATTCTGCAAGGTGTTTGAGCGGAGAAGAGGGAGAAGACTGAAGAATTCTAATATTGCAAGCCAACACTTTGAAAGACATTTAATTTTGGAATAATATAGGAAGTTATCAGAACTGTAAGCTATCCATTGAAGATTTGCTGCAAGCCTTCAGCAGCCTGGTGTGAAAGGCATAAAGAGAGTGCTCTTGGATGTAGGAAAGCAAGGGGCAGAGCAACTGAGTACTCAGATCACCTTCTAGATAAAAGCATGTTTTTCTACTCCTCTACTTCTTCCTCAAAGCATTAACTCTCACCTAGAGGCCACTCTGTAAAGGTACAGCTATTTTAAGAATAATTTGGCCTGTGGCTAGCCTACTTTGGGAAGAGGACTAGGGAAAATTGCTCCTTTGGCTAGTAGAAGAGAGTAGAGTCAACTAACCACTATCCTCCTCCCTGCACGCAACTTTATTAGGAGAACCTAAAACTCCAAGAAGATGCCAAAATAGAAAGTTTCACTACTAACTGACCGGAAAAAATGCCTCCCTACCTTGCTTCCTCATAAAATCCGAAGTTATTCTAGTTCAGCTTCCAACAATTGCTCACTGAACAGGCACATAAGTCATCCCAGCGGCAAGCAAAGGCGGGGCTCTTTCAGACTGCTGCACTGCATGGGATTCTTGTGTCCCTGGTGCCAGCTCTGTTAGGAACATTCTACATATATGTGTTTGTGTGACACACCGTGGGAATTAGCAGCATGAATGATGTCTCTTCCACCTGGGTTTTGGAGATAAGAAAGCCCCCACAAATTCTTATTTTATTTAAAATTTCACTTCAGTGCCTTGAGCCTACTCCCTACCACACTTACTCACCAGTCCCTAGAGAGTGGAAGTCACATAGGGGAACTGAGCTCACATTTAGTACATTCAGTCTTGTTTCCCTAAAAAGGCAAAAACTTGCCATTTACAAGTCAGGCTCACATGCTCTGCTGTAAAGGATAATGCTCTTCACCTCCTGTCAACAAGCTAATTAATCTATCTAACAATTTTTTAGAAATTCCTAGAAAATGTAATAACGTTCCCCTGTTGCTGGGAGCTTGCAGCACTCCTCTAGCTAAACACAGTAACTAGGCAGAGGCAGACAATACCATGAGCTACCAGCTACTTTGTGAGCCCCTGCCACATGTCCTCAGACAGACCTAGAACACAAGGCATAAACACAGAGACATGACTGCACCCCTCGTGACCAGATGACTGCCCAGAAAAAATGTTACTAGAAGTGCTACTTACTGAGAGTCTGCTTTCCTGCAGCACTATCTGATTACTACACTCCCAGACCCAGCAGTTAGAGGCACACCTGGGCTCAAGGCTGATTATATTCCCTGGCTCTATTGGCCACTGCTGAGGGCTGATTTCAGCAAAGCTGCTCAACTGACTCCTGCATGGAACTCAGCCTAATGAATTCCTGG
The DNA here is from genome assembly GCA_013398015.1 of Oreocharis arfaki. Classification (NCBI taxonomy): domain Eukaryota; kingdom Metazoa; phylum Chordata; class Aves; order Passeriformes; family Paramythiidae; genus Oreocharis; species Oreocharis arfaki. The sequence continues at coordinate 205,420 of VZRR01010913.1, read as the reverse complement.
AAAAATGTCAATGCCCCAGAACTTTATCCAAGCCTCAACATAAGCCTTATCCAATACTCCCAACAGCTACAATTGATCTATTCTTGTTTATTATCAGGTTGACCCACTATAAACTATAATAAGACAGATTGTAAGTGCATTGGGTTGTTTTATAGCTTCTCTGTAGAATGTCTTAATTAGTATTCTTGATATGCTTCGAACACAAGTAAAGTGATAAAAATATTGGCAGTATTTTGCCTTATGCAATATGATCATTTTTGTTCTCATGTGACTCCAAGAAGCATTTTATGACTAAGTGTAGGAGAGTAGGAAGCACCTATGGCAAAAAGTTCCCTGATTCTATAAAATGAAAATGATGGAAGGTCAAAAAAATCTTTCAACTCTCATGAACTCCTGTGGACATCTTTGCAATATTGTCTTCTGTGTCCAACAACAGCAACAACACATATATCTCAACCAGACAAATCACCACTCTTCTGTTCTAAACTGATACTGTTGTCATATGAGCTCCCACATGAGTTCCTGCTATGGCCAAACCACCTCTTTTTTCTGTTCAGGAGTAAAGCTCCACAGCAAGCAATAATGGTGCTGCCTCCATCACTTTTATCTCTGTAATTCTTTCTACGGTGATTTGACAGTGCTATTAATATTGACAATTTTCTGGTTTTACCAGATGGTAGAAATTCAATGTAGACTTATTTTGCTTTTCAAAAGAATATACACGTAGTTCCACACATACCCTGACTTGCTTTAATTAATGGTCTGTATAGCCTTACCATGGCAGGAAAAAATCAGCGTTCTCTAGGACTGTCCATCCTAGATTACTGCAGACAGCAATAATTTCTAATGAACTGTGCATAATATCCTGTCCATTGTTCTTGAGTAATACTTGATGACTTAAAATAGAACTCACAAAAACTATTGAGCAGCTTCATAATGAATTTTGCCTCGGCAAATGCCGAAATGGCAACATTTTCTCCTTTATGACCAGTACGAACTGTGGGAAAAAGGAGAGGAAGAGGAATAAATATGACTGGGCATTAGTAAGAGAGATACAAATCAATGCACTTACCTGATCACGACAGTCTGTCCTGTTGTGTCCTTAAGCTCTATTTCCATTTTGTTGACTTTGTTCTATTTTCTGGATATGAATAAGGCAATATGTATGCGATTTGCTACCAAACTTCAAGTTGGATTACCAGTGATTTGAAGACCAAAAACAGAAAAACCCAGGACTGGATCTGGGATAAACAGGATCGTGGGATTGTGGATGGACTTAATGTCTGGTTTGTGTGTCTTTAAACCAATAAAGCTGGGGTGTCTGCATGTCTATTTGGAAAGCACAATCCTGGTGAGCTGGCAAGGAGGAGCAGGATCAGGCTGTGGTGGATTCAAGTGCTGAGCGTGCTTGTGTGGGTGGTGATAAAGGCATCTCCTCTCTGTCCGCATTGGTGCGTACTTGGCGCTCGCTGTATTGTGTGGTGGCTTTTCTCATTTTTGGAGTTCACACTCAGCCTTGCAATTGGATGAATCTGCCAAGGAGAACAGCAACAAACAAGACAGGGGAGGACAAGCCCCCAGGTCTTAAGTCATCCATATTTGGTTTCACTTAACAAGATCCTGCCACTCCTGCTTTTTTCATGCCAAATCAGTAAATGCTATGGCACCCATTACTGCAGTGTAAACACACAGTACCTGTGTTCAGTTCAGTTTCCTGCCCGATGCAGGACTTTCAATTCTGTTTTCCTGTTTTCCCTTCCAGATTTAAGCAGCTCTCCAGGAGCTGACCCATTTCCTCATCTTAACTCCCAAAGCTCCCCGTTCTGGAAGGGTTTGTGTCAAATACAGTGGCTGACCTAAATGTGTGGTGACTGATGCAGCAGTGCACCTAAATGTTGGCAGAGGAGCTCTGAAGAGTGGGGGGTAGAGCCATGCACAAAATGTCTAGACTGGGAAATAATAAAAATCATTGATTTTCTAAATTCTGTCGATTAGACCGTGGCACTAAGTGCCATGCCCAGAGGTTTCTTGAGCACCTCCAGAGATGGTGATGGTACCACCACTCTGGGCAGTCTGTTCCAATGCTTAACAAACCTTTTCCTGAAGAAATTCCTCCTGATGTCCAATCCTTCTGAATCTCCCCCGATGCAGCTTGCGTTGATAATACAGCCCTCTTCCCTTAGGAACCTGAAACCTGAACCTGAATCCTATTGAAATTGAGCTAACTCTGCATATAGTCATCACATGTATCTTTGTATCTGTAGCATAATTAGTCCAAAACCTAAAAATCCACACATCAGAAGAAAGTTACCTGGACCCTATTTGCCAGTGGCTATAAACAATTCTGTTTGAGCTCCATCAGTGCCAATCAGTGTTTTGTCGTGAGAAGGACAGTCCAAGTCTTGTCTTTGCCCTTGCAATTAAATTCTGGAGGCTGTTGTTGTGTAGCTACTTTCAACCTCAAAACTTGCATAGTTTACACTTTCCTCAGAGAATATATAAGCTCTGCAAAATCATTAGTTAATTACAGACATCAGTTTCGAAAGTACAGGTATAAATCCTTGAGTTAACACCCTTGATCGTTAAACCCGAAATAGGATTTTAAGAGTTTAATTTAGTTTTTGCTATTTCTCCCATGATGTTTTTTTCTCCGTCTGTCTTCTCAAGCAGTGAAAGGAGGCCAAGAGACTTGATTCTTTACTTTTCCTGCTCCAGCATGGTTTTGCCTTTATGGGGATTGTGCCATTTAAATCATAATAAGCCGTCTTCAAAATAGAGCATAAAAACTTTTGCAATTATTATTTGCAAAACATTCCTTAGACTGCAAGCAGTTTGGGTACAAACAGTTTCATTGAGGGTTTTAGGTGATATTATAATAAGAACAATAAAATATATCTTGTGGCCAAATTTTAAGTTTCCTTCAAACTTTTTGATTTCTCTCCATCTTTGGCAGAGCTGAATGAAGAGGGCTGTAAAAATTGACAATTTTTTCTATGTTTGTTTTTCGTGCTACTTCCCAGCATAAGACTCCTGTGCTGAGTAGTTGCTTTTGCTGCTTTGTTTAGGCCAGTGTGTATTAGTTAGATATCTAGCTGTGGTTTTCTTCACTGTGTCACTTTGCTCTGAAGGTGTATGAATATTTCATTGTCACATTTTAATTGGAAAGCTGACTCTTGTCGATAAACACCACAGATTTAAAGCATTGAATATATTTAAAACACTACTGACAAAAATCTATATATTTAAGTCCTTGAAATGATCTTATGTTCAGCTCACTACTTGTGGTGTCATAGTGATATCAGTGGAACTGCTCCATGAGCATCAAGCACATGTCAGTCTTGCAGACAGTTCTTTTCATTGCTAGTGTTTCAGCAGTGATATCACTATTTTAAAAATGGGAAAATATGGCAACAGAGCTACAAAAAAAACCCAGCAGGAGACCTGGGTTTCAGTCCCAGAAATGCTGTCCAATTACATAATATTTTTTTCTTCCATCTCTTCCCCATTAGCTCTTCTAGTGTATTGCCTCAATAAAGTATATGAGCACTCATTTTTAGGAAGCAAGTGCTGGCATGCTGATGATAAGCCTCCTTTTATATTAAACTTTTAATTTGACAAAAGTGTTATTTAATGACTTCAACACTGAAACATGAGCAATTACCAGGACAAGATTCTTATTTGAGGTACAGCAAACCATAAACAAAAAATGCTTTTACTATTAGGAAACTTAGTTACACTTAAGTGAAAAAAAAGTAAGTTGTACAGCCAGTTAATCATAAAATATATTCAATGCATTTGTTATTTTAAACCTTTACTTATGTTAAAATATCTTTTTTAAAAAAATTATTAAGAGTTTGGTTTTCTTCCTCTCCTACAAAATTGAAGAATTGGACTGGTCCACTCTTAGTCTGCTTTTCCTCTTTCTTTCATGCTTGAAATAATTTCCTGCCGTATTATGTTCATTTAAATGAGGAATGTAATGAGACAGTGATACTTCCCTTTGATATTTTTAATTATCTGCCTTGAAAGTAATTAAGCAGGGAGAAGGGAACGTGGAATTCTTTTTCCTATGAGACAGCAGACCAGGTAGAGTAGTTTCTGTTCCGCTTGCCGGAGTAAACTGTCTACATGTTGAATTATCACCGATGTGCCCTGGATGCAATGCCCAGAGATGCAAAGACATCCATTCACACCCAATAAAATCTCAGGTAGAGAAACAAGTCTCCACTGGCAGTGAATAAATGTGGTTTTATGTGAGGAAAAAACATTGTTGTTCCTTCATCATTAACTATCACACTGCATGCCAGGGAAGGCGCGAAGATGAATCTCAGGGTCAAGGTTACAGGAATTGTCTCCTTTTTGGAGGGCAAAAGCCCACATCACTCACAGTGCTCAGGCTGCTGACCTCTGCCACTGAGCCAAGGTGCCACTCTTCTCCTGTGTGTCAGGTGAATGAAGATTCCCAGCGGCTCTGTTTTCACACCATAGGGAAGGAGAGTTGTGCTTAGATTACAGCCAGGACAGTGCTCCTTGCACAGTGTCCATTGGGTACTCAGTGCCCCAGCAAAAAGTGGGTGCTGAGTTGGTGAGTCTTTGCCCCTGCTCTGGAACTTGTCAGGAGTAAGAGAGAAGACTCTAAGAGATAGGAGCAGTAGAAGGGGATTTGCCAGGATTGGTGGAAACACGTGGCACTGCGTGGGATTGTCAGTTTTCCCCTGTGATTGATGGGAAGAAAATGAGACCAGAAAATTACGAAAACACTCACCTTGATTTCATTCCCTGATTTGGATTCTTGGAAAGAGGACTGTAGCTTATTCTTCAGTGTTAGGAGTTCTTATTAAATATTTAAACTCCAGAGGCACAGGGCCAAACTCCATCCACATTAACTCACAAGGTTAGCAGAGCAAGAATCTAAACGACTTTTTCATGTGGGAAATGTCTTCCTGGGGGTTTTTGTCTTTTAGGCCTGTTTTGTTGGTGCTTTCATCTACCGTTATACTGCAAATCACTCAGTCTTACTGAGCAACCTTACATAGGTGAATGTCTGAGCAGAATGGAACTTGTTGTGGATGGAAGTCATCACCCACATCCAGGGAACAACACTCTCAAACTTCACATGTAAAATGGTGGGCACAACGCTGCTAGTCGTATTTCAGGCCTTGACTGTCACAACAGACATGTCTACGAAAACCCCAGCTCAGGGTATTGTAGCAGTCAAAAAGCACACAAAATACTAGAAAAATAGAGAGGAGCAGAGAACTTTTTTCTTTCCGCAATGTGAATCCAAGGTTCAGCCATGTGTTGAGATTATTTTTCAGGTCCTTTGTCCCATAGGAGCACTGGAACAATGCCATCAAAGGCACTAAACAGCAGCTCCCTCACGAGGAATGCTTGATTATCCTGGGACTTTTTACTCTGAAAAAGAGACATTGAAAGGGAAATACATAACTGTCTGTGAGAAGTGACACAGTGTGAGAAAGGGAAAGGTGCTTGCTGTCGCCACCAAAGCAAAAGCGAGAGGCATCCAATGGCGCTAACAGCAGTCAGACCCAAAACTAGCAAAAGGCTTCACATAACACACAGTGGAGTCCTGGCACTCCTTGCCAAAGTATGGTCATGAGGCTCCAAGGGGAAATTACAAAGTGTTTGGAAAAGAAAACCTACTGAAGATTAATAAATATGCAGATATGTCATTTGTCTTAGGTCAGGAAGTCGCTGACCTCAAAGTTTGAGTTGTAGAGTAGAGGAAGAGGAATTGAATATATTTTTGTTCCTGTACTTGTTCTTCCCCAGGCTACTACTTTTGGTCAATGTTTGAGCACAGATACTGCGCTAGGTTGATTTTTGCCCTGACCCAGTTAAGTCTGCTCTTATGTTCTTAACCTTCCTTGCAGATGCCAAATTACTAAAATCCCCACAATACTTTTAGCAGCACTTTGCGCAATTTTAGGTGAAGAGCTGCTGCCTTCCTTGCTGTGGGATTCTGCACATCAGGCGTGGCTGCTCCTGAGGCAATAGAAGTAAAGGGAAGGCAAAGGTCATGATACAACTTGAAAGAAGACTGAGTCCCATGACTGGGATGTCAGCCTGACCTTTATACCTGGATACAGCCTGGCTGGCTTTTGAGGCTTTTAATGGAGGAAAAAACAATTCATTTGAGGACTTGAGCTACCCATAGTCTTTCCTGCAACCAGTCCATCTCCTCATAGACATACACACAGTAAGTTTTAAGCAGTGGCTCAAATATAAACAAACTGGTATCTTAGATGGTGAAGTTAAATTGGAAACAAATTTCTGTGCACAAGAACTCTGGATAGAATCTGTGCTCATGTAGCCCCTGAGAGAAGCTGCCACAACAAAGGAGCCTCTCATAGATTCATAGAATTATAGGATGGTTTGGGTTGGAAAAGACCCTAAAGATTATCTAGTTCCAAACCCCCTGCCATGGGCAGGGACAACTTCCACTGCACCAGGCTGGTTAAAGCCCTATCCAACCTGGCATGAATATCGCCAGTTATGAGGCATGCACAGGTTCTCTGGGCAACCTGTTCCTGAGTGTCACCACACTCACAGTAAAGAATTTCTTCCTTTTATCAAATCTAAATCTGCCCTCTACAGTCTAAAGCCACTACCCCTTGTCCTCCCTCTGTAAGTCTCTTTTAGCCCTTTTTAGGTACTGGCAGATGCTATAAGGTCAACCCAGAGCCTTCTCTTTTTCAGGCTGAACTATCTCAGCTCTCTCAGCCTGTCTTCACAGCAGAGGGGCTCCAGGCTCTGATCATCTTCTGGGACCTCCTCTGGACTCACTTCAACTGGTCCACAGAATCACAGAATGGGTAAGGTTGGAAAGCACCACAGTGGGTCACCCAGTCCAAGCTCCCTGCTCAAGCAGGGTCATCCTAGAGCACATGGCACAGGATTGGATCCAGGCAGTTCTTGAATATCTCCAGTATGGTAGACTCTACAACCTCTCTGGGTAGTCTGCTCTTCACATCCTCATGTTGTGAGCCCCAGAGTTGGACACAATAGTCTGTTTGGGGTGTATTGGAGTAGAGGGGCAGAATCACCTCACTCAACCTGCTGGTCACACTTCTTTTGATGTAACCCAGGATACAATTGGTTTTCTGGGATGTGAGTGCACATTGCCAGGTCATGCTGAGCTTGTTATCCACCGACAACCTCAAGTCCTTCTCAGGGCGGCTCTGAATCCACCCTCCACTCAGTCTATGTTTGTGCATGGGATTGCCCAGATCTGTGTGCAAGAGCTTGCACTTGCCCTAGTAAATTTCATAAAGTTTGCATAGACCCACCTCTCAAGCCTGTCAAAGTCCTTTCTCACATCTGTATATGAATGTGACCTCACTCAGGGTTATTTCCAGATGGTCCTTGGCAGATGTACATAAGCACTAGGTCAATTATCTGCGCTGCTCCTTTCGTTACATGCAAGAAAGGAGGGATGAATTAAACTCTCTCAAAATAGCTCGATCCATTCTCTGGAGCTTTTGACATTTGTCACAGCCAGCTAGAGTGGACTGTGGGAAACAGCTATGCTGCTGAGACTTTTTACCATCTTAAATGACTAAGAGATTCATCATTAGGCATGTCCTGTCATTTTCACATTGTGAATTTTGAGATAATGCATTGGTATGCAAGACTAAGGACTCTCAGACTTCATCTTCCCCTGGGCATTAATTCTCCACACACTTTCTAAAGCCTGTTCTATCAGGCAGTGGGATCTGCCCCTGGTCATGGCTAAATGCCTCCTCATGATGAGTAAAGATAGAAGCAAAGAGAAGTGAACTTTTCCACAGCTTACTGCATCTGCATCCAATTCCCGGTGCACTGCTGCTATTATTTCTAAGTGGTCAAATTTTAATCTTGTTTTCCATAGCTCTAAACAGAAAATATATTTGAAAACTGCATTATGATTACCTTAATTCAGCCCTGCAATTTGACTTTTGCTATTTCATTTTATTCCTCAAATAATGCTTTTAACTCATTTCTGTTTATTTGTGGATCTCTCACAACACTGCTTCCTGCAGGATTATTTACTGTCATTTATTCATTTATTCAGTTATTTAGGGCATAACTCGAAAAATTATCTAGCTTTGGGTAAATGCAGCTTTTTTCTTTTAGGTTCCCCACATCTCCGCCTGTGATTTCTTGTCAGCACTCTCAAATTGAACTGGATGGGTGCTCACTTGAGAGAAATCTGAATGCATCGGGGGGTGGTAGGTTTGGGGACGCAGTGAGTAGCAATGTTCCTATTGAATTAGCACCAAACCTCTGTTTCCAGGCAATGTAGAACGTGCCATGTTGCTAAAGGTGCTTAAAAGACTCAGCTTCTATTTTCTTTTTTTTTTTTCTTAAGTGGAGCTGGTTTATTTGGTCTAAGTAGACTAGGAAAAGATGTGTACAGAGGCACTGAACAGAGAGAATTTATGGGGATGTTCTCTTTTAATAATAACACAGTAACAGTCATAAAAAGCTTATAGAATTTTATCATATTCTTAAACAATATTAAGACAGCATAATGAATCAATTCAACACTACAAAAGGTCAGAACTAATCTTGCACCCTTTATCTTCACCCAGTTTGTATGAGTCCAACACAGCGTCACCTTTCCCCAGCTTCACCTGAAATTGCCACAGGAAGCTCTAACCGGGTGGTCTGGAAAAATATTCAGAGATCATCTAGTTGCACATACATGGAAAGCTGGTAGGAAAAGAAATGAAGGATGTCAAAGTCCTTTGCTGTCTCCATTATTGTTATTGTGGTAAAGTGTGCCCTCTTTAAAAATCCAGTGTGTGAGAAGCCAGCTCTTGTTGAGAGTGACAAACACAAACCCTCTAGGCAGAGAGAGTAAGCATCTTGCTAGTGCCTGATTTTGTCTCTGTGTAGGAGCTAAATCGATCTAGGACTCTCAGCAGTTTGGAGAAGTGACCACTGTTAAAGGCTGGAAGTGTCTGACCAGTGTTAAAGGCTGTTCTGTTGCTTCTCTGAGCTTGTTCATAATGATTTCAGCTAAAGAGGTGCTTCTTTTGCACAGTAGGTAGCCCTGCTGCTCCAAGGGCAGAGATGAAGAGGTCCCTGAGCTGTCTCCTTGCTCCTTGGTAAGACTCATTTGATGCTTTGCCAGTTGTCTACTTTCCTATGTTCTCTACTGCTCATATTTGTCTTGTTTTGATGCACCCTTTCTGACAACATGCTGCTTTGGGGAAACTGTCCAGTGTAGTGGTAAGAATAGAATCCTGGAATAGAATGTCACAGGTACTAATCTAGCTCTAGCAAGACCTTGTTCTTGAGTGAATCATTAAATGTCATTGTGATATTTTTTTCCTTCCAAGTGTTAAGAGAAAACGACAAATTCCTAATGTAACTATTAGAGGTATTGTGAGGCTTATTACACCACAGTCTTTTAAAGTGATCTGAGATTGGGAAGTGGAAAAAACATCTTCAAGACTCAATCAGTGGTACCAAATTTGCTGTTTATTATTAGTATTAGTTAATAATTAACACCCGTATAAATTCATTGAGATACGTCAACTTCATTTACCAGCATTAAAGAACATTAGACATGTAATGCAGGAAGGTAGCATAGTAAAAAATGTCCTTTCCAATGAAGCATTATATTACTCATGAAAGCAAGCTACTGTTTACCCCAAAAGGGCACAGTATTACACTGTGTGTGTGAGACCCTCACAAGGAATTACCAGATTCTGTATAAAGGTTAACAGCAGGCTCAACTAAGAATCTTTAATGTGAGGGAATTACATTATTCACACAAATGTATTATCAATAGAACACGTAGCATGGTTTGTGCGAACTACTATTAACTACCATCAGTCTGCATTTCTCTGGTTTTGGTTTTTTTCATAAAATTTATATGGTAACAATACTGGCCATACTTCTTCAACATAAGTGCTCTTGGGTAAAGAGCTGAGGTTGATGACATTAATCTTTGATTCAATCTGTTATGCCCAATTCTTTATTTATGGAACGAAGAGAGGGACAAAATCATTCAGAGGGAAAAATATTATAAATCTGATATTTTCTGAGAATTTAAATTTCACCTTCCTCCTTAAAAGTAACTTTCAGGTTTGTATTTTTTTTTTTTTAACTTAAATCTGTTTATAAGTGCTTGAGATTTTAAAAAGTATTTCATTTGATGCTAATAGACTTTTTAAAATTATGTTGTAGAATTGATAGTAGGTCAGGTTGCAGGTTGCACAGCTTCATAATAAAAAAGATTATATTTTAGGTTATAGAGATTGCAAAGCCTTTCCTATTATAACTGCAGAAAGATACATTTGAAATTTTCTGAAGAACTGTGCTGATGAACCACTTTGTTTCCATCAAGATCCATCCTTCCATTTCAGAAGCCTCCACAGGATTCTCCATGAAACAGAGAAGAGACAGTTTAAAACCATAATCTATCCTTTTTTCCTTCACACAGGGTTGACATTAGATGCCTGTAAAAATGTGCTGTTGAACAGCACTTAGTAGAGAGTAATACTTTCCTATTTGTTGATAAGGTAGGTGATTAGAGCGCCTTCTGCTACTGTGAGGGCCAGAACTGAATGTCTGTAGACAGCAAACCAGTCCTTAAAAGGGAACTTGCTGTGTGCAACACAAGCATAAGATTTACATATTCAAATACTCATTTAAGCCTTACCTCTGCTAGTATAAATAATCCGAAGACTTTGAAATGATGGACTAAAGAGGGATGAATTTCATCCAGAGTGAATGAAGAAATCAGGATCAGCAGAAGTCATGTGTATCTAAGTAACAATACCAAACTGATTTTATCCTTTCCCATTGCATTCCTGAGTCCACATATCCTCACTTCCGTCTTTTCATGATATTAACTCTTTCAAAATAAAGAAGTGGAACAAACTCTTGGTTTCTCTTACTGCATATGTAAGTGTTGTCAGGGGTTTGGATCATCATGACTGATATATTGATTACCATTTTTAATCTTTCATGAAAATCGATTACAAATCCTTTTGCTTCACTTGTTAAATGAGACTTGCACATGCATCCCATTGAAGCAGGATTTCATTTAATTGATTTTTTTATTAAATGTTGGATAGTCTGGGGAATAACCCCACTAAAATAAATATGCTTTAAAGATTGTGTCTCCCTTAATCCATACAAATTACGTGAAGAGAGAATCTTCCTCCCAGTCCTGCACAACAGAGACAGGTTGATTTCAGTAGCTTTAGCTTGTCATAGCTTTGAAGACTAATGCCTGCTGAAGAAGGGTACTTTCCACAGGGCTGCCTACAGCATCTTTGCCAGCATCAAAAAAGAGTTCACCACAATTATTGTTGCTGCAATGATTATCAAGAAAGAACAATTAATATGACAGCTTTTCCACAGGTTATATTAAATACAGATAGTAGGAGCATCTGCTGATAAATTATCTCTGTTCAACACTGAGTGTTGAGTAGGTGCGTGTTTACTCTTTGCTGAAGTTACAAAGCAGAGTGGTGATTTTGTTTCATACCACAGTGCAGCAACAAGTTTGTAATTTGTGTCTGGATACAAAAACAGAAGGGCAGAGCCCTCTCTGGTGCAAAGAGGGCTCTTCTTCTTGTTTCCAGAGAAGCCACACAAAGGATCTTATCTCTGGTCTCCTGTCCAGCATACACAGGCTGCATTTCATTAGTAAATGAAAGGAGGTTGGGTCTGAACTCCTGAGTTCAGTAGGTTTGTTTATTTGTTTCTGTTTGTTTGTTTATTTTCCTACAGATATCCATTAGTGATATGCCGTCCTTGTAAGGCTGAATTCAGTTTCTGGAAATTTTGCATCCCAGGCACAATGTACTCCAGGGTCTTGGTCTAACCTGTGGCTATTTCAGACTATAGACCAAAGTTATATCTCAGCAGAGATTTTTGATGATTACGGATTCCAATAGCAAACAACTGGCTCGAATTTTTGACTTTATTTAAATACATTTTGGTAAAATACCTAAACCTAAGGTATCTCAGTGGACAGGGTGAGTACAAGAATAATGTTAGACAAGAGAAAACAAAAAAAAAGGAGTTGTTTGTCTCCTTTCAAATTTGTTTTACAAAAACAGCAGCAGATCAAAAGGAGTTGTTTTTTCTTCTTTCATGTTTGTCTTTCTAAGGTGCTTTTTTCTCCTTTCAAACTGCAATTTTTAACCCTTTGACTTGCTGTCATAGGGATGTGTGCCATTCATTTGGTGGAGAAGCCCAGATCAATGAAGACGACCTTGCCAGCAGCCTCTGGTAGGTTGGTGCTCCATCAAAGAGCAGATTTAGGTGAAAGAGATAGCTGGGCACCAGAGACAGATATCTGATCAGACAGCCATGAACTAAATGAATGGACTGGGAGAAGCTAGGGTGACCTACCCAGCTTTGTAGCAGTGCAAAACTACAGGAAAAAATACAGCCTACAACTCATATTGTGAAACAGAACGGGAAGTCATCAACCAGTGAGAGCTGGTTTCAGTATTGCCCTTAAACTTTTCCCCACCATCACCAGCTTTGCTAAGGTTGGTTTTCTACCTCAGGGAAGAATTTTTTTCTCATTCTAATAATGGCAATGGAAATAGAAAAATAACAAGAATAAAGAGTGAATGAAAAAAAATTGCTAGCTGAACCCAGTTTTGGAAAAAGCAATGCTATCTGAATCACATAACTGTATAGGTTTTAACGAAATATCAGCCTTCTTCCATCAGTAGAAACTCCAGAAGGAAACGTTTGTCATTTGGCTCCCTGATGTGTGTATGTGTGCATGTGTGTGTGTGATGGAGAAAGAAAGGAGGAAAAATAATCCAATAAAACATTTATTTTTCAGGAATGCATATTTTCCTCTTCTTTGAAAAAAAGCCACAATCCCTTTGATCACTGAATAGAAAACAGGTGTCAGCAGAGCTGGGATGAAGTTCCTCATCCAGCAGCCATCATTGGCACTTCCACAACCCCCTGCAGCACCTTTCACCCCATATCAGTACCATCTTTCTCATCTTCCTTCAAATGGCTCAGAGAGGCAGGCACATACTAGACTCCAGGCTCCATCATGAGATAAAGAAGTACAGAGTGATGGATAGAAATCCAGTCCTTTTCTGAATTAAATTAGTTCATCCCTACTGTTGGTTCTTAGGAGGTTCAAAACTATTTCAAGGTGACGTAAGTCACTTCCTCAACTCTATTTGTTCTCTAGTCCTGACTGCCTAACTTTCCTGTTTTCTACATCTTGCTTTTATCCCCAAAAGGTCTCTGATGCACTATCAGAACAGAATGTCAGCTAGTTCTCAGTTTTACCTAAGGAGTCTGGCTTATCTTACTATTTTTCTTTTATGAGACTAGACACAGTTTATAACACACCTCACTTTTTTTCCCCCTTTTGTTCTTCCTTTTGTAGCTTCTTTTTCTCTAAGTGGATTCATTGGCAGTTCAATGAGCCACAATGCCATTGCAGAAAAAAAAGTGTCCTCTGCCGGTGGACCACCACCAGCAAGACTTTCCTCCTGGAGTCTTCCCCTGCTCTGTACCGACAAGTGAAATCTAGAGAGTCAGGAGCTTCCAAAGCACCATGAACTGAATGACAGGTATCACTGTCAGACCCTCTTACCTCTCAAGACTTTTGCCACTGCAAAACATAGTTGCTGTGACTGCACAGGGACCTGGGAGGGAAGTAACTAAGAAGAAAAATCCTTACTCTGATAAAACTTCTGTCTTTTTTGTTGGCTCACTTCCCTTGGTTTTCTGTTGTTTTCTGTTTTCTTTGCAATAAATATCAAAGTCATTTTGATATAAAATTTTGTCTGTATATAGCCTCTTGTGGAGTTCATAGTGATGCTTGTAGCTCTATTACCTAAACAACTTTGAAAACCTCATCCTATGGACCAGTAGGATGACAAAGTTTGATATGGCTGTGAGAAACATACAAATAATTCTAGACTTCCCCCCAAAATTGCAGTGAGTGGGAGCGAGGAGTGCATGAAAACAGCAGGCTAGTTTTTAAATTAATGACATTTTATCGTTGCAAATGACAGCTCTTCTGCCCACAGTATTTGGCGGCCTATGGATTTTTTTTTTTAACAGGGGTAATATAAAGGCTGGTCCTTTTTGGAGGCCTCCAAGGGCAGATACGGAAAATGCCCAAATGCCCACCCTAGCATGGGGTCAACACAGTTTTGTAAGTTTAGCAAATTAACATTACTGACAAGAATCACTGATTAGAGGCATAAGTGATGAAGTAATTCCCCCTTTTTGATTCCGCATCGGGTTACCCAGAGAAGTTATGGGTGTCATCCCTGGAAGAGTTTAAGACCAGTCTGGATGGGGCTTCAAGAAATCTGGTCTAGTGGAAGTCGTCCCTGCCTGTGGCACAGGGTTGGAACTAGATAATCTTCAGGGTCCCCTCCAACCCAAACCACTCAATGATTCTAAGAAAAGACAGATGTTCTTTAACTGAAAAATAGAACAATAAGGACAGATTGACTGTGTAGGGGCTGGCACAAGACATAGAATTCAGATTCTTTCACTGGATGTCACTTCAGCTAGTACTGGTGCAATAGCTATAGCTTCAGGTAAGCAAAGGGAATTACGTACAGTTCAGATCCCAGATCTTGCTGCCCTATGTGCCGAGGGTCATCACCTGCATGATGGTCTTCATCACTTCAACTGGAATAACTAAGAGATGTTAATTAAGACTGGAGAAAAGGGGGATCGTGTGAAGAAATCCCCTACCGCTATCCATCTTGCCCTTACTGAGGCTAACAATAAGTTGCAACTATTAATTTTTAATATTTTAATCACTGACGCACTACCATGGTGCTCATGCTTTGCAATTACCCCATTCATCTTCTCCTTTGGAATGTCCCTTGCTCAAAAAAACCACCATGCCCTTCTGAGGACCAGCACAACCAGTGACAGGATGCATTGACAGAGATGAAAAGGGAGAATTACTCTGTGTTTGGCTGTCTGGGTCTAGTGTTTTGGGTCAAATATTTCCCAGCTATTGGAGACATGATCAAAATGACAAAATGCCCAGGAAGTGTTGGTGTTACGGCTGACAATCCACATCCTGCCTGCTGCCACACAAATGAGCACTGTCATTAGAGACATGAACTCAGGAAGAAAAGCAAGGGTAAGGCATTTAAAATCTCCTGGCTTTTGTCAGTTTGCATCAAATCTTTTGTTTCACTGGCAATATTTAAATGAAATGAAGATTTATCTATTTTTGCACTGAATTTCTTGCTGGTTCCTAAAGCAAAATCAAACCATTCATGGAGGGTTATGAAACATGCAATGCTTTCCCAGGAGATAGCCCATTCTCTCTAGGAATATCTTGTTTTGGCTCCTGCAAATGCATATTTAAATCCGCTTATACATGTATTTATGCATTTTTTAAAATCTTCCTTTTTGGTCTATTAAATGCGTTTTCTGGGTCAGGCTGTATCTTCATAGCCCCACTCTGCACCAATGAGGTAGGATCTCAAGTAGCATTTCATTCCTGTATCCGTGTTTCCTAGCAATCTGTGATGTCAAACATTCATCTTTAAGATGTCACAGCAGGATTGAGTCAACATTTGTTTAAAGCCACTGGAAGTAGTTCTGACAATTAGTAGAAACAGCAGAAGAAATTCCGTCAGGCACACACAGAGCCAGCAAGCAGGAAGCATACAGTAAATTTGTCATGCAAGCCTGGTGAACTTTAAAGCATTTCCCACTGTGAAAGCCCTGTCTTCTTTAGTTAAATTAGAGAGTATCAGCTTGACACATTGATTAATATGAACATGAAGGGGCTTTAAAATAATTAGCAACTCTGCACCTCACTCCACCTCTTGCATTTGAGGTCCTCGGAGAACTTCAGGAACAGTCACTCATGTCTGGTAGTGATGCTGCTACCAGTTCATCCTCATTTCAGAGGCAGGATTGATGAGACACAATGGATGTGGTGTGACCAAGGTTGCAGGAGCCTAGGAGAGATTCTCAGGAACCCAGAGATATATTACTAATTGGTTATTGCTCTTCAGACTCATTGCAAATGAATTTTTTTTTTAATCCAATATAGTTTTTAAATAGGACTATTCACTTTAGAGACAAGAGCATTCCTCCTTCTATCATTATTTGTCCAGATAATGTCAGAGAACTGCACCTCTTCACCTATTTCCCTTCATCTCTTGAATGACAATAAGTCACTTGGCTTTCCTCAAAAATTCCCAGTTGTTATCTCTGAAAAATTAGAGTTCATCACACCATCAGGATTCCATTTTTGCTCTTCTCTGTCATAAAGACATGCTAGAATTTACTTAAAATTACTGTTGCAGCATTCCTTTGTAATGGCAAGGGGCTCATAGAGTGTTGCCCTCCCAAACAGAGCTCAGGAGGGGGAATAATGGTATTGCACTGCCAAAATTCCCCTTCTCTGCAGCACTTCACAAGGCCACTGCGTCTTTTGTACTTTCTTCCACGATACTTTCATAGCATGGGGTGCAGATGTTGTATTTATATAATGCCTGAGCAAGAGCTTTAGTTGCCCTTCAGAAAGGAAGCGGCAGAGGAAAAGACAGAGGGGCAGAGCTAAAGGATCACAGCTCTTACTATGAGGAAATCAAACCTGTCCTTCCATGCAGCACTGAGGGCATAACTCTCACTATTCTCATGTAGCTTCCAGCCCAGCACACAGCAGATACTCTTCCTTTCTTTGCTGTGGTACCACTTCCAGACAGGTGTGGGAAAGATGGAGGCATCTGCAGCAGAGTCAGTAGCACCTCTTAACGGGCAGCTGCTGACCCTTATGAACAGAGGGGTAGTGCAGTGCCTGCTGGAAAGCCAGACCTCAAAAGGGTTTGGGGAGGCTGTGAAGGCACAGCTGATGGCCTTAACTGCTCTGATGTCTGGCTCGTAGGGTTGGGTTTTTTACTTTGTATTGTGTCCTGGGATCACTGAAGCACCTGCTGGCAGCCATTTCCTCCTCTCTGCCTGACAGAGAAGACACACTGCTCTTTTGTGGTGGCTTGGCTTTCATTTGTTCTTGGGTTTTTCGCTCTCCAAATCAAAAGCAAAAGCCTGTCTTATTCTTAAATAATCTCCTTATATTTTCCTTATTGAATATCTTACTACCGACAGAAGAAATTTTTCAGGAATTGCTTAAAAGCATCATGGCAGAGAAATACATCTTTGTTTTGCATTGCTTTGCTTTGCTTTCTTCAGGCAAAGTGTTTTCAGTTTTGTGTGTTATACTTACAGATATAGATTTGAAGCCTCATATTACTCATAGGTATCAGAATCCCTCATGATAATATCTGAGGAAGAAAATAAATGTAGACAGAAAGGGGAAAAAATGCATGGTTACAATATAGGTTAGCATCCTACATCTGCAAGTAATCCTACTGAATTGCAGCAGGGGCTTGCTGCAATAAGAGTGAGAGTAGGGAAACAGGCCTTGAAAAAGTGGCAGAAGGGTGCAGACACACAAGACACTGAGTAGTCTGGAGTTGATTAATGGGTAGAACCTGTGAAATGGATCCACAGAAGAAAAAGATTTTGTTGGATGTTTGGTCACAGTAAGTGATTTTAGTTTAAAGACTCTCCTGCTGCCCTTGTAAATAAGAGGTCAGTATTCGTAGTCAGAGCTTTCATTTTCAGATATATCTCCTGTCTGTTGTACCAAGAAAAAGACCACCTGGTCACACCGCAACTAACTTGTTATCATTTTCCCAAGATGTTAACTTTAACTTGTGGGAGAGTTCTGGTAGCCTTGGGATCATGTCTGCTCTGCCTCAGGAAGAGATGCAATGACAGCACCAGAATGTAATACATAGCTCACTAATATCTGTGTGAATTACAGATCAGAAGGGAATAAGAATCTCAGGAGAATACCCACCAAACCTGAAGGTTGTATGTCCTTAGCCAGACCCCCTGCCTGCTGCCTCTTTACAATATCAGAAGGAAGCCGCATCCTGACATACAGGTGCAGGGACCATGCTGTTTGCATTCTTTGCTCCAGCTTGCCACTTCGTCAGACTGAACCAGCCCACAGTAATCCTGGCCAAAACACCACCTTCTCCCATCTCCTCCTCCCTTAGTGGTGGACTCAGAAAAAAATATTTTATGAGGCTTCATCCTCCCCACTGTCTGTAGGTTAATGTGGATAACCTGATACGCACATGGAGCTCAGCAGGGCTGCTCATATGGATGCTCACAGGCAGGTGGTGTGGGAGACACCAATGCAGTGCTGTCCTGCAGTATCCAATCTGCACTCGTTTTTTTATTTTTCTCTAAGATGAAGAAATGTTCCCTCCCCGATTTCCTGTCCTCTCTCTCCCCATCCGTCCGACTCATTGAAGTGTGCATTAGAAATAAATCCAAAAATGCCCTGCTCTTGTGCAGGCTTGAGTCATGCTGCTTGTGCTTGTCCAGCGATACCTCAGGAAGACGGTTTGTCATGCAGGAGTGAGAGCTGCCAAGTTTGCCAGTGTCACTGGGTTTACATGTTCAATGACAACCTACCTTCTGAAGATAGACAAGGTGGCTAACGCCTTGGTCCGAAAGGGCCCAGGATCAGGGACAGACTCCAAAGCCCTGTGGCTTCTCACAGGACAGTGCTGCTGGGGCTGGGGTGTTCACTCCAGCATCTGTGTATTTCTCAGTACCCAGGATCACTAAAAGCGAGTGGTCAGAGTGGCCAAGACTTCTGGCTTCATCTACTTTTTTCAATAAAACCCTTCAAATGCTACTGTAACAGGGCTTCCCTGCAGTTATTTAATTCCTTATAAGCCAAATAGCCTCAGTGCTCATCTCTCCTCGTTGCTGAATGGTATCCAGAGCTGTTACAAGTACCTGAAAGGCATTTGTAACCCATCTAAATTATTCAACACAGATCTTGTGCATGTGGCATCTAGAAGGCTTACAGAAAGGTAGTCCTATATTTGTCATCTGTAGGACTTTTCATGCTTTTTCAAAACCTGTGTCTATAGATTTCTTCTGAAATCACTGCTATGGGCCAAAACGAGAGGGTGCTATTGATTTGCTCAGGGAGACAGAAAACAAATGCTGATCTGTTGTTTATCTCACTTGCTGTCTGGATTTCAAACCTATATAAAAAGGAGCGGTGGTTTGCAGGTCTGTTCCTAGAGGGGCTGAGAGCCGTGCTGGCACAAGCTGGCATCAGAGCTGACCCTTCCAGGTGGCAGCTTCGAGCACTGTCTGTGAACCACGGAGACCATATGGTTTTTTTCTCACTCAGATGTTTTTTTTCCTAGAGTCACACTCAAGTTCACCAGAGAAAATCTTTGCAGGGTTAGCTGATCTGCATCCACCTTTTCAGGTCTGGAAAGTAGGTGTCCATCTGCAAGGCCTTGCAATTATGAGTCTATGTATCGAGCTCAACTGCCAGTCCATGCATAAAGCTTGCTGACTTATTTTCAGAGCAGTACATTGTCCAGATTCACTGCCTGGAAATCCCTGCTAGACTTTTCATTTCTTTATGTCTTTCAGTCTTGTTCTTTTTTTGTCTATTTTTTTTTTCTACTGCCTTTGATTCTGCAATTCATTAGGGCTACTTTTCACATTATATTGGTTCCTTTAGCAGCTTTTATCAGAGAAGTCTGTGATTAACTTCTTTAGAATACCCTTTCTGAGTTTTCTTCTTTCACCAAAATATAGGCAGACTTTTAGTGGAAGGTCAAATATGATGGCAATGTTCAGAGGCACAAAAAGTATAAAACTTTTGAAAGGAAAAAAGAAAACAAAATGGAACCTTTCCATAAGAAATGCATCTCTTAAAACACACTATACCACTGCTGTACAGTAACTAGACAGGAAAGAATAGTGAACCTCAGACCTTCCTTCAAATGAAAATAACTCCTTTTTTGTGACAAAATTGCATTTTCTCCTAACCGTATGTTTTTGTTTTAAGCAGAAATAGAAGCAACAGTAAATATCTATCAAAAACAGTTTAATTAAAATGTTAAATATCCATCCATAGAGAAATCTTCTTTTCCAGCAATAAAAGCTCATTACAGAGTTAATTATTAAAAGTAATGTATTTGCTTCTCTATGTCTGTATATAAGAGATTAACATATTAATGGGAATGTAATTATGTTATAAAACTCTTTTATTTGCACTGGGTTTCAAGATGCAATGTTTCAATGTCATCTGATATTTGTCTTCCTTTATAACCTCAAACATGCAGGGCGAATCTTTTAATGATGATGATTATCGTGGTAAAATAGGAGTTTTGAATATCACAAAAAGAAAATTTTCCCCTTCCTTCATTTTCTCTAAAGGTATTGAGTTCATCTTTTTGAATACTTAGAGTGTGTTTTCTTGTGATTCTTGTGCCATAAATATTTGTTTGCTGGCAAACCAGCTGAATAAGAGAATCTGAAGCTTTTTCCTTTCTCATTATAGGTGTAAAGTTTACTCCTCCCTTTACCAGAGAGTGCGCTATGAGTTTTGTGGTCTCAGTTCACACCACCCGAAACATTTGTCCACAGCGCTGAAACCAATCCATGCAGCACATGCCTTAGCACCCATGTCACAGCCACAAAAAAACCCTGGTTCCTGTTGACAGAGTGACTCGGTGCTTAATCATGATAATATCCCTGCAACACAGTGAGGGTCGGTGTGCAGCTTTCCCTGCTGCTGCATCTCTTTCATGGTCAGACAGGAGAGCCCATGGGCTACCACCTCTGATCAGCATGGCCATGCAGGTGAAATGTCCACATCACCAAGACACTCAGATTGTGCTGTCAATATGGTTCTGGTCTGTGGTCTCCTGTGGAAACCAGAGATCACTGACCTGTGGAGCAGTGGTATCTCACCTCTGTGGAAGACCTGCTGCTGGTTGATGCTTGCCTGATGTAATGAACTGCTGGCTTGCCTCGAGGCAGGAAATTGATACACAGAGGTATTTATTCATGCCCAGAAGATCTTGGCCTCAGTTGCTGCTGAGTTCTGGGTTCAGCTGGATCAAGGAGGTGAACCATCTCTGATAAAGATAAATTATTTTGTTTCCAAGAGAGGCAGTGGTTCCCATTTCTTCATGTTGTGCAGGATTTGCGGGAATCTAGTGGAAGCTCTTGACCTGTATCCATGCCAGGCCTCTGGAAATGACAGCAAGAGATCTCCAGCTATCCCAAGGTGTAATTCGGCAGTACTGACCACATCCACAAGTTCTCCATGTTTCTGGATGGCTTTGGTGGGAAGACTCTTAATATTCATACTTCCCAAACCATCTTATTCATGTTTTATTGGATCCCTGGTGCCCAAGAGAAGAGAATAGAACACTATTACTGAAAATTATTTGATAGTTATAATGACAGTATCCATTAAATAATGGATAATGACAGTATCCATTAAAAATACAATATTTTCCACTATCAACTGTTGAGCTGTGTAACAGCATCTCCACTCAGAAAAAGCAGATTTAAAATTTCAAAAAGAATTATTAGGCTGCACTGGTAAAGTAAGAGCACAAGGAACTCTGTAACATATGTCTGAATATTTTGGAGGAGAGATTCCTCTTCACTCTTAGAGAAGTTCTAAGTTCAGTGTGTTCTAACAAAGTCCTGGTGTCTTTCTCTTTCCCTTCTTGTCCTAAACCTTCCTTTCCCTCTAAGCCTTCCACTTTTTTCTCTAGATCTGCAGAAATACGTTCTCCCACAAAAGTCTTGTCTCTAGTTGTAGATCCTGCTTTTCGTGCCTAGCAAACCAGTTAGGGTGTGCTATTCCTGCTAAGACAGAAGGATTGAACAAGAACACTTTATTCTTCTTCAGTGCAAGTATGAAAGGGACTTGTTACTCTGTTGTGTGAAGGTGGGTTTTCTTTTCTCTTACACTAAGAAAATATTTAGAGCCTAAGTGCTTCAAGTGGGGAGGGTCAAATCCATTGGAACAAAATGCAGGAAGCCATCACATCTATGTGCAACATTTCTGTCTTCCACCCGTCCCACTTGTCCATCCAGTCTGGGTTTGATCCACTCATCCCATTCATTCTGAAATTATTTCTCTGTAATCATTCAACACTTTCCAGTGATTTTCTTCCATGACCTCACATTACTTCTGCATGCCTTCTGCTTCCCATTTCAGAAGGAGCTCTCTCATATGTTTAAAATCTTTTCCTATGAAAACTCTTTTTTTTTCTCTCTCCTGGGAGTCCCGGGTCAGTCCATTCGTCTCCCTCCAGATGAATGGACCTCCAAGTGAAGAAAGAGCATGTTAAATGGACTCAGCTGCAGGAGCCCAGGAGCCACTTGCATGCCATGTGAGTGGGTCTGCATGCCTGGAACCGGGCAATATTGGATCAGGAGGACTGAGTGGTGCATGTAAGGCTACAGCCCTTGGCACAGTAAACCTGAGCTTTCTGGGCAAACATATATTTTAAACACAGATCTTCATAAGTTGTGGGAAATCCTGTCAAAGTGTCTAAAATTGGTTTTACACAGAATGGGAGCAGCAGATTAAATACCTAGAAGAAGGGGACCAGAGGGATGAGCAAGTGCATAACACATTGGTACATCACAGGGAGCAAGCCATGGATTTGGGCAAAAGGCAAGCAGGAGGAAATCACAAGAAGCATATGGACCCTCTCAGTCAAAACTTCATCTCAGTCAGTAGGAAAAACAGCTCCTCTTATTCAAGACAGCATTGGAGCCAGTCCAAGCCCTCTCAAATGTGAGTTTAGCACACATTAGGGCAAAGAAAAGATGGAAAATAGAAAATAGAGTAGTGTGAAGGGACAGAAATTAAACAGGACATGCAGTACAAGTGATTCCTCCTGGCCTTCTCCTTATCCCACAGTGTGAGAGAAGCCTTGGAGGCAATTACTGTTTCTACTTTCCCATAATACAGATATTTTCTTGTAATTTTATCTTCAAGGAAACCGGTTGCTCTAATCACCCTGCTGGGTACCATCATATCTCATTTCCCCCCTCAGAAGTAGGAGCACGGGAACATTGCACCAGAACACTGATGGATGAAGGCTGCAGCAGCACTCAGCCTTCCCCAGACAACCATTGCTTCTCTTATTTGATCTCTTTTTTTTATTGTTGTTGAGCATGCAAATGAGTGGACACGTCTCCCATCCTGCAGTGATCCTGGATCTGGCTCTCTCTTTCAGTTCTTTTAGGCCTTGCTTGCCCTACATCAGAAATTCCCTGCTACTGTTACCTTGCTTCAGTGGACGAGAAGTTCATGGTGGGACAGAGACGCTGGGCAAGAGGAAGCTCCTTCATTTTCAACACTGCATTGCCCAAGCTCTTTAAAATTCGAGGTGCCCAAAATAACTTTAGTCACTGGAGCCCAGAGTTTCCTTTTGGTTGACTTTGCCTGAGACAGGAAATCATTAAGTGTGGAAAGAGTACAGCTAGGAGGTCCTAAGGAGGATGAAGACAGTCATACAGCTCTGAACTAAATTCAAATATCAGGTGGCTTTGGCATCATGCTAAAGTAGTCCATTAAACCTGTCAATCAGAAATATACATTAATTTTTAGGGGATAGAGGGAGCCATTGGCAGTTCAGAAGGAACCTTGCATTTAGAAATGAACTCTCTTCAGGAAAAATGATTGCTCCAAGATCCCCCTTGGGTGCAATGGCTTCTCATTTCTGTCTCCTAAAAACAGTCATATTAAGAGAACCTGTCACGGAATCGAGCGGTCAACCTTCCCCATTGAATTATCATGTTTTTAATCTGCTTTATTAGTTTAATGGGGTTTTTTTATTAAAAAATATATTTTAACTGTGTGTACACACAGCCTTCACATAGTTACATAATTTTTTACTGTGTATTTTTTAGAAGGTTCTTGCTTTTGGGGAAGGCATTACATTTATTTGTACTTTTGACTGTAATAATTGTGTGGTACAATCATGTTTTTTTTCTCTCATGGTGCCTCCTTTGAGCTACTTGAGACTCTTTGCAGCTTCTGTCCAGGCACAAAAGACCTGCTGGTGCTTAAAGTCACGCCAAATGATAGCTGCATCTTAGATCTTAAGGGTATGTTCTCTTCAAAGGGACAATCGGGGTCCTCCGAGATCCAGGGCTCCCTGGGCGTGTCTTCTCCCTCTGCCTTTCATGGGGCGTTTGGAGAACACGTGTCAGGTGGTGTCTGTGGGGGCCAGTCACAACTCCTCTTAAGGTTCACTTTCCTCTCCCTCCCTCTCCAAAAGACAAATCACCCACGCTTGAAATGCCTTTCCACAAACTGTCCTGGGGAGCAGAGCGGGGTGAGGCACCTGGGAAGTTCCTCCTTCTGCTCCAAAGGGCTTGTTTCTCTTCCCTCTGGTGCTACAGTCAAAAACATATCGTTCTGCACAGGCAAAAGTTCCTCTGGCAGCAAATGAAGCAATGACAATAAATACTTGCAAGGCCCTACAGTGAACAATTAGTATTCCAAACATGAAATTAATTTGCCCTGCGAATATAGGAACATTGTAATTTAGTTCACTTTTATTTTATTGTCAGATACAATTCATTTTCTTCATGATTTTATGGTTGGATAGGATGCATTAGAAATTTTCGCAAACTGCCTCTATTAAGCGAAAGAGTGGGGGCAAGATCCTTTCTGTTCTTTTCACTGCAAACGTTGTGCTGTCTTTTCTCCCGCAAATGAGCCTTAACTCTAATCTATCCGCACACAACGCTTGGCTCTGTAGCCTTAGACTTTTTTCTAAAGTTTTATTTTCATTTTCACTGCTGAAGAAGATATTTCTCTAAAGATATTCAAATAAAGACTTGAAAAAAGGGGAAAAAAAAGTAAAAGACTAACCAAGACTGCTCAGCTATAGGGTGAATAGACAGTCTTTCTTCTTTTATGTCAGATTTTCAAAACTTACCTTGAAGTTAGTTTTATTCAATTCTGTGCATTGTCCCTGTCTAAATACAGGGCAGTCCTTGAACAGAAAATGTGTGGAGACTTCATCTATTTTGGAGGAGCTACATGAGCAAGAAAGTACCAAGTCAGACACCCCTCAAATGCTCAGCTATGACTTTGCTCAGCCAAAATCGCTCCATGTGGGGACAGACAGTAAGAGTGCATCGCTCTTTTCTATGCGAAGAACAAGAAGTGCTGTGGAAGACATATTCCAGCCCCCTGCTCAGGTGAGGTGTTTCAGCAATGTGTCTTTGTCATCAATCCCTCTTCAGCTACCAATTTCTGCCAGGACAAAGATCATCCCTTCAATTTGTATATTTTCTAATTCACTTTCATGCACTGTTGTAATTTTTTGTTTGGTTTTTTTTTTCCTTTATTTGCTTGCTTGCTTTAACTGTCAAAAAATCTTCTATTAATAATATATTAGTAATTTGCTCTCCAATCTCTTGCCAGAAAAGGAAGAAAAAATTCCATACACACAAGACACTGTCCCCAACAAATAAATAAATAAAAGAAAAATGACTGCGTCAACCATTTCTGAAAGTCAATGTGCCTTAAAGGCACTTGAAATTCTTTATTGCTCCTCTGCCTGAGCCAGGCAGCCAGAAGTGCAGCCCTGGCTGGGGTCTGTGCTTAGATTACATTGGCAAAGTGAGCATTCGCGGGGCTGGAGCAGGGAGGCACCAGTCCAGGAGTGGGGACAGGGGCAGGGCTGTCTGTGGAGGGGCTGCCGCAGAGGTGTGCACCCCCGGGAGTCTGCACTGGGCAGAGGGGGGGACTGAGCATCCCTGTTTAACACAGAAGTATGACCGTGTGGTTAAAGCAGAATGGGCTTTGTGCTCTGTGATGCAAGTCCTCTGCGACTTTGAGAAAGTCATGTCAGCCTGCAACCATAAATATTTATAGATGTCCCAGATGTATTCAGCAGACTTAATGAATTGCAGCCAGGGGTGGGAGCGGTGGTGAAGGATGCTGCAAGCTGCACACCTCTGGGTTGTGTAGTGGGATTTTCAGATGACAAAGTAGTGCAGGAATGTGGTATGGCCATCTTGGCTGTGACTGCAGCTGCCCAGCTCACTTCAAAGCCAGCATCAGGTAGATGTCAAAATACTTTGAGGGATCTGAGCTTAGTCTGACTCCTTTTTGAGTCCCGTGTGACGGTGATTTGATCTGTATAAGTGTCACAGCAGATCTGACCTCTCTGGTACAGTCAGTCTACGATAAGGCTGACGACACGGAAACAGCCAGCACCAACATCACCTGAGACATGTTGGGAAGGCCTGTGAGCAGTCCACAATCCCTGGATCTAATATTTATGTTGGAGTGCGTTTGTAGCATATAAGGAGGGAAAAAAAATGGAGATGTCAGTAAGTTTAAGTGTACACATCTGACCATGAACAATTAGTTCACATTTTGTGTGTGTGTCCCTGGCAAGACACTTGAATAGAGCAAAATGCGTGCTAAACTTCTTTTCTTCACTAACTCATGCAAATTCAGTGTCTTTCTCCAAAGTAGATGTTTGCTTATTTACAATCAAACATATAGAAATGAGCTGTAGTTGGCAGGTGAAATGTTATTCTGCCACACTTAGAGTCTTCCTATTCCAGAGAAAGTGAAGGACTTCAGTTACAGGGCACATGATAAGCAGTAAAACAAAAGAGGATGATTTGCCATTTTTCAGGAGAAGGCAAAAAGGACAACACTAATGCTGAGGATCCAAATGAGTCTTCATCTTTTCCACAGCCAGATGCTGGCCCACTCAGTTCCTTTGCCTACTCTTGAAAATTTTTACAGATTTGACATAGTCTATAATTAGTGACTATCAACCCCATGGCCAAAGAACTGCTTTATTGGCCAACATTGTAGAGGCTGAAATAAAAATACTGATAATTAAATGGCATAAACCTCTTATAGGAAGTTGTGAACTTTTCTGCTGGGCCACTTTTTTTCTTTCCTGAGCCACTAAACTCCAAACAGAGAAATTCACTGACGAAAAAATAAAAAAATAAAAATAATTTAAAAAAACAATTAAATAAATAAAAGTAGAAATGATTAGAGTTTCTATTGTTCCATTATTTTGGATGCTTTTTTCAAACCTAGACAATTTTCAGAGCATATTCTGACAGACAAAGAACTATTTGATCCTCATATGTATATTTGACTGGACTGCTGCATTCAGATATTGTCATGTCATGACTTCAATTCAATTATATTTGAAGAGGATGAGGAGAATAAAAACTCACAGGTGTTCTCCTAGGCTTTTGTTTTTTTTGAGAGCGTGTTCGTTCAGTCAGCCTTGCTTTTAGAACACTCAGGCAGCTATCACTGATCAGTGGACCAAATCTACGCTACATGGAAATGCAGCGTGACTACAAAATGACTCTATGGCGTGACTAGAAATAACAGAGTAAAAAGCAAAAAGGAAAATGACAGAGTAAAAGAAGAGTATTGAGATGTCCTTTGGTTCTTCCCCAGATGTAAGGGAAGGCCTCATCTGGAGCTGTGCTGGTGGAAGCTTTTCATAATAATCTTTTTCACTCTGTAATGACACATCCATAGCTACTGCAGTCTGAAAGCTCATCTGCTTGCTGCTATCAGTAGCTAACCAGCTCTGTGGTGTTAATTCTATCACTGCCAACAGCTGCAAAAATAACCCCCAAACCTGTGCTGCCTGCAGAAATGTGCAGTCTTATTGAGCCAGAGCAGACAATGTAGAAGTTTTTATTTATGGGTAGATACAATTACAGATCCAAAGTATATTGGGTGGGGACATAAGTGTGACTTGAGCATCGGTAATTTGTCCTTTGGACAAAACCCTGAAGTTTACCAAGTGAGCAGGTATTTCAGCCTGCTACAGTCATGCCAGCCTTGCCGTCTTTTTTAGCTAAGGTGGTCTAATTTTTTGTACTTAATGGATGAAAATGGCGCTGCTATTTATTCAGTCCGTCTGCAACACTTATCTTACCTGTTTCTTTCTCTCTTTTAGAAAACTATTTTGACAACAATCTGTAGGAGAAGAGCATGATATTAGGATACTGAAGTTGCTGCATAGTGAGAATACAATGACCTGGAAAATTACAGGGAGGAGAAATGGAGGAAGCTGCTGAAGTTGGACACTGATAGGAAATACTTGCCCTGGTGCTGGTCACTAATGGTTTTACAGAGCTTCGGTGTATGGATGATGAGCAGTGAGAAAGGCTTCTCCAAAACAGCTGGAGAAAATATTTAAAGAAAAATACATCAAATGCAGCAAAGCATGAGTTTAGTGATGAACCAAGTTGTTATTTAAGGGATTTGGGGTAATTTTTTAAAGTGTATTGGTGATTTTCAGCAACATGACTGGGTTTCTGTGCTTATGTTAAAGCATACATGTAAGACAACTTTATGTTGGTTTATGTTTGGGTTTTAGTATACCTACATGTATTTTGACATTTGTATACTTTGATTTTATTACCATACAGGAGAAAATGGAGCCGTTTAATAAATCAGTCCAGCAAAGGTGGGCATTTTAATGGCCCGTTTAAGATACTGAGCCATGAGCTTAAACATATTAGCTGTGTCTCATTATACATAAAACAAACACATCAACTTAAACACCTTGGTAAAATATAAACATTCATATATTAAATATACAATTCATATATTATTAACCAACAGTGTGACAATACAAAGCCCTTTGCAAAGCTCTGAAAAAGGAGGGAGGTGGAGCACTAAGGCAGGTTTTGTGCTGGAGAGGTGATCTCTTTGCTGAGAACTGTGTACTTGGGATGAGGCAGGACTATGAATGCTCGGTGCTCAAGAAGTTCCACCAAGGAGGTGCAGACAATGGTAGGGAGCTGTAGAGGGTCAGCAGAAGCTGCAGAGCAGCAGGTGTGAGGGGACAAGACTGAGTCCACAATGCACTTTTCAAGCCAGGAATCATCGGCTGTTTATCCTTGGATTTTAATAGTCCGTTACAGTGATCAGGTGATGGTGTTTGTGCCTCCTACCCTCCCACGGAGCAGGGAGCATTTGAAGTATGTGACATAAATGTATAATTATCCCCAGCTGCACTACCTAAAGATGGACATCAAATTAGATTTTCCATTAGAGACAAAAGCCTGAATTGTCCCCTGGAATGCTTCATCTGTGTTGCAATTAACTCAACATTGCATCAGATCAGAACTTTCTTCCAAAGCTCAGAAAACACCCTGCTCAATGAGGCATTTTTTGACAGGTATTACAGTCCAGAGCGTTTTAGGGTTTTCTTCAGCATTTCAGTGAAATAAATACTGCAGGTGCAACTTAACAAGCAATCCTCTGTATTTTCTCTTGCAGCATGCTTGTTTCAGTTTTGTTTTGGCGCATGCTGCAATTCCTTTTTCTTTTACTCCTTATTCACATAGCAAATTGTGTAACTTAAATTTTATCCTAACATATATAAAGGCTGAATCATTTGTGTCTCTACCTATATTTTTCTTTGCAGATCAGTACAGAGAGTAGAATTGTTTAGAATCTAGGTGTTCAACTCTATGTAAAATATAGCAAATTTTTTTCTGTTATGAAAAATATCTTAAGTTTTGTAAAGATTGTACAAAGTTCTCAGGAATGCTCTTCTCTGATTTTCCTAAACTGACAAAACAGAGACAGCTTTCAGTTTATGAATTTTAAATACTAATTTTGAAGGAAAAATCCAAATTATTCTATTATTATCATTACCAACACTGCCGTCACTCACCTTTGCAATGATTCATGTCACATTTTTCAAAATGTTTCAAGAAAGAAATGTACNATAGCATGACTGACTTCAGTAAGCCTTAAAATAATTCTGCAAATTAAGAATCTAATTTATCTAATTGTTGGGGTGAGGCAGAGGGTGGCATATATCTGGAAGGTTGGGAGTTTTCTTTCTTTTTTTCATGACAATTATAAAAGAAATTTTGCAAGATCATCCTTTCAACCAGGAATAAATCAACATGAGTCTGTAGAAAAGGGGTTGATGTCAAAATCTGGAAAGTTAATTTTTATTCTAAGTGATAGACTACTGTGCTGTATGTAGGTCTAGTGTGAAGGGGTTCAGGGTGCCCCAGGTTTATCAGCTAGCCTTCTCCTAGCACCCGTGCCTCAGGAGTCAGGCGAAACCACATTTCAGGTTATCAAGGGATGTACAGTAGCTGTACTTACAAGCACTGGTTTGTTTTATAGGAGAGACTGAAGTTTCATGGTTTAAAAATACTAATAATTCAGCTGAAGAATTTTCAAAATATTAATCTTAAAACCATTCTTGTTTACAGAAGATTTAAGTAAAAAAGCAACATTCTTACGTTTGTTCAGCTGAGCGTCTGTGTTGTGTACGCAATGCAAACTATGTCATTCTCATTCAAGAGTTGCATATAAATGCAGGTAGTAAGAACTGTATTTTTAGTAACTGGAATCGGGCTCTGAAATACATGAAATAGCAAGACAGGGCAAAATTAAGGTGTCTTGTTGTTGACTGCATAACAAGGGTTCTTGGATGCTTCAGAAGGGTGAAGAAAAGAGTGCGAGGTGGGTCACTGCAGTTCATACTTGCTGTCCAAATACGTTGCTCAAGAACAAGGCAGCTGCAAGACAAAGGTGAAGAATGACGCTTTTTCACATGCTCAGACCAGCAAGCAAACAAGTCGTCTGTCATCCTCTCTCTCAGCTCCAGAGCCTTCACCTGTCTTTCAGCACCTGACCCAACAGAGACGTCTCCTCACTCCAGCAGCCCAGCCAGCACCCTCATCCTTGCCTCCTCCCTCCTCAGCTCCAAGGCAGTGCCTACAGGACGTGCACACACACACACACACCATCGCTCCTCTGATCCCTTATTGCTTTTCCATGGGTCAGCAGTAATGTCCCTGCGAAATATGAAAGCAGAGCAATGATTTCATAATGGCTGTTGATAAAAACTAATGAACCATCGCAGGCACTCAGCTACCATAGGCACAGGATATCAATGAGCTACTTGACGCAATTGAATTGCTGGACACTTAAAATTCATCCTTTGGCATTCTGGCCCGCACCCAGCCTGCCTAAACCAATTCCACTACCTACAGTGGTTACACAGCCAGACACCGTGTGAATATTTTTGTATATTAGCCCTGTGTTTGTTTTTGATCAGCTTACATGGCAAAGAAAACCAAGACAGGATGTTTTGAGTCTGTTTACCCAGTTTTCATCTACTGCCAGTGATACTGAACTGATTGAAATTTGAACAAAGAGATTAGGCAAAGAAAGCAGGATGACGTGACTGTGCTATGATTTTCCCTTTCATAGCATATCTGAGAAAATTTCTCACCTCCCTCTCACAAACATTGTGGAGAATGAAGATGAGCCCTGGGCTTAGGACATGCAATCTGGACCTTAGGGAGGAAAGAAGCAGTTTTGTGGAAGACCAGGGCAAATCATGGACATGAAGGAAAAAACAAGAGCATTTCAAATGATCAGCATGAGCACTGGGGATGTTTATTATCCGTTTTCTGTCCAAGGGTGTTGGTTTTTGCACCCATCATTATGTTATTAGAGTGGACTCCGTGGAAAATGAACAGCAATGGCAAAGCCACAAACAGACTGGAGACTCTAGGTTTCCGTTTTCACGACCCAAGTAGAGTTTAGGATTGGTTTTGCAAACCTGCTATTCAATGGAAAGGGCCAATTAGATTGGAGACTGGAAACATATTTTTATTGGGGCAAAAATAAATTTCATACAGAACTTCCTGGTTTGTTTTATTTTTTTTAATTGCTTTAGCCAAGAGACATTTCTGAAGTAAATGCATATTTTGTTTTAAAATGTTTCTGATAAATATCAACATAAAAAAATTTGAAAATATCACTTGGCTTTCATCCTTCCTGTTCTCTTCAAAGTGAAGACAGTAAAATAAATAGTTGAAGTTATATTCTCTCCTTGTTTAATTTAATTGAAACCTTTCTTTATGTTTTTTTTTCCTGTGGACAGATTGAAAAATGAAATAATATGAGGAGAAAGTTTGTAAATTAGGTTTATTTCCAGAAGCCAATGTGATCTTAAGAGCATAGCTTGAACAAAGTCGCTGCACCCTGATCTGCGTCTTGTGGACTTGAGAATTCTTTATGGCACTGTTTTCCTCAATGAGGTGGCTGGGACGTGAGGAAAGGTTTGTGTCATGACTCCAGATGCAGTGCAAAGAGGTCATTTTTAACATCATTCAAATGACCTCTCTTCCCACCCCCTCCCACCAAACTCTGGTGATGATTAGTCTGGGGAGAATGGTGTAATGGTGTGTGTGGGTAGGACAGAGAGGCATTGCTGTGCTACGCTGGCAGAAATTGATTTTTTTTTTCAGGATGTGTGTCTGTGGCTCACAAGCTCCATCTGCTAGAAAGAATTTTCCTCCCATTGAGATTCCTGGGCCAGGCTGCAGGCAGCTGAGGAGACCTGGACCTTCTTCACTGCCAGTCTCATGATAATTCCCAAAGCATCACCTGGCAAGAGGTCTGTCACACACTGCAGAGGTCTGGGACACATCCTGTTCTGTGCTCCTATTCCACGTTTGTCACTACTTTGCAAACTGCCCCTGTTACTTTTCAGCCTCTGTCATCAGGGGATTAGGTCTCTGGATGCCCATTCTATCATAAGCAATTTATCTCCATCAGCTCCATGCTTGCCCATTCTTGCAATTCCTGCAAACTTTATTCAGCTCTCCTTGAAATCAAGAAAAATCAGCCCCTGAATACCAGAGAGCTTTCAAGTGGATATTTTTTGATGGATTTGGAAAAATATTGAGGCTTGCATGATCTTAGTGGCCTTTGAACAGCCATCAATCTCCCACCCGCCACACAACATAATCATTTCCCTGTGTGAAATGCTTAGCCTACCATTTTGAGGTTTTGATCAATTGAAGGTGAAGCATTCACACTGAATTTTTAAGAAAACGAATGAAGAGTGAAGGGAGGCATGCAGCTGAGCAGTAGCTGATGGTAAGAGGGGCCACTGCCTTCCCTAGCAGCTGCAAAGTTCAAACACTTTTGAATTTATGCTTCTTCGGCACTTAAAATTAAGACATAGCTACAAGCTGATTAGGCAGCAATCAAATTTCTCTTTAGAAGTCTAGGTCCTGGAGGACTTTTTGGTATTTTATTGAGTGAAAAAACACCCCACGTATTCAACGCCAAGTATTTTCTCTGGCACCTACTTTGCAGAGCAAAGGACAGAACTTTGAAGAGAAAAAGGAATTTTTTCTTTTCCCACAAAGAATAAAATAGTAAATTAAGCATGAATCCGATTAAGATTTAAAAAAAAAGAAAATGCATAAAGAAGTTAAGTTTGGATGCCAGCAATTTTAAAAAATGCCAAAATATTTATTTTTAGGATATGTGAAGAGAAAATTCTTGACTTTTCATTTCATAGAGCTATTTTTAAGAATAGCAGAATGGTCTAAGAATAAAAGATTAAATAAAAAGACTAAATAACTCCAAAAGGGGGAAAAAAAAGGCAATTTTTTTTTTTATGTAACGTCATATTGAATTCAAGAAAAACACCCATACTATGTTTTTATTTTACCTAGACGATGTCTTCTCCTTTTATTTCTTTTCCCACTTTAAATATCAAGGGAATAAAAACCACACAAACATAATACTTGCTGTCTTTTTCCAGTAGGGCCTCTCTTCCTGTTTATCATTCGTCCTTGGAACTGTTCTTCCCATCATCATCAGGATTCTCTGCATCTCGTTCACCCAAACCTCTCGAAACACTTTCTTTATCTGATCTATTTAAACTGTGTTGAAGAACCCTTCATGGCAACATCTCAGCACTGAAATCTAATCTAATCCATCAGCTAAGAGTAGTTGCTTTATAAACACTAATGGCCAGATGCTGTTACACTTTCCTCAGACTGAAATCGATTGCACTACTCAGTTCTGAATAAAGGTGTCAGAATCTGTCCCTCAATTCATAATACCTAATTCTTATCATCATTTCACAGCTGGGGAAACTGAGGTACTGTGAACTAAAGCTGCTGAAGGTCACAGAGCAGTTAATCTGAAAATAAGAAACCAGAAGTCCAAGCTCAGAGCCCCCAGTTCCCACCAGCCACTGTCAAATCACTGCTCAAGTAATTGGCTTGTGTTTTAATGCATGCAATGCATTCACACTTGTGGCTTTGGTAATAAAGTCTTAACTGTGAAATAAAAGTCCACAACCATCACGTTTACTTGTGCTTGACTGTAGGTTGCTAGCTGAATAGAAATTGCTTTCTTGAGATGGCAGAAAATAATAAAAAAAAAATTACAGTTGATCAGGTTTGTCCTCGCCCTGAGTTACAAGCAGAGTGAGGTTATAAACCAGATTTCAGGCTGTGCTGGGCTGTGTCTCCTGCTCTAGATGGCCACAGGACAAGGCACCATTCTAGGAAAATAATATCAGTTTGCTTAAAAAGCAAAAGAAATAGTAATAATAATGATGAAAGTAAGTGATATTCAAAGGAGTCCTCAAGCAAATTTGATTTGAAGGAATATTGCTGGCATAGTTTCTGAGGTTTTCTCCTCAATTCAAATATAACAGCCATATATATGAAAATTAATATTGCTAGGTACATTTGCATTTGATTTAAATTCTTCTTCTTAAGTTGCTTGTTTCTCCCCTTATTCCCAACCTGCTGTTGCAAAATTACATCTGTGTTATAGAGGGAAGCAGAGGAAGTACGCAGTGGTTCCAAACTTCGTATGTTGCAATTACGTGATATCACACATTTAAGGAAGTAAAAAAAAAAAGAAAAACATGGAAAAGCAGATCAATTTTATTATCTCACTCTTTAGAGATAGATGGGATTCAGATAGCAGGAGGTGCTTGAATTTGTCCACTAGTTACAAAATACTCCTCTGATTCTGTGGTTATGTGCCTTTCCTCCTCACAAGAAGACGAGCTCTCAGCTGATGGTTGGCGATGCTTGTTAAAGAGAAGGCACAGACTGGAGAATGGGACTGGTGGATGGGATGCTCGAACCACAACTCCCATGAGATAATAATGATAGCATTTCAGAAAAGAAATGCCAGAGTGTGTAAAGCAAAACAACACACTGTCAGAAAAGAAACACTTGTGAAATCTAAGACCGAATAAAATAAAGAAGGCAACCTTAAACACAGGAGCAAAAAACCCTGATGATGATGAGACAAAGACGAAAAATATTGCCATAATGACATTAATGAGCATAATGTCTGCAGTGTTACTAAGAGCATGGCTAGACAGCTGATTAAAAGTAGAGAAAATGTCCTTTTCCCAGGTTTGAATATACTGTGTGTCAGCCAGTTTCAGCCAAAGGCTGTAAAAGCTATATTAGGATATTACCTGAGTTTCAACAACAGTGCCCCCTTGAATAGTTTTATCCTTAAAAGTTCAAGGATAGGTGTCTTGGCAGCATGAATGCTGCTTTTTTTCATAGTGTCCTGGTTTGAGACTAATTAGGAGGAAACATCCTGAGATGAACGTGTCCTCTAATGGAAGGCAGGTTTTGGCAGCCCCTCCCCCACAGGTTCGGAAGGAATTTCTGGGAGGAAAGTGAAAAAAGCCTGTTTATTTAACAAGCAGGGCACGTGCAGGCACAAGAAAAAAAGATAAAGAATGATGTTAGATAATAAACTACTTGTTGTGGAGAAAGATGGTGGATTTTCTGGAGTCCTGCTCAGCTTCTCCCGAGGTCCTCTGGAGCTGGAGTGCAGCACCCCAGGGCCCCCCCTCGGGGCTGCGGTGTGGGGCTCCTGGTGATGTTCTGGCATTTCAGACAGGAGCAAAGCTGAACAGTTCCAGAAGAAGAAGCCACAGTCTCTGGAGAAACTTCTTGCCGCAGCTAACATACAAGAACCTAGCTAAAAAACAAATAATTTTTACCTCTCCATCTCTCTCCTGAGAAAAAGAGCTGAGTGCTGGGGAGAAAATTGAGTTATCTATGTTTTGAACACAGGCCACCGAAAGAATTCCCCCAGCTTCCCCCGCCTCTCCCGGACCTAGCTTAAGAGTACAGGACCCGTGTCTGGGCATAAAGCAGATGATAGGGAATACAGCATCACACAGTCACCCCAGGACACATGGTACTTGGCTTCTGCCTGAGGTGTTCAGAGCTCATTCACCCTTCCTTTGCACATCCCTCTAAAGAGTACTAAAAGCCAGGAACTGACAAGGGCTCTCAGTATCATACTTTGGGCTATTGGAAAACTGGCTCATTGTGATCAAATGGCAGGGCTATTTCCCTTTGTTCTGTGTCAATGGAATATTTTAAAGTATTAGAACCTGCTGCTGTCAAAATCTGCTTCTTTTTTTCTCTTCTCTGATTTTAGTCTGCTCATCTGAAAAAAAAGACACAACTGTGTCAGGCCCGAACATGAGATTCCTAAATGGTATTTGGAAAACGAAGAAAGAACAAGTTGGGGAAGTAGAGCATTTCAGAATACCCAGCGCAGAGCCCACTGTAGCACATCGATTCCTTTCCACTACCTTTTTGTTTCAGTTACAAATTGTTGCATTTAAAGACAATAGGATACTATTTGACATTTTTGTCTAATTTCTCACAGCCAGATAATTTCAACTAGCAAGACTTGCAACAGATCTCGTTCAGACAGAGAAGTTTTCCGACCAGCTTTTTGGAGGAAGCTTTTACTCAGTCTGTTTCTGCCTCTCTTCTCTGCCACTACTCAAATGAGTCTGGGGAAAATAATCTGTTGTGAGGAGTTATCACCATCAATAGGCTCACTGTGTTACAGGAGACAGAGTTATATAAATGCTTATACTTATACTATATTTAATAGAAGAAACGCCATCTTCTAGTAGAAAGTGTTCCATTGTTCATACATTCATAGATTCAATAATGCTGTAATTGCTATTCACTGCAAATAAGCTGCTTGAATTCAGTTCATAACACAGCAGAACTCTTGCTGGAGACAATTTTTCTGCAAGCATAGACACCACCACCCCATTAGGAATCACAGCTGAAATATGTTCGGGCTTATACAGACAAACTAGAAGGGAAAAGGAGAGAGAGACAGAGAGAGAAGATATGGATCTGTAATTACAAGTGGCAGAAGGACGTGGTTAAATTCATTGGGCAGCAATACCAGCAATACTAGCAGATATCTGCAGAACGTCTTGTCTGTAAACACTGTCTGAATTAATCACAAGGAGAGACAGTGCAATAATTACATTTTATTAAAGCTGAACAAAAGACTATGATACTGTTCTGAATAAATGAGCTAACTGTAATATGACCCACTTCCCTGAGATCTCAGCCATAGCCAAAGTGTCTCATAAATTGTGCTGGAGAGAGGCAGATGATAGAGGAAGACCAGCATAGGGAAATGGATTTTGAGTGGGAACAATCCTTAAGCCAGCCAACCTAGTCCACATCTTTCATTTTTTTTCTTTTGACTAGTCATTGGACAAATAATGTCCATTTGCTTACAGAGGCAGCATCTTTTCTCTTCAGATTGCCTTCAGGAAATAAAGCCTCCTGTCATGTCAATATTTTGTTATGAAAATAAGTAAAATACTGCAAGAATTTGAGGAACCATTTTAATAAAAGATCAGAAAAGAATAAGTGCTCTTATATTTTGCATAAATGAGTTTAAGCCATGGGAAATTCTGTATGTGTGAATAAATGAAGACTAATAGAATTCCAAGATATATATATATATATATTTTTTTAGAGATATTGCAAGAAAGTAGGGTATTAACTTGGAGGTTGGTTATACAGAGGATATATGACAGAAGTAGCTACAGATATATGCAGGTATTGGCAGAGGTATCAATATTCCGAGTGTGTACACCTGTCTATGTGTGCGTGTAGTATACAGGAATGTACTGAGTTTTTGTCTGAAACCAGTTTAAAACCTGGTGTGTCTTGCTGAAGTGTTTCTCTATCTTGTTTCTCCTATATCAGCCAGGCTGTTCAAGATCTGTGTCTCCACGAATCTCCACCAAAACCAGTCCTCAGAAACAGCAGCCTTTGACGTTACTGCCAGTTTTCAGGCCTGTTTCTCATCAAGTTCTGTAGCCCTTTCCTTTTATGACACCTTCATTTTGAACCCTTTTAAGGGCTGTAGAGCATTAGATTTAACGTCTTATTTCTTCAGCAGCACTTTACCTTATGAAAATCATAGCAGGCCAAAACTGTCAAAGTACAGCACTCTCTGCCTCTTATTGAAGGATGTGTCAAGCAAAGACTGAAGCCCATTAGGGAGAAAACACACTTTCTGTCATGTATACAGATAGTTCGGGCTGTAATCTGTGCTGTGAAGCTCTGATCCAAGAGCTCCTGCTTTTTTTTCATTTAGATGTTAAAAAGAAGCAGCAACCTTCTCTCATGCTGCACAGGACACTGACACCTTTCAACCGCAAGTATTTAAGGGCCCCTTTCTCTCTGGCATGTTGTTTACAGCTGCTGTGTAAGTTTGCTGCATTGTCTATATTTTACATTTGTGAATAAATATTTAATTGCTCTGATTTCATCCAGCTGACTGCCTTTTCCCTCTTCTAAACAATTGCACACCAAGTGGCTTCTATCAACAGACTACACAGACCATATACCTTAATTAACACTGTGTGTCAATCTACCCCACAGTGTTTTACAGAGACAGATAAGGTTTGCAGGTGTCATGAGATCTTTGCCAGGAAGCAGGCTATACGGATGCCAGGTATTTCTAATATCCTCCTGACTCAGCCTTCCTCATGTTACAGCTCCAGCAGTAACAAAGATCCTGGCTTTCTGTGAAAGTGAGACTGATAACTGTAGTGGTCAGCATAAATAAATATACGAAGCAGTATTAGCGGTCTGATTCACTTTCAGTGACATTGAGCAAAATGAGAAATAAATAGGCTGATATTAATAGAATTGCCCAAGGGAATAAAGGCTTACGCAGTGGCAATAGATTGCATGTATTCACTGAATCTTTTCTGAAGTTTTGTCTGAAATATTGTGCCATTTCATCTCATTTGCATGTGTTGCTGTCTAGGCTGGTAAAGACAGAGACAGAAAATACTGCAAGGTGCTCATGATGACTTTAAGGATACAGACCGTAAATGGATTACGATATAAACAGTATGAAGAAAACCAAATTTGGGTTAATATGCTCATAGCAATTCCAGCAGATTTGGCTTGTGTAAGTAGCCAAAGCTCCATGCCATACCACTCCCTTTCTTCAAATGTCTCTTTGACAAGGATTCAATGATCTTTTGCAGGGTGGTACCCTCATTGCTTTGTATGGAGAAAAATCTTGGTGATGATGACTTCTGTCATCCCTAGCCATCACTGTAGCAAATTAAAGACCCAAGCCATAGCGTTGAAATAAGTTTGATCTGCCTCTTGCTGTAGAGAGATTGCACAAGAACATGTTGGGAGCAGAAAGATATGCTGTACATGTAAGAGCTCAGAAAAGTTCCAGGAGTGCTTGCCAGTATCACTCTA
Organism: Oreocharis arfaki; assembly: GCA_013398015.1. Taxonomy (NCBI): domain Eukaryota; kingdom Metazoa; phylum Chordata; class Aves; order Passeriformes; family Paramythiidae; genus Oreocharis; species Oreocharis arfaki. The sequence goes on along the minus strand of VZRR01010913.1, from coordinate 166,132 downwards.
TATGCTAAATTTGTACAAACACAGCAGTTAAGAAGTTGTACTCCAGTTAAAGTGTCGCTTGACAAGATGAACGCATTCTGCTGTCTCTTCTTATCTTGTGAATGCTTTATCTCTGGAGGAGAAGAGCAGATATTCTCTGCCTTTCAGAGCCAGCCCAGCTCTTGTGTTAGACTTAGCATTCAGAGTATATCAGAACTGAGGAGAAAATGTGAGTCCCCTTCCTCTGAGAGCAGAAGAGAAGGACCTTTCAGACTTCAGAGCTGAGGGTAATAATACTGAATTTAATGCAGGACAAATATTTTTTATAACCTAAGAGCAATGGAAATATGGCCTAGGCCTCACCAACACTTTCATGTTCACACATGGCTTTTCTCACAATTTTTCCTTTATTCAGTGCCCCAATATGCAGATGAACAACACAGCAGCCTTGGGAATTACCAGAGCCTTTTCCCATAAACATTGGTGAGGATTTTTAAACTTCAGGAACTGAATGAGGGAAACACCAAGTGTTTGTCATCATTTGAATCCTAGAACATCAATGTCACTGCTAGTGTGGGTTCTCAACAGGAACATCTAATAGTTACATGGTTGCAGATACTTAGGCTTCTGAAAAATAGGGCTATTCTTCTACTCTAATATTTTGATTACATCTACCCTTCTATTTCTCTCTCTCTTTTCATATCCCTAAAAGATTACCCATTGTGGATCTATGTGTTTTGACTTTCTTGGGATTGATATGACATCAAATGAGACATTAAAGAAATCAAGAGAGAGCCCTATCACTCTGTTAGTGACAGAAATGTCTTCATAAATAATTTTCTGTAACAGCCCCAACAATAACTGTAGTTATAATACTCTTCCTGCAGCAACTTTGATTGAATTTAGTGTGTCTGAAAACATTTATCCTTGCTGTGAATTTCTTACTTTTTAAAGTCTGAATTTTAAAAAAATTAGTTAATCCAAATTGATTTTAACGGAAGTTAGTACTAAACCCATTTGGGAGTCTGGACCTAAATGCCTGGGAAGAGTTAGTGGTTGTTCACTGATCCTGAACAAATATTGCACTCAGTCCTTTGTTTTTCTTTCTCCTTCATTCAGTATATTGGAAACTAATTCAAGGCTTTGCTAGTCCTATTACTAAGCAGCTCCTGGATAACAGTTGTTAACATTTTGAGGTACAAGGAGGAAGCCTGGCACATGAGGGGAGACAGTGCAGACGCAGCAGTGGCTTCATCCAGCATGCTCACACAGGAAGAAAACCGAAATTTTGCTAACAGGCTGCCAGACATGCAGGCTCAGTACCAGAAGAAGCACTTACTACAAGGCAACAACCTTTGCAATTCCCAAGGCCTTTAATATACATACTGCAAAGAGAGTACATGTCGAGGGTGGATATGAGACAGGGAGTCCAAGAAAATCCAAACTTTCACATGACTACGAAAAAGCTATTACAATTTGCAGTTCATTCCAGCTACTAGCACTCCTTGGTACTCTCCAGACATCCACATGCACTGCTACTGTTTCAGAGAGTTCAGAGGAAGGGTAAGTTAGTGCTGGTGGAAAATGTGCCGGACAGGCAGATTCCACATGGGAATCTTTGTCTGTGTTATCTCATTGTTCCTATCCTTGTGCGGTTGTATAAATTCCTCTACAAAGGCCTTTCCCAAGTGATGATTTATGTGTCTCTCGTCATGGACTCATAGCTTTTGGCAGATAATTGCAAAAGTTTATAAAAGAGATCTCAGCCCAGAGACAAATGATAAAACACATGAGGTTGAGCACTCCCTCCAGACTGATCGAGGGTGCTCTCTGGATTCTGCAGATACAGCAGTCTTTTCAAAATTACCCTTCCTTACACAACTGAAGCCACCAAGGAGCACCATGGTCCCGAAAGATGGCCATCAAGCACATACCTTTTGCAAGACGGATTCAGGGAGCAGTCTCTACATAGCTTTGTGTTTGTTACTCTGGGACATCTGACTGAAAGTCTTTTTGTCACCATATTCTGATTTTTCAGCATTGTATTTTTCTAGTTGGGTTTCTTCAAGTGGATAATTTGTTCTGTCACTGACAATTTTATGTAGAGACTAATAATTTGAGTTAACTTTCTTCGTGCATGCGCTAGACAAGGATGAAGACAGGCCATCAAAGACTTGTGACTTCTTCCCAAGAGATCAGATATCCCCTCATGTGAATGAAAGGGTGTTTCCAAGGATGTTTAACACAGAGTCACTGAAAAATAATTTCGTGCTGAGTTTCTAAGTGCTCTCTCTTCGGTGTCACAGGAGGTCTAGTTTGGGGTTGTGACATACTCATACACTTACATAGCTACATGATCATGTCATTTTGAGTCAGGGACATATCAGAGAGTAGGATCAACCTATTTCTGTGTCAGAAGACTGAAGGATAGATTTTTTTGGAAAGAATCATGAAGCACATGATTCTTTCCAAAGAGTTGCAGAAGCAGTTCTTTGATTTTGAAATCCCAGCTGTGACAGAAGAAGATATATGTCAATCGACAGCACACATCCTTCCCACAAATGGATAAAGTGCAAAAATGTTCGAGGCACCAATTAACGTCATTTTTCAAGTCTGTATGGTCAGAAAAAGTATACATGAATACGTGGCCTTTGCATCTGACTTCTCTGCTCCTTTGTTCCCTGTAATGTGCAACCAGTGTCTGGGATTATCAAGGACCGGGGTGAGGAGTGCTGCAGGTCATTGCTTACTTACATACTGTAGATAAAGAAAAAGCTCAGTGAAGTTACACTTACATGGAACCCGTGGACCAAGAGAAATAGGCCTGCTATGTACGTTCAGGCCTACATTTCTATGACAACATTTTAAGTCAGAAATGACCTATTGATCTCAAGAAAATTAATGACAAAGTAAGGTATTGATTTTGGTTTAAATCAATGGAAAACTTCCTTCTCCCTTTGAAGAAAAAGAAGGCAAATTCCATTTAAAAAAACTTCCAGAAAACATCAGACATAATTGTCAAGTGTAATGGTAGAGGTACACTCTCATGCCATGTGACAGGACTAAATCACTTCTTACTTTGAAAATTAATTCATTTTTCAGCTACAAAGCAAAAGGAAAGTCAATGTAAAACAACTCCACTGATTTCAGCAGCGCTTGCACTGGCCCTGAATTATAATTTTTTATATATAACTTTTTTCATAAGTAAAACTACAATTAAAGCAGTAGCCTGTAATAAATCATTCCTGAGTACCCATGTGTCTCCACTGGGTATTGCAAAGTGGTGTTTTATTTTCTCACGTGCAATCTTCATGCATGTAATCACATGACATAAATTACTTCTTTCATTTGTGCACAGGATGAGAAGAAACAGGATTACATTGCAGGAAGGATGATTAGGTCTCAGCATTAGGAAAAATTCTGAAAAATAAAATTTAAGAAAGATACAAACTGGGTAAGGAGAAAGAGGTGTCTGTATCCTCAAACACTTAAAGAACAGTCTAGACAAACATCTGTCATGAACAGTTTAAGTAGATATTAATTCATCCTCAGGAAAGCAAGATAAACTAAGATAAAATAAACACCTTTTATTATCTTTTCCAGCTTTACTTTTTATGTCTTTATAAATTTCCTTTCAGGATGATGGAATCAGAAATTTTAGTTGGCAGCTCTTTGACTCAATCCCAAGTTTGGGGGAAACTTGCATTCACTAGTAGAGTTGATGGACTGTGCTCATTTAAGTAGTTTACTATTTTCGTCTTCTATGGAAACAGCAGAAGGGAGCACTTACGTGGCATGATGAGTTAAGACAGTGCTGTAGCCGAACAAGAGCTTGGGTTACTCTGCTCTGACCAGACAGTTCTTGCTGTTGCAAGCATTGTGTCAGGAGTTCTAAATCTTCTCCTTCTCTCTCATTGGGACTAAACAAACCTCTCAATTCAGATGGCAGCAGATCCCTCAACTGGGCCAAATAAGTTGTAAGAGCTTTGGTATTAAAAAAAAAATCTGAATTAAAACCTCAAGCTACGTCTCCCCAGTCCACATCTTCCAATAAATCCACAGCCAAAAATTTCTCACTTGCTGCTATCCTCTTAAAGAAAAGACAGATAAGTGACAAAAGATCACTGTAAGAAAAGAAACAAAAATAAAAAACAAACAAACAAACAAAAAACATTCCTTATTCTCACTTATCAAAATCCATTATCTTTTACTTAGCAATAATGTAGTGGATTTACTTCGTCAGCTAACACCTTAACTCAAAGGCACATAACAAACATGGAAAGAAACTATTATGTGCATACAGTAGTAAGTTAATTCCAACACCAGAAGCACCTCTGGCAGATAGCACATGCAAAATGTTCTCTCAAAAAACAATCCATAGCACTTTCAGTAGGATGGATTTAGCTTATTTTATACCAGGCAGTTCAGGTAATAACCAAGGAGGAGAAAGAATAGGTTCTGAGGGCGAATGTATGAATTCTGCTTATAAATATCACAAACCTATTGAGCCATACTGAGGAATGGTCAGAGTCATACACCTGAGGAATCTGTATGAGTCAAAGACAGCTCTGAATTTACCAGTCAGCAATCTTTCCCACAGAGTTGCAAGTCGATTGAACAATATTCCGTGTTATCACTGAACTATGGGACCGTTCACATGTTTTCTGTCTGAGCCCAAGCTGAGATATCCCTGCAGCCCGAAGATCTTCATTCTGGGTATGTTCATTTGACCATCCAGTTCTCATTTTTACTCATCCAAGAAGAAAAACCATCTTATACTATCACAGATCCTATTCCGACACGCACACACACACGCACACGTATTTTAGACCAAGAGAAAGTCCACTGTCTGTTTAATTAATATAAACATCCTTCAGTCATTCTTGTAGTGAAGGGAACTAGTTGTCCTCGCTGTAGAAATGAATGATGTTGAACTCATTTATTTGCATTGCAACGGTGTTTAGAGACTTCAGAAAAAAAAAAAAGTCAAGGTTTTATTGTGCTAGGCAATGTCGAGTTATTTAATAAAAGACAGCCCTTACAGCAAACAGCTCACAATCAATAAAGACAAGAGAGGTAAAAGATGGGAGAAAATACTCTTTTATCAAATTCCAGCTTTCAAATGCAATATCCGTTTGGAGTCATCACCTGAATGAAATCTGAGATCTGAAAGGCTACTTTTATTACTTGTATCCATAAATATTTATGGCAATTTAACCTCAAAATTCCCATGTGCTCAGGGCTTTATATATGCATTGGGCACAAAGGGAATTCAGCACGCATATCTGAGGGCATAATGGTTTGTGTAATCAATTCTGTATTCCCTTCAAAGAGCTAGAGCACCATTTAATTGAATCCTCTGCTTTGTCTCGAAACGCTAGTAATGTATACAGGGACGTATAGCAAGCACATCTAGCTAGAGGCTTGCCATGTCTTTTTTAAACAAGCGTATTGTATCCTCTGCTTTCTTCCAGGCTCTAAAATACCACCTGCCACTCCAGACTTGTGACAGCTGTGAGAGTCCTGATGAAATTTTAAAAACAATATTGCGTATTATTTTGAAATTTATGAAATGCTATATATTAGATGTAAATAAATTATGCCAGAGTCTTTCATTTTGCCTTCTGCTCCTTGACTTATCACAGTTTATTGACTCCAACTCTTCCAGTCCCTAAACTCAAGGACTAGAAATTTTCTCATTATCCATGATGGCTGTGAAGTCTGTGTAATCTTGTGACTCCAGGAACTGAGACTCTCAAGGGAAAATGTAGATTATCAAGAAACTTGAAAGAAAATTGTCCTAACTGCATCATTCAGCAGGTTGCATCTGAATGGCTTCTTTACGTTTTGTGCATAGCTGTGCAGTTATCATTTCATAGTTTTCTTTTAATTTTTCAAGACACTTAATAATAACTGGTATTTCTTCTGCATTTGTTGTATAATTCAGATATTTTCAAAGAAAACCAGCTTGGACTAGTGAACCCTTTTAAACCTTTAATGGAAATGTAAACTCCCACTCACCAATCTATGTCATTATCTGTGCCAAAGCTGCTATATGTAATTGGCTGGGACAGGATAGCTCATAAAACTGTTACTCCTTGTTAATGTCTTGTTAACAGAACGTTGTTTAGGTGAAGCTCTGGTTAATACACTCACTACGAGGGTTCTGTATCTTGCAGAAGCACAGCATGTTGCCATATACGCTGCATTCCCATTTCAGATAAAAAGAGAAAACAACTCATTTCTTTATGAGCAGCAGGCTAATGCCAGTAGAATAAAGAAAATAAATCTCTTTCTAATCCTCATGGATCACTCTTTTGTTCTAGACACTCTTTTGTATACTTAGACACAAGGGTGAACAAAAATACAGTGAAATTTTCATGACTGATGGAATCCAGGAGTATTTCTATCACTGAAGTCAGAGAGATCCAGTGACAAAGAAAGTAACCAAAGCAAAATTTTTCAATACATTGATTTTCTCAAGATGTGAAATCAGTCGGAGTGTTGCTTAAGTGCTGATTGTGTTACATGGTTTATAAATGGAGAGTTAAAATCATTTATACAAGAAACATAGAAACGATAACTGTTTTAAAAATAGAATTCATAAACCAGAAATTTCCTACACTTTCATTTTTTTTTCCTCAGAAGGCACTGAAATGCTAGAGTTTCACACAGACCCAAATATTCCATAAAACCTCTATTTGAAATGCTTTCATCTACAACTTTCAGCTGAAATAGCATTACTCAAAATTTTCAGATATCAAAATCAATTTCTCTAATCCAAATGCACTGTTTAAAATCCACAATTTTCCTTAAAAAGGAGAGAATTCATTAATAAAAACTCCTGATATATAGAAGAAAACTGACTCTAGATCACTACAATATGTGATCTTAAATTCCATTTGACTGCAGTGTAAACAATTCATTATTCAGCAACACTGAGATGCAGGAGCACTTGGGGACACTGTAATTGGCTGCTGTGCTTATAGCGAAGCAAGCTGGGGAAATGGTTTTTTTAAGAACCTAAATAAAATGGTCTAATCTGCCTAGAATATGAACCTTACCATCAAAAATCACTTCACTGTCTCTGGCAAAGTGGCCAGTGTTTTTTCTGTGAGTTATCAAGTCTCCCAGACCTCCTCATCTTTCAGGACCTGGGACTTCACTTGAGCTGTGCCAGAGATGATGTCTGAAAGTCTGTGACAGAGATTAAATATCTCATGAGTGCCAGAAGAAAGCACATACACAGAACCACCAATTCATCATTCAATAAATTTGCTGTTGTTCTTTACTAGTTTGGTTTTGCTGAATTCTGTGGATTTTATTTCCAAAGAAATACATCAGCAGCCGTAATGTGAAAACATACCTGTTTCTTCCACTGGGAAAAAAACAGAGGTAAAGGAGACAGGAAAGGCAGAAAGGATGAATAGGTGGCAGTTTGAAACACACAGCACAAGAGTAAAGAACAGATTCTTTTGCCTGCATTTCTTATGTAAATTATTGGCCACCATAATTGGCTACCGATCAAAGACTTTATTCCACTATGGGAGATGGAGGCACAGACTTGTTTAGAGTGGGGCCAAGGCCGTTTTGCAAAACCTTACTAAGATGTGTCTTACTGGGAATGTCATTTTACTTCTGGTATCACCTCTTTTCCCTTCGTCTACTTTGTGTTTGGTTTGACTTTTCAGACTGAGCTGTTTGCAGCAGGGACAGCCTATTTTTGTTTGTATTTAGTTTACAACACAGAGAATCCCCAGTTTTGATTGGGACAGCTCAGACTCTGCAGAGGCATAAATAAAAGAATTTAAAAGACAATTTTTTCTTTTCTAAATGTGTGAAACAGTGTTAGTTTACACACACATGCACACGTATGGTCCCACACCTGTTTGATGCATCTTACTACAGCTCAAAATGCTCTCAACTCTTCAAAGCAGAGACAACTTATCAGCTGTTTGCTGATATGTTTTGCTATTGAAGCTATTACAAGCCCAGTCTTTGATTCCTGTGACTGCATGCAGCTGGGCATGCAAAAAACAAAAACATAGAGTAAAGCAAAGCACTGCCCATTTATTCTAGTGGAAGTGAAAGAGGAGAAAGATGATTTCTCACCCCCAGATCCCTTCCCCTCTCAGCTCCATGGAAGATTATCTTCTCCAGAAACTCTGCAGTGAGGGGACAAGTGTGTAAGTATAGAGACAATACAGTTTTCTCACAAAAAAATGTGGCAGTCCTGCTGAGCCACCGTACTCAGAACTTCCAGGAAGGAACGCAATTGATAATAAATGATGTCCATAAATGCAGTGAATTTGCTACTTCAGATGTTCCCACTGATTTACATTTGGAACCTCAGCGGTAGCCGGCGAGCCTGGCAGGTTAACAAAGTGCCACACTTTGTGAGGAGCAGCAGCCATGCTCACAGTGCCTACGGGAAGCAGAGCTGTCACAGTGATAAAATTATTAGTATACAGGGCAACAGAAGGGCACTCACTAGCCTGTTTGTAATCTTTTAAGTAATGCCAGCTTGTGAAGGTTAAAGGGAGTGGCAACATGAGACACTAAAGCTTTGTAGACATCTGGCTCCCTTTTTTTCTCTGATTCCTTATTCTTTGCTTTAATGCTAAGATCTTGGCAAAAGGCAGTGAAAAACAGGTTTACTGTAACCTCAGTAGGTCTGGTCATTTAGGGAGGCTACCACTCACTATGAAGGGAAATGACAAGGCATGACAGAAATTCAAAGGCAGCCTCCCAGTTCATCACCAAGGAGAAGTAGTGGCAAGTGAATATATCCATTAGTATACTATGCCTAACTTTATGCAGATCCAAGGCCTGTGAGTATCATGATGAACAATTTACTGTATTTGTTAGTACAAAGTCATTTTCCTTAGGAAAAAAGGAAAAGCTCTTCACAAAGCGGATTAACTTAGATCTTAAAGGTGGGTGGGGTGAAGTGGGTGTCATGCATATTTTACTAGGCTTTGTCCTTTTAAAATGGATTTACTTTCCAAGAAAATACATTTCATTGCAGATATAAACATTTCCAGAAGGGTTCCAATATAATGAGAATTAATATATTTCATAAAGTCCAGGCTAGTCTTCAGACAAGGATATTATTGAAATCCCTTTGGTAGGGAGGAACTCATGTCCACATCTCTGGTCATTTTTGGTGTCTTTCAGCAGTGTAATTGAATTATTTGGATTCATCTGGGCATTTACATCTTAGCTTCTGACTCCAAAGTACCATTTTGTCCAAAGGAGAGAAGCAGCCAGCTAATGGACGCAGTTATCTTGCTCAGAATAGAAATCTAAAATACATCAGACAAACCGCACCTGTTGCTTTTTCTCATGATCTCTAAAGGAATCTTGAGAGGAATACCAAAAAATAGAGAATGTCATCATAAAATCATTAGCTGACCTGATGGAAAGAAGCTCTGTGGAGAAGAACCTGAAAGCCCTGATAACTCCTAGCTTATCAGGCAGAAGCCTCAGCCAGCATTTCAAACTGCTATGTTCAAATAATTAATGTAAATATATCACATTCATAAATAATTATCAGAGGATCAAGATCATAAGGTTTCATTAATTAACAAGGATTTATCCAACACAAACTGGACAGAAACAATACTTATATGCACCTTTGCTCTTTCTCACCTCCAGCTTTCTTTTCCGAGCTTTGAATTGGTCTTCCAAGGAAAGACCTACAACTCAGATGTATAAACCCAGTGGAAAATTAATTTGGTATGAATCAGGTGTTACTTGCACAAAACAGTGGTAAGATTCAAACACCGTGGTCATATACTGCTTCAGTGAAACATATTTTAACGGCAAAATAAACAGTAAAGAGAGTGTGACTGTTCTTCATTGTTTCTTAGGCATAGACAAGGTCTCTGCCAATTTTTGTCCCCTCATTTGAGGAAACCTACTGGCTGCAGAGAATTCACAAGGGTGCAGTAAGTATGGTCAGAGGCTTAGAGATGGTGGTCTGTGGGAAACACTGAGTGAGCTGAAGCCAGAGACAAAGAGATTGAGGAGACACCTACTAAAAGGCTGGCACAGAGAGGAAACCGATAATCCTTTTTCAATCACAGATTGACAACAAGTAAAATCTCAGGCTGTAACAATGGAGAGAAAAAATAAACATTTTAAAAGTTATAATAATCAGCTGCTGAAATAAATAGATTGCCTGGGAAGGTTGTGGAACGTCCACCGGTCCTTGAATAATATGCTGGACAAACATCTGTCATAAGTCATTAAGACAGACCTTTTCCTGTCCATGGAGACATATCACGCTTCTGAATGGCAACTTTATACCTTCAGTCATAAAAGAAGAATAATTTCTAGTTTCCTAAGGCTGTTTAAAAAATTTTCCTACTCCAGATAACTGAGAAGGGTGAGGCTTGCTGTGACAGTCACCAGTTTGGATAAGAAAAGGGAGACAACTCACGGAAAGAGTTCTCCTTGAGACTTCTTCAGTCAGCCCTGTTTTAATAACCCTTTTCCTCATCCTATCATGGTCACGGCAGTGAGAAGCCCCCAGGAGCCAGACTGTGGAGCTCCTGAAACATCAGGTGCTGTTCACACACGCACGCACAAGCACACAGTCAATCTACTAGAACAGATTTAATTGAAAAGGGGCTTTATTGCCATCTTCCTCTGATTAAATCAGAAATGTGAAAACAAACATGTGGATGTTAGGCCAAGTTTTCATTTGCACTGATAGTTTTGCTACTCCTTTCTTCCTAAAAGGAAACTTTAAGAAGTTGGTAAAGAAGTTGTCTTTTAATATTGACAAAGTAGGGAAATTGGCCATAAGGCAAATAGGAATTGAGTATATTTAGTACTTTGGCTGGATTTGTACTTTCACAATAACGCTTTTCTACTGTTCTGGTGCAATAAGGAACTTAAGGTGAGTAATAATGAAGTATAATTGCACTTCGCAACACTGCCCACACAAAGAGATCTTAAAGGAATTCCAGTGTAAATGAGAATCTTGGCAACAAAAGCTAAACTGTGTTGGCTTAATTTTACTGTTGTTACTCATAAACATTTTAATCTTTTAAAAAATGCAGGGGAATTCATAGCAAAAATAGGATTTTAAACTGTTCTTGGAAGTAGGGTAGAAACAGTGCTGAATTAAGAGTCCCTACACTGGAAGCCTCTATTTCCTGGGATTTGCAGCCCACTCGTCATGATCTGTTTCTGAATCCTTTCCTGTCACCAAGGTCAGGCTGACAGGCCCGTAGTTCCTCAGATTCTCCTTCTGATTCTTCTTGTTGATGGGTGTCATGTTGGCTGACCTCCAGTCATCTGCGATGTCCCTGGTTAGCCAGGCAAATGACAGAAATGACTTGGTGAGCCCTTCCAGCAGCTTCCTCCATAGCCTTGGGTGGATCCATCCAGCCCCATAGACTCATGAGTGTCTAATTGGCATAGCAAGCCACTGACCATTTCCCCCTGGATTTTGGGGGCTTCATTCTGTTTCCCATCCTGTTTTCCAGCTCAAGGGGCAAAGAAGACATTAAGGTCAGGCTCCTTTTCCTCACCCTGGTTCCAACCCAGGACAACTATGTTTCCTCCAACATCCAGATGGAAATTCTCCTTAGCCTTCCTTTCTTTGCTAATGTTTCTATCCTGATGGAAAAAAAAACATAATTTACACACTAGCCTCCACACAAATAAAAAGTTCTCTACTTGAAATCTGAAAATTCTAATTTAGTTTGATTTTTTTTTTTTCTTATGCAGGTACGTACCCACAAACTCCGATGATTTCTGAATTTGGCCTCAGAAAATAAAGCTAACAAAAGCAGAGCAGAGCATTTATTGGTTAGCCCTAGAGAAAGTTCATCCTGGGAAGTCAAAAGAAACTAGTGCATCTGATTCTCAGTGATTCTTGAAAGTGTTTTACAATCTAAAAAGCATGGGGGACATGTTCAAAGGCATAAACACGAATCAGGAATGAACCTTCCATTAAGAGTCATCAAGAGTCTGACACCCAGCTACCATTTGTTCCTTTGAAAATCTCTTCCTGCATCAATTACACTTTCTTCCACTTCAGAGCTTCAGCGCACAGCCAGAGTGGCATAAAATATCCTAAAGAAAATGAGCATCAGCTTGAGTGAGGAAAAGGAGAGCAAGCGGTGATCTACAGAGCTCACACAGCCAGAAAGTGCCTGGCTAACTAGGGTGCAGCCCGGGAAGCAGCAGGAGAAAGCAAGCGGCAGAAATGGAGGGAAGGTAATGGAGAGAAAACTGAAGCAGAAAGATTTTTTAGCTGAAGATGAGTAGTGAGTACCTAATGAGTGACAACAAGGAAGAGAAAAGAGATGCTGGTGGTGGGAAGAATGGATGGGTCATTACGAATGGCTGTATATTCTCCCCCCTGTCCAGCTGCGGAGGGGAGTAAGAGAGAGGCTTTTGCTGGTGCTTGGCATCCAGCCAGGGTCAATCCACTACTCCATGTAAAGCATTCCTCCCAACTTCAGCCCACCAACACTCTACTTTGTATCTTGACAACAAAACCATCCCTTTCTTTTTCCTTTCTTTTCATTTATTCTGGTGTCTTTTTTTGTGATGTTGCAACTGCAGCACTGAAGACACAGTTATTGGGTGTCTTTTGTTTCACAAAGAGTTTGGCATGACTTCCCATGGTGCCAGAGTCACTCTGTTAAGCGTGAAGGTGGCAGAAGGCTGATGCTTTAAAAAATAAAATTGTATGTAGAAAGACAGAGAAGAAAAAAGTGAGGGTTCAGAGGAAGAGATAAAAAAGGATGAAAAAGAGGAAGACTGGAATGACAAGGACAGAGAGAGGTGGAGGCTCATCACTTAATTTCCAGAATCTGATATTTTCCCCATACCTCCATGCATAGAGCAGTTAAATCACCTGCTCTTATTTGGCTATTCCAAAGTCATTTTAGGCCTACTGAATTCTGAGAGAAAAAAAGATGTTTTGTATAAATGCCACTTCCAGGAATTCTGTAGAAAGTCAAAATGGGCATGTCCTCAAAATGCTGAGGCTGCAAGAAATAAATCAAACAACAAAGGTTTATTGCAAGGAAGGAGGAGCACATAAGCTGCATCTTTTATAAGTAGAGGATTTCTGTTACTTAAAAAGGGTTTTTCCAAAGGAAAAGACCAACATATCAAATGAATTTTTACCTAGGAATCCAAATGTAGACTGCAGACCCCCAAGCAATATATTTTCTTTGACACTAAAACTACAATAATTCTGATAATCAAACAAATTAAAACAACAAATCTCTCTGAACAAAAGGCTGGAAAAATAATTGTGTCATATTTGTTTTTGGTGATATTTTCTCTTTCAGTACAATGATGCCTTAATTGTATTTTACCACAATAACACATGCCAGTGATAGCTTTCCAGCTGTGATCAGAATCCAGCACAAAGAATGAGGCAGCCTACATATTTAGGCTAAGTCAAATATATGAAAGTAGAGGAAAGATTATCTCCCATTCTGTGTGTGTAATATCTTTCCCTATATGTATTGTGGCTACGCTCAGAGAACTTTTATGATTTCATTTTCTTTGTATTTCTCCCATGAGAACTGCATCCTCAACCATTCTATGGGATAATCATACCTAACAAAGGAAGGGGATCTAAATCAAGGCAGAATGGCAATACATTTCAACTGAGATTGGGGGAAACAAAGGAAATCTGAGGGATGATATTGAATATGTTTTTTACAGGATTCAGAAATGTGTTGTTGAGATAACAGGTAAGGAAGGACAGCTGAGTAACAGGAAGGCTGAGTCAGAAAGAAGGACTCATGCCATTGATGCTCAGACTGTGAGAAGAGTGGAATGAGATGAGGAGTGACCAATTCCAAACTTGTTATAGACATAGTAGAACAACTGCTCCTCTCATCAAGACCTCCAAACGAAGCCACCACTCCAACGTATGTATGAAGTTGTTTTTCAATCAAGGCAAAAAAAATATAAAAATTAATATCTAATGAGGGGAGAAATTCCTATACTGCAGCAGAACAAAGTCTTCACTGAACTATTTTTTGATGCGTCCTTTTTGAGAAACAGTTGAATTCCACCAGTAGAATTCTTTCACAAGTGAAGGGATTTATGAGAGACCAGAAAGTTCAACAATGTAGGCTGGATAAAGAAAGGGTGAGGGACATATGCTATCCAATAATATATCTGGGATGACTTGCTGTACTAAGTCATAAGAGGGCATCTGAAGGGATTTTCCAAGTTGTATGAGGGTTTTGAGGTGATAAAACAGCTGGTTACTAGAGTAGGACCCTGCATCTCTTTCCTTAACAATAGATTGTATGATTAACTGAAGTGTTCAAAACTATAATTCTTCATGTTCTGTGTAACAAGGGATGACTATCTAACTGAAAGGTAGCAGTATGCTTCTGCAATATTTTCAGAAAAGCATTCATTCACTGTTCAGCCACTTATTCACTCAGACAGACTAAAATGCCTTTGTATGATCTTCTCGTGATGAGTAAAATTTTGATCATGTCTCAATACTTACAACAAACCTCTAGGACACTACAGATTTTCTGGGCATCTTATATCTGAAGTACTTGAAACTTCACAAATTTTTATACAAAGCCATATATAATCTCCTTTCTTATTTAAAATCTTTGCTCAGCTCACATCAAAGCTTGCAAAAACAGATGGCAAAACTAAGTGGACTGCTCAAACCATAGGCACTGCACTAGAAAGAATAAAATCTCTTTTTCATCTTTGTACTGTTGAAATCTTTAAATAAATAATTAGTACAGATTCTCCTATCTCTTCTCCACTCTATGTTTAAGATTTCAGGGAAGTGCACGCATTTTTTTTTTTGTTGTTTCTAAACACACACTTGCACATAATCATCACAGATTTGAAGTAACTCTCTATGCAAGACAGAGGTCCAGCAATATTTTAGACATAGTAGTTGCAAATTAAACCCACGGCAATACAGCAGCCCAGCCTTCTGAGGTTATATGTTCCAGGCATAAAAGCATTTCGGAAACTAGTATTACACTGTAAATCATTTATGTGGGTACTTCCAACAATATGAAGAGTGGAACACAAGAAAGAGGGACATATTTCAGAAAGACTCTAATCTGGTTTTACATTAGAGGTACAAGAATAGAAAGCGAATAAACATCTATCTCAAACCCAGAAATGGTAGCACATTGTTTACCATGCTAGGAGAAATAAGTGTGACATGAACTTTGCTGTTCAAGCCTTGCTTTATTTATTTTTTTTTAGTTAATGCAATAAAGTTAATAAATGTTTAATATTGTTAATATTTTTAAGTAAAGCTAATGCTGAAAAAGTCTGGGAATCTGAGACATTTCATGCAATAGAAGTTATTGATATACTTAGCTGAGAACTCTTTTTCAGTTCTCTATGTGTCCCAACATTTTTTAAGTACCAATTAAACAATGTAATTTGCTGGAAATGAGCTGCATCCCTCAGGTTCATCAGGAGTTGCTCATAGGCAGGCTTTAACTACCCCAGAAATAAGAATGACACAATGACCGGTGGGGTTTTCAAATGTGTACAAACAGCTATTTCCTCAGACCAGCTCTGCTGGTTGATACAGCTCCTCCATCACACAAAGTGAACTGGTCAGGGCTGGAAGGGATCCCACTTCCTTAATTGAAACTGGCAGCCATCACTGAAATCAGCCTTGACATAAGCCCCTTGGACCTCTTGGAAAGAGAGTGGAACCAGCTGAGAGTACACACAGAGATGTTCCTCCATGCATGTGGATCCTGGACCCACAATTCACCTGCACTTGTCTGATACCTTCTTAAGGAGGCCTCCTACTCCTTTAGCCCACTGTTAATATTCTGCTTTCCCCTCTAGCCTGGCTTCAATAGAATGAGATGCTATGCTGAGCCTAATGTTTCAAAAAAGCCCAATGTTTTGAAAAGGCAAACTCAGGTGGAATGTATCCTCCACGTAAACCCGATCTTAGCTGCTTGTCCCGACAGCTAATTATCCAGGAGTATGAAAAAATGGGCTGTCTCCACCACTAAACCTGTCTGATCAGCAAAGGGTTCTTTCAGCTGTGAGTGGCTGCAGTTCTTTCTGCTTTGAAGACTCATCATATGAGAGATATTTCATTTGTCAATGGGACAGCAACCCCATAGCTAAGCTGTTGAGATCTGTCAGCACCCTAGCACTCAATGGAAGGTGGAATTTCTTGCACTTTTGCAGGAGAGAAACAAATTTGAGTGGCTGGCTGGACATTGCCATCCTGGGGAGAAAACAGCTGACTCAGAATAACTCTCTCATCTAAAACTTCGGACAAGTAAATCTCAAATATCCATTGTATTGACTCAGACCCTCTCTGTATCTTGTTTCTCGTGTAGGGATGAGAAATTAGTCTCAAGCCAGATTTAAGCCTCAGCTACCTCTAAAGCATCTTAATATCCACTGCCCTTTTCCATTACTCACATGGAAAATAATTTCAGACCCCATCTAGAGCTCCTGGGATCCAGTTAAAAGAAGGAGACCGTTAATCAACTAATTATGCTTAACAAGAACAGAGGTGAGAGATTGAAGGTGCCCAGTGGCTTCATGGGCATTGCTGTGTGCCAAGGCCCTGACATTTTCACAGCTATTCTTGACTTCACCTTTCCCTGGATATGCAAGTGTGCTATTCGGGATGTGACCCAGCTAACACACGGGACACTTCATTAATATACCTAGTTTCATCAAGGTTATTTCAGACATTCCGAAGCGTTTGATGTGGGCTTACAGTTAAGACCCATTTCCAACGTCTGTTGGTGGACGTCTGCATACTTTACCCCCCTCCCTCCCACACACACTCACTGAAGATAGAAAACAGTACTTGAAGCAAGCAAACAAGGAGGGTGGTCAATGGTGCAAAACCTCAGCTGGGAGAGGAAGTGCACTGAAATAGCAGCACTGTCCAGTGCTGTATTTTGTACACTCTGGTGTGAGACACTGACCTAGTTTCAATCATGCTGTCAGTCTTCTCTCGATGGACAACTTTTCATTTTCTCATCTCCGCTGTGTGCCTCCTGCAGTCTGACTATAGCCTCCCTGAGTATGGACAAGCAGAACCATGCAAGGCACTGCACGCAGGATCCTAGCAGAGATGCGGTGGACCAATGCTTGCTGATATTTACTGAACATATTTACCCCGGTAGACATTTGGTGTTTCAGAGTTGTACCACACCTGTGTGATCATGATTGACATGACGTGATAGAACTGTGTCTAGTTGTCATGTATTTAGCCTGTGATTCACTAGAACATGAAACAATTTTTTGTTTCCTGACCTTTTCATGGAATGAAATCTGACCTGTTTGTAGAAATCTAGTTTCTTTTTTTCTGTACTGTGAATGAGCCTGCAATTTGAAGTCAAGTTCCATTTCCACTACTCCAGCCTTTCCGCTCACTCACTCTCTTTTTCATGATCCAGTTTATTTGAATACTGCTAAACTAATTAGCCAAATACAGTTAGCCGAAAGAAACTTCTGGGGTGACAGTCTTTAAGATTGGTGCCAAGACAGACAGATATCTGATGAGTTTTCTTCTCCCTCCAGCTTGATAGTTTTCTTGTGTGCATTTCATTCTTTTGCCTCCATTTTAACTTGTTCTTGCCAAGCTCCAGCATTGGGTTAGGGTTAGGTTTAGGGCTAGGGTTAGAATTCTGGTTTGGGTTAGTGTTGGGGTTAGGGTTTGTCTCCTCTAGTTTCCTGGTGACTCCTTCAGAAATTCTTTATTTTGATACAGATGGATTTTTTCTACAAAATTTTCTTTCTTTATTTAGAAAATCACTTACTTTCATTAAAATGTAACTTGGTTAATATACCACGATCTCCTTTTTTCCAACCCTGTATCACAATTTCTCCCATGTTCATAACACAATTATATTTAATTATCTTTCCATTTAAGAATTATTCTTCGAGCTTTACATACTATTGAGCTCAGATTAACAACCATCAGTCCTTGGTCACTTTTATCATCTTTCCTAAATTCAAGCACCACATTTGCTATTCTCCAAGCATGTAGTGCTCCCTAAAAATGGTTAGCTACAGTCTTACTTTTAAATCTTTCAACACTTGGAAGGAAACTATGCCATACCTTCCAATGTGAGCTCCTAAAAGCACCCAAAGCATTCTGCTCTGTGGGATTATTTCCAGCAGTCCCATTATTTTACCCATTTTACATCATATTTTAGGCATGCAGTGCTGCCATATTTTTATCAGAAATCTTTGAGTACCATTTGCAGGAAACCCAAGACAGTGTGTAGATTGAATCCTAACACCTATCCAGGTCCATTTGATAACGGCCCTGAAGTGATACCTGCTGATGGCTCTATTCGCTAATTTTACAGAGATGTTAGCTGCACATAGATAATTTCAAGCCATTCATGGAGTAGCCATTGCTCACCCGGCAGCTTTGGAGACTCCTGTCTAACAAAAACGATGCCCTAGGGAAGCAACGGTTTTGCTAGGAATGTCACATGTAATATGGCAAAGCCACTTCTGAGACATTTTATTTGGTTTTGATGGAAACTCCAACCACTACTTTGTCCCTTTGTGACTTTATAGGAGTTGATGATTATAAAGACTAGCTCTTCAAATATTTCTTGATGTACTTTGCAGTACGTCAGATATCCATACGTTTCAACATTCACACCCATTAGAGCAGTAAACATAGAGATCGCACTTCTAGAAGATTTGATAAAAATTAACTGAATCTGAATGCCTTTTAGAAGTGATTTGTAATTAGCTTTTTTCCCCTGACTTTTGTCATTTTATGGTTTTTCCCTTCCATGCAGGTCTATCAGTTTTCTTTTGGATATTATGCATTGCATTTACCCTGCTGTCCTTGGTAAGTTATGCCAGCTCTGAAGTGTGGGGACCTCTGGCCTCCACTACATCCTCCAGTAAGTCTGAATGATGTCTTTTCAGGTCACTGTGACCTCATTCCAAGTGGGTGGAACAGACTTTTAGCCCACATTTCTTCTAAAAGATTGAGAAATTCTTCCCCCCTTCTCCCAAGTTTTTTTTCTTTAGCTGCTAAACTATTGCTATAATGCCCCATAGGTGCCTTCATTGCAATAAACAGGCTAAGCAGAGAAAGAAGTAAGATCCATATGGTCAGAAAAACATCAGCAGACCTTTGCTGAACTTTGTGTCTGTGTCAGGTATAATTATCATCCAGGAAGCTCTTTGCTGCAAGAACTCTGGCTATCTCAATACTTCTCTTGTGTTTGTTCCACTTCTGAGTTCCCCAAAAGACAGGAAAAGTAGTATATAAGCAGGAAAGAAAATATGTATTGTCTTTAACTTTCTAGCTAATTATTTTTCCTTAAAACATGGAAGGTTGAAGTTTCTGTGCCTTCAAGGTTTTGTCAACATAGGAAAGCTATAACAACACAGTTCTATGCTGATAGCCTTATAAATGCTTTTATAAACACCTGTCCAATATCATAGCCTGTCTTCTTTCCCTTCCTTCCTTGCTGCCTGCCTGCCTGCCTACTTCACTCCCTCCCTCCCTCTCTGGAAGTGTTGTAAACAAAAGCAAGAAAAGGAGATGTGAAAATAAGCTTTAATTCAAAAGTAAAAAAAAAAGAGAAATATAGCCATTTTATATATTAAATTTCCCTAGTATCACTCACACTTGAATAACAATCTAAGCCAAACTGTAAATTCCTTCATTTACTTTCAAGGATTTTTATTGACTGTTGCATGTATTCTTGTAGCTTCATCCCACACCTACTTGTTCTTTCTGAGCTTGGGATATAGCCCTGCTCAAACAGCAGGAGAAACTAGAGGCACCTGACACAGACCCCATCCTTCAGCAGGGCTATTTTGAGGGAAAACAGATCTTATTTATAAAGATTTTCTTTATGAATTAGCTATGTGCAAAACAAAACCAGTTGAAAGAGATAGCTGGAGGAAAATGTGAGCGCCCTCTCTTAACCGCTCGCTCAGCATTGCTGTGAGGCCTTCCCTTGAACCAGCAGCTCGTGTACTTCAGCCAAGGTGGTTTGAGAGCTGCCTTGGAAATCAGTGCCACTTCAGTTAAACATATGCAGGAGCTTCCTCTTGTCCTTGGGCAATCAAGGTCTCACTGCCTGCTCCGCCCAGGAGGTTCTGGCAGCATCTGCTTTCTCTTCAGCCAATAGAAAAATGTGACCATAAAGATGCCATGTTTGCCTCACGGGACTTTCCTCCCCCAACAAGAAACCAGGTGAGCTGCTCACTTGGCTGAATGAGTAAATTCCATTCAGAGAAAAGTATAGGCAAGGAAATCCTGCAATAATATCAACATCCACGATCAGTAATTAACAAATGCTGCAAATCATAACCAGAGAGGTGCTAAGTGCCTGACTTTGGCCATTTCTTGGAATATATAGGACCTCACATGCATCCATATGATTTTATTGATTCCAATGGTTTTGAAAGGATGCTACCAGAGAACAGTCTGGTTTTGCACCCATTATGTAAAAACATACTCATACGTGCCATTTATGTTTAAAACTCTTCACAAAATGATACTGCCAATTCCTCTTTCAGTTACAGAAATAGAGGCACAGGAGTGATTTGCCCACAGTTGTGTAGGCAGTTACTGGAAGAGCAGAGGGTTTGATACCCACAGCTCCAAACTCAGAGCACGGCACCTCACCGTACAAATCCTTCAGCCTCTTTTCTTTTATGCACCTGCCTGTAGTTAATGAAACTACCTGCTTTTCATTTGCCAGTGTGCTGAGGTCTAGGAAGGGAAGAAGGAGGAATCAGCTTGTATGTCAATTCTGAAATTTCAAAGGTACAACTTGTATACTGGGATTTGTGCATATTTTAAATCTGTTATACAAACAGCATTAACTTTCATAAATTTTTATTCTAAAAATTATACCACATATTGTCTTCCTGGATCTATTTTAATCTGTTTGATCTAAAAATCTCTAAAGTTTGTGAGGAGGATACAGCCTGTCATAGATATAATGGTAAATAAACCTATAAATGTTATTTTCCTGATACATTTATCTCTGCTTTCAAAGACATTTGAAGTTTGACAAGTTTTTGAGTTTGGCCCCAGAACAATGTTACATCAGCTTGTGATGTCAGTTTCTGATTGACTGTGACACAATGTTTTGCCACTAGTGGCCCAAAACACCACATGTAATGTTTCACTCCTTTCCCCTCCTTCTGCTCATTGGTTCCAAAACAATTAGGAAAAAAAAAAAAATGATCCTGTAAGAATGGTGTTTTCATAATGAATGAGTAATCCTGCTAGATGACACTGTATTAGACTAGGTCATACTGCATTGAAAAGCAAATACATATGACAAGAGTTTCGCAAAAAAAAACTTCTTCAATGAAAATTTACCTTTTAACCAGATATTTTAATGAGCTTCATCTGTTCTTGAATTTCTCTTCTGACATATACAAGCAACTCATATTTCATGAAACATTATAGTTAAAAATTAGAGCACCATTTCTTCCAAATGAAACACAAGGGACTGTATTTTCAGAAAACGTGTTTTTCACAGGGTAACTAACCAGCATATACTAAAAATGTATACGACTTTCAGATATCTTAGAGGGAGGCAACACCAAAAGAAAAGTCTCCAGTTCTTCAGTTTTCTTTGAAAACTGGAGTATATGTTTCTGAGTCTTATTGTAACAGACAGTAAAGGAGAGGGTTTTTTTCTCAGCATAGAAATCTCTGACTACTGATGGTTACTAAAATATGACCAGCATCCCTCCCTTTACCACAAAACACCACAAGCACCACTACCAAAAAACCTAATACCCAAATACAAAAAAAAAACCCAACCCAAAACAAAACAAAAAAATCACGATTGCTTTTGTTTGAAATGTACAGGGTGTAAAACGCTGTTAAACATTCGATAACTTCTCTTGGACACCAATCTTCAACCAGCTCTTATTTGCCAGGCCCTCTGCCTCTTTCTGCATGGCTGCAATGACAGAGTTATGTCTAATGTCTCTTGTTTTCCTTTCCTTGCAATTTTTTCAAAACTAATGCCTTTCATTTCTCCTCTCAGGTCTTTGTAGGTACCTACCCCTGTACAATTTGCATTACTGGAGATTTTAAACACAGGTCTTCTATAGCTGCAATTTCTAACCAATCATCTAGAAGTATGTATGGTGCGGTACAAATTAGCTTTCTGATAGAGTCTAATAACTGAATGACCATAAATGCTAATACTAAGCATGGGACAAGGGCTTCTTCAGAAATGTGAACATATCTCAAGCATAAACAACTTATTTTGTGATTTAAAAAGGCTTTATTATCAGGGCTTTATTGCTTGTATTTGACTTGCTCTTCCTTCATCTCTGAGTTGCAATGCGTGCTGTATCTGGAGCAGCTTAAAGCCACCAAATGGGACTTTCTGAAGGGCACGTTAAATTTTCCTGAGACCGGGATCAGAAATATCCTCTGTAAGATCAGCTCTGCAGTTCCAGAAAGGCTGGGTTAGTGTATGAGCATTAAAATATGTAACAGAGTAGGGAGGAAAGAATAAGAAACTGAGGAGTTTTCTCTGAAAGAAAGTTCCATGCCCCAGTTACCCCATCGTCACCAGTACAGGTTGCCAAAGCACGTCAGTGTGCTATATAGAGCCTGTACTGCTTGCACTTCACACATTAGGAGAGAGGCACTGAAACTCATTTCTGCTTAAGTACCTGTGGTGTTTGCAGGGCAGACCGTAATCTACTTCTCACTCTGACAGTGTCTGAGACTTCTCTGACAGCTCTGAAAACAGATCTCATTCCTGGCATATTAGCAGAGCCGAAAGCAACAGTTAGATCTTGCCATTACCTGCAGCTGATTTCATTGGAAAGCATCTTGTGTGGTTCAGTCTTTGAACATGATTCAACTTGGACTTTCAGCCTCCCAGGAAAATGACTTGTTCTTATGTCTAGCACTAGCAAGTGTGTCGTTCATAGGCTCACAAGAAAAATGTAAGCGCTGAAAACATTCTATCGTGTGCTAACAAGTCCTGCACCTTACTGTCTAGTGTTCAATTACTGATGTATTCCGTGAGAGCAACCATGTTGTCTCTCAGCATTCATTTTGCTAGGAAACACCCTCCTTTCTAGCCTCCCCTCACAAGTTGTGTTTGTGATTATTCCAATCCTTCTTTCCCTGCAGCTGCTCTTGCTTCCACGTCTCCTACCTTTACCCGATTGACTGTGCAGGTACACAGGCACATATATATATCCTGCTAGCCTTGCAAAATGGTGTCAGCAACTCTCTCTCCCTGTTGAAAACATTTTCTGACATTTAAGGTTTCTATGCTCATATCTTATTGATTCTTGACAGAAATTGTAAAAATTATCATCTACATACAAGCACATTTCTCATTTTTAAAGGATGTTCCCTAGTTTATTGAAGAATTTTCCATTTGCTCCTTGCATTTTACTTTATTTGTTCATGTCAATTATTTCATATCTGTTGACAGCACTTTTTTTCTTTCTGTCAAATTCCAGCCCTTTCCTTGGCTGCTGATGCTGTTTAACCATGTATTATCTGCTCACATCAGTAGTATACAAGATTATTACAAAACTACTAATTAATTAGTGGTCACAAGATCTCACCACTCTGCCTCATCCAGCACAGCCTATTTTCACAGCAGAATGGTGACTCAAATGTGTGCTCCTAATGGCATGGTATCTTCCTGCAGTCAAATCTTCTGTGTGCTCACGGTAATTAAGACCTCTTGGATACCAAGTACGTCTCTGTAGCCTACAGCACACCAGGCACCACTTTCACAGCAGGGTGAAAGATGTGGGCTGTGCAGCATCTCTCAGAAATACACCATTATCCAGTCTGTATCTATAGGCATGGTGATATTGTCGCTGCTTTGTATTTGCACACAGAAGGGTTGCATCTGATGCAGCTTCCCCTCACCAGGCCTGGTCCTGATCCCCACCCACAGGCTGACACCCCAGCCCATCCTTGGCAGGTTTCCATCTCCAAGGAGGTGCCCAGTTCTCAGCACTGGGGCCGCCCCTGTTTCCCCTGGCTGCCCAGAACTGCGGAGGTGGAATATACTCCAGATGGTGAGGTCCCACCCTACCTCCCCTGAGGATCACCACACCTCTTGTCCTCAGGGAATTGCTGGTCCATACAATGTCCGAGAGCCTACTGGAGTTAAGTTGCAGCTCTTTGTTGTCAACTTCTTTGCCCATTTTTTATCAACACCTGTTGTGCTCATCCATACATGGCTCTGATATTGCATAATCATTTTTATTGCCCACATTTCTGCATACCACTTAATCCAGGGTTATGAACAGAATCATCTCCATTCCTATATTCCATATTGTATTTCATGACAGCTGGGGTTTGGAGGTGAAAAATTGTGTTTTGTTGGAATCAAGTCTTTTAGTCATTTTATCTGTTCTATATTCATGCGCACATGAATATGAATATGATAACAGATTTTCGCCTTAGTTTTTAGATACCACAAACTATTTTTTTTGAAGATCTACACTAACAGAACTGTGAAGTCTAAGCAGGGAAGAAATTAGTGATTTAAAAAACAACAAACTGAAGTGTGCATTTAGGTCTGGATGCAAGTCTGCTAAAATATCACCATGGCTCATGTGGCGCAGGCGAAGGGATTGGAATACTTTCAGTATGAGGCAGACATGACGTCTTGTTGATGGGGACCAGTACGGTGTCCAAGCTGCCATGTTGGAATAGCATCCAGATCTGTCCAGCACACAGCCGCTGCACACACACCTGAACATCATGTGCTCACAACCAGACGTATCTCCTTTTTCTGAGGAAATAAAAATGGGGAAATTGTTTTACCTGGGCTAAGTGGTCAACATGGAGGACAAATTCAAAGGTAAGGGATTGAGACAGACTGAATATAGGACGTAAATTCATTCACGTCATATGTAGCAGGAATCGGAGCCTCTTAAAATCGCATGACTGAACTATAACATTATGTCCTGTCACCTTCGCATTGTTCAAGCGGAAAAAAAGAAAGTTATATTATAGCTGGCCTTCACTATCTCAGAGATGTCTGAAAAATAGTCCTGTTCATCTCTGGGGAGGCAGAAAAGGGAAAGTTATTTTAGAAACTATGCACCAGTGAGAGAAAGCTTTTGGAGGTTTCAGGATCCAGATTCTCAACCCAAGTCAAGGACAGGGATGGGATTATGGCCAGGTCAGAGATTAGAGAAAAACCACTTCATTAGCTGCTCCAGCCACAAAGGGAGGGATTTGGAGTCCAGTCCCATACTAGCAAATAGCACAAGGGGGAGAAGCTGCAATGGCAGGAATTGGGGATGCCCAGTCCATTTGTATTTCCACCCAGCATGTATGTTGGCAAGGCAAACAAAGAAAAAGAACCCTGCCTGTATGTATGTTCTTGCTCTGTTTCAGTTCTACAGGTCTGGCCAGTCAACATCCTTTGCGAGTGAGGATCTGCCTCAGGTTTGGTCCTGGATTATTTCTTTGAAGGGGGAGTTAAAAAAATACACGCATTTGGAAAAATACCAATTACTAGCGTGTTCAGCAGCATTTTAGACTGACACTTCAAATGGCATCCAGCAGAAAGAACATTAAAAAAAAAGGAGAATATTTTGTGGTTATCTGACAGACTGAATGTATGGCAGTCGGTGTGAAAGGCCTTTTTGCATGTCGTACAGTAAAACTGAGGAAAGTTGCTGGATTTCAAGCCAGAACACACCTGTTGCTCCAAAATTACTTTCTTTTTCTATACCGCTTATTACATATAGTAACCTTTGCAAAAGCTGGTTAGCTGATGTGCAAGTAAATTTTTGTGGGCGTGGAACTGGAATAACTTAAACCTCATCTCTAACTTGTTAAGTAAAATAAAATGGGCAGCTGGTCCCAACAGATTGCTTTGCAGGGAGACACGGAATCTATCCTGATCTGTATGGCCACTGACTTCAGGGACACACTCCAGTCAAAACCCCAGTCTGAATCCCACCCTTTCTCTGCCTGTCAGAGAGCAATGTCCTCCCAAAGAGGGGATAATAAGCTTCAAGTGCCACTGATGGGGTCCCGAGTAGCACAGAGACACAGCTGCATCACAGTTCACATTACTAATTTCCCAGACATCTAAAGATGTGAGTTGAATCAAAGCCACTGCAGCGCTGAATGCAGCAGCAGTTTTACAAAAATGAGAGTGCTCATACATTTGCTCAGGTTTTTTGCTTCTCAGTCACATGAATAAAAACCTAGGCTTCTGCAATCCTTTTTCTTTCCCCCTCGTTTTGATTTGCTTCTCCCTGCCCCTCCATATAGCATATACAGGTGTTTTGGATACAGACTGTGGGCTGGTTACACAATTATGAAGAAGGAAGCTGGCATTATGAAAATATAGTTAAAGCTGGCATTATGAAAATATAGTTAAAGTCTATGTCAGTGTCACCATTAAACTGCTACAGTAAATAAGATATTATGGTACTTTTTTATGGACCTCTTTATCTTAAGTGGTTTTTTTCCCTCTTCATATTATCTACATCCCCCTAGAGAGAACATTTACCTACTATGAAAGAATTTGCAAGGCTGTAGCTTTTATTATCATTTAAATTGCCAGGAACATTAAGATGTCATTGGTGACAACAGCAACAACTAACCAAAGCAGGAGGGAAGTAGTATTTTTCCGTTATCTGTTTCTTTTCATTTAAATTTTCTGTGTGTCTTTAAATGAGGAAAAAACTGTTCTCTTCTGTCTCGAAAATGTTTCACAACATTCCTGCTTCAGCCTTACTCAAAGATTTATTTAAGGATGAAATCATGAAAATACTCCTTAATCCTGTATTTGTTCATGTAAGTAAACCTCCCTGAAATATGTGGAATAATAAAATTGTAAAAAATTAATCTATTATCTATCTATCTATTGTCTATCTATCTATCTATGTTCAGAATGGAATATTAAGTGAATAATGTTATTACAGTTGATTAAGTCTGTACTAGGAAAAAATATTTCTGATTTATTTTGCTATTTTTTCTTGCCTGAGCACTGGGCAGCCCATTCCTCAATTTTATTGTTTCTTGATTCAGAATACAACTGGTGAACAAATCTTGAAAGCCAATTCTGCAGCTATTTAACTTTACATTTTTTGAGTGGCTCGCTGACAACTTGTTAAGTTCAGCATCAGAATAAAACTTTAGAATCCTAGTCTGGAGCTGCTGTTAAGTGACTCATTAAGAACATTTGACAGTCTGAATTTAGACTGTTCTTTAACACTAATTGATATAAAGCATATGATTTTTTTTGTTTGTTTCAATGAACACATGTGCATTCCAAAGCCTACAACTCAGCAAACACAAATTTGCTATCTGAATACATTTTATTTTGAGCAAACCCAACACTATTCACCTGCAGACCTCCCTCAGTAAATTCCCTCAGATACAACTTTCTTGATGTGGTAGTCCTTGTCCAGGAGAATGTTGTTAGAGAGGAAAAAAAGAGCAGTGAATGAGCTTATGCTCAAGCTACAAAGAAACATTTTGGTGGCTCAAGAGACAGCTAAACAGCATCTCATCAAAAAGTTAATATCTAATTTTGGACTGAAATATTTTGACTCAGAAAAGTCTCACTCTTGATTTCTTATTTTTACAAACTACAGTTTTTCTAAGTATGATTTTTACTAAATTATTTGCCTAGTCAACCGAGTGGCAGAAAATATTGAGAGTTTGAAGAAATGCAGTGTAATACGCAAAAGAAAATTCCCATGTAAGCAGGCATAAATTATGATAGTTTCTAAATTATCTATCATCATTCAGAAAATATTTGACTGCTTCTGTGAAAACATTAGCACAATGCTCTGCCATTTTCATAAAGGCAAATCTAATGTTTGAAGTTGTTAGGAATTGAATGGGGAGCAAAACAAAAAGTGTCTTTGCACTGCTTTATAAATCCATGGCATGCTCACATCTTGAACGCAATCCAATTCAATCAATTTGGAAAACAGTTTGGTGTAGTTTTGAAGCCATGGTAAGGGTGATTAGAAATACAGAACAGATTTCATGTGCATATAGCCTGCAGCTCTTCATCTTGGAAAAGGCAGGACTGAAGGAAGCCACCAAATAGGTCTACACAGTCCCAACTAGCAGATGAGCTATAATTACAAGCTATTTTTAGTGTTAGAACTAGAGGTGCCTCAATGTTTTTATTAGGAAAAACAACAAATAAAACTGCTTTTACCCAACTTACAAATAAATTGCAGAGCTCATTATTGCAAGATCCAGAGGTGAGCAAGAGTTTAAACATATTCAGAGCTGTTTCAGGAGGCTCCTGGGGAAAGATCTGCTGGTGTGATGTTAAATGTGATGGAAGTCGTACAACATCCAGCACTTGTCAATTCTAAAGAAGGTGGCTGAGGGCACCGACGAAGAATCATCCTCTCTATTTTCTTCCATTTCTTACATTCGTCCTATATATTTGCAGGTGATCCCTGTAGGAAAGAACATTTGGGGCTGCACAGACTTTTGACGAATACAACTTCATCAATCCTTAGGAAATACAGGTAAATTTCTTGAATTTTTTTTGAGAGACAAACTTAATGAATCTCTTCACTACCGATATACTCATTTTAATTTATTCTTATTCAATTTTGTCATCTCTATTGTGATGACAGCAAAATAACAACTGATCAAAGTACTTCCTATTGGCAAGATTTCCAAATACTGCAGTTGTAAAAACAATAATCTAAATTTCAGCAACAACTATGATCAACATTATGTTTAAAGCTGCTGATACAACAGACTTAATAATTGCCACATATGTTCTGCAAGAGTTAAGTCTGAGAGCCATCAGATCATTACAAGAGCATTTTTAATAAATTCAACTCTCTCTTCAGAGTGGGCTTGCATTTTTTTAAGGATTTGGACTCTGAAAATGGGTAGAATTCCCTAGCTTTTGTGACTGTAAATTTAAGCAATAGCTTGTGACATGTGCTTTCTGTTAATACTTTTTATAAGGCAGATTGCTGAAAGCAGTAACTTCTGCATACTCTAGTGCTCTCTGAGATGTGTTTTGTCTCTCTCTTCACTCAGTGCCTGTGAACCAGCGCTTTGGATGGAGTAAACAATGCTTCATTGGCATCAGTGATGCTACAACACTTTACACCAGCTGAGAATATGATCCTTCCAGTTAGGATGGGAGAGAGTGTAGAGAGCAGCTGTCCCTTATGCTTTTTCAATGAGTTTCTGAAACACTAACGTTGCTATTAGCAGAATTTACAATAAGCTTGGTAAAGATGAACTGCAGTCACATCAGTTTCTCCCAGTGCTGACACAGCTTCTCCGTGCAAACTTCATACGCAGGGGCCAGGGAAGTGCAGGCATAAAACAATTATGACACTCTTCTGTTTTGAGTTGCTTCTGTTGCTGTCAAACTGTAAAGAAGAAAAGAAAATTGGAGGAATCTCATACAAGATTTTGGCCAGCTTTTGCTACAGGCTTTGTTTGTTCAAGTTTCTTTGAATAAAGTGTTTCTTTGAAACAGTTTAGATGAAGCAGGAAGTTTCCTGAAAGCTGGAATTCAAATCATCCGTGTAATGCGCTGGTATGAGTATTTCAGCCCATGTACACCCCACAATCTCTGGTATCATAACAGATTCAAAGTCTGTTGTACTTTTGCCACAGGGGTTTTATTCGCTTTTGTTGCTCTCCTATACGTGAATCATTTTAAAGTCACAAAAACCAATATGAAAAAGATGCAAACCACTCCTTTCTTCATTCCTTGCTCCACTCAAAAACCTCTCAGAAATAACCCCAACCCAAATTTTACCCCTCCAGATTATCTAGACCACCAGGATCTGCCATTTGGAAATCTGTCCATTTAAAATTTCTCTCAGTGGGAACTATTTTTGCCAGATGTTAAGACAAAGCAAATCCTAACCAATTCTTGCTCTCTTCTAGTCCTGAAAATCAAGGCTAAATAGTTGGAGCAGTCTTCTGGAACAATGAAAAATGTCAGACTCTTAGAGTCCCCTGAGAATTATTACTGATATCTCTCATTTGAGGATTTCCAGTCTTTTCACATAGAATTAAACATAGTGGAAGCTAGGAGCAACCAAGAACTTTCTGAAGAAAACCTCAATGGTTAGGAGCTATGGGCTGCATTTACAAAGGTCTCTAGTTACCTTAAAATGCTGGTAGATGTCTGGCCAGAAGCAAGTAGCCACTCAACAAATCAGGATGCACAGGAAACTCCTCAGAGTATGTCTGCATGTAAGTTAAAGACTAGAGCTAAAAATCTCTTTTCTACCATGGTAACATGCTAATCTAATCTTCCCTATAACACAGGAATACTTTTCCCAAATGGTGAAGGAATTCCCCCTTTGAGGTACCAAGTACCCCTGCTTCCCACCACGGTCTCTTGTACAAGGGAGAGGAAAACTCCACAGGTTTCTCATGAGCAAATGCCAAATTGTGAAAGCAACTGGAACCAATGAGAGCTTTCCTGGAAGAAAAGATTAGGCACTAACTGATTTATAAATTCAAAACACTACTTATTAATAGATCTATTCACAGCTGACAGTGAGAAATCATTAGCGGGTAGAAGAACAGAAGCATCTTGAAGCAGCATTTATCTTTCCCAGGACCTTTTGGCTCCTCCCAGGAGCCAAATACTGCCGAAATACAGCCCTCTTGCTGGACTGTTAATGCTTGCAAAATGACAGTCAGGTGTTTCAGTCTATGCACAGGTTTTCTGCCTTTGACTTTTCTAATATTCTTCTGTTCTGTGTTGAGAGAACTTGATCTAATAACTTCTTCTCAGATTTGTCCTTTTCTTTTTTCCAGACACCAGTATTAGATCCTGCTGTTCTCATCCTCAACCAAAAAGACAAAACTTTTTCTTCTGCAACATTTTTTCCTACCCTTTCAGCTGGTATAAGTAATGTGAGGAAGAGTAGAGGAAAAATTTCAAATGCTTGCTGCACAAAATACCACCAATCTTTGAATATCCTAACCAGGCCTTATTGAAGACTAGGTGTGTGAGAAGTGGTGAATGCTCTAATACCATAAAGGCTGTCCTTTGAAGAACTCCCTGGATGTCCTGCAGCTCCATATATCTCAGGAGCTGGAGCACATGTCCAGCATTTCACTATCCTTCCTGGGAGAGGAATCCCAGGTATGATGCAGCAAGGGCACCCCTGTTTGCAGTTTCTGACTGGATGATTTCAGTCTCAACAAATCATTGCTTTTTTCCTCTTGTTCCATCTAAATGACGAAAAGAAAGGGTATTTCAGACCCATTCCTTTGAAACATGAGGCAATACAAATAAAGGTAAGATGTGTCAAACAAGAAAAAAAAAGTAAGAGCCTACTGCACAAACTAGGAAAAAGGTACATGGACTGTTAAAAAATCTCTTAGATGTATTTTGGTTTCGTAAAAATAAATTTTTAAAATGTGTGCTTTGTAGGTTTTTCACACATACTTATTGCAATTCTATATTCTATTGAAAGTCCTCTTTTCAATTTATATAGGACTGGCACATTACGTATTACACATTACTGATGCAAACACACAAAGATTGTGAAGTCAAAGCAAACAATATTCTACAAAATAATGGTTAGGATTTCCTGCACAATTTTAACATGGGACAATTGAGTTTATGAATTAGGGCATATTTCCAATTATATTTCCACGAATTATCCACAACTTTCCCCATCCAGTTTCTATCTTTTCTTTTTTGCCTTCATTACTACTTCTGCTTTCAGTTTTTCCATTTGTTTTCCTTACATATGTCTGATATTTG
This sequence comes from Oreocharis arfaki, assembly GCA_013398015.1. Classification (NCBI taxonomy): domain Eukaryota; kingdom Metazoa; phylum Chordata; class Aves; order Passeriformes; family Paramythiidae; genus Oreocharis; species Oreocharis arfaki. The sequence goes on along the minus strand of VZRR01010913.1, from coordinate 134,411 downwards.
CATCACTTGTACCTTGCTTTGGTAGTCCCTTTGGAATCATTGTCACCTTCTTCTTATCCTGCCTTTAATTTAATCTTCCAAAGAACATACATATTTTCTTGTAGTCTGGAGCTAATCTATCCATGTAGTGGATAATGAAAACACAAAAACAGAGGAAAAAACTCCAAAACTATAGATATAGTCTCTTACATTTTTCCTCACACTGAAAATAATTTCACTCAATTAAAAAAAAAATTCAAAATCAAAAAGAAAGATGTTATTGACAGTCTAAAGCAACTTCCAGGAAACTTATGTTTGAATGAAAAAAGATTTGAAGATGGAAACTACCTGGAGACATTAGTTTCAGTATTTTTGACCAGTGGTTCATTTTTAAGACACTCAGCTCACATCTCAGACTGATTTGAATATAAGAAGCTAGAGATCATCGATCAGATTACGATGTTTTGGAAGTGAATTTAAAACAGGGTATTTTGTACATATCTATACTGCGTTTAGATACATTTATAATAGAGTCTCTTTGGTTCGGAAAAATAACTTCTTATTCTTTATATAAAGACTTCTAAGCTTCATAATACTGTATTTTCCTTTAAAAGTAAATCCTCCCACCTCTTTTGGATGAGGCTGCTTTTGAGATCCAGGCTGTGTTAATCCCTATCCATGCAGGGAGTATGAAAACTGAACAGGGGCCAGTATTAAGAAATATGCCCTCAGATGGGATGGTCTCAACCTACTGTGAATAAATGTCTTGCAACTGTTGTGAAAATTCTGTGGGTAAGCCCAGTAAGCAGACTTAAAATTATGACTCAGTCTTTTTAAAGACACCATTTTCCAAGAGTGTGGTTCTTCTCTCTTTTGGGATCTAAATATTGCCACCCTCTGTTCATCTCTAAACTTACATAATCACATTAGGCTTCCCCATACTGTACATCCCCAGGAATCTCACTTCTCATCAGAGGGGGCCAGCACCACGTGGTCTAAAAGGGAAGATTTTCCACAGACTGTTCTCTGCTTGGTTTCTGTGAGGACTTTCTGCTGAAGAACAGAACAGAATTATAACAGACTTTGTGATAAATTATCATCATCATCATCATTATCATCATCATCATCGTTTGTTTGGTTTATACTAGCATCCAGAAGCTTGAAATCTGTACTTGAAGTTGCACAAGTCCAAAACAAACTCCTTGAAATGGTTGAGTATGTAGGAAAAAATTACAGAGAGAGAAGACCATTCCTATTCTGTGGATGAGGAGTTTTATAAAAATAAATTCAGATTTCTAAGGGTTATTTGACATCTAAAGACACAAGGGGATCATCAAAAATCAATGATTCATCAAAGTCCCTGAGATCTGCTTCATCTTTAGATGTCTGCATAGGTTTTAGCTACTATCTACAAGTTTGGGTTCACCTCCCTTAGTATTACCCACCTAGAAACGAGAGTGCGGAAGAAGCTGTCTGCCTGGCTTCCTGCTATAGCCTGTAAGGACAGAAAAGTACTTCACTGCCTGATTTAGACAGTGCTATGCTGATCAGCATGAAATGACTCATGGTTTCCATTACCTACAGAGGTTTGTCAGACATTAAGCTGTGGATGCTGAAAAGCTGGGAGGGAAAAATCCAGCATTTTGCAAGTATTCTGTGAGAAAGTCGTTGGTTCTCACGTGAACAAGCAAGACAGTTTCTAAACATCTTGCAGGTGTTGTTTGCATGTAGAGCTGTTATGAATCTAAGTAGAAAATATTTTGAAAATGAGTGTCGTGCAGTCCAACCAATCACTTAGAGAGGTAGTTGGACCAGAGACTAATAATCTTTTGCTATGTACCATTACAAACTATTACAAAAGTTATATAAATCCTGCCTGTAATTAAATAAATAATTCACTTTCTCTCAACTTTCTCCCCAGTTTAGTCCTTCACTTTTCCTCACCATCCGTGTTGCAACAGTGACCTAAAGTAACAGACCACACCTGTAGCTCACAAATTCCAAACTGCTGACTTTACCTCACAAAAAACAATCAGTGTCTTTCCTATGGACACAGCTGCATTGTGATTCCATTCAGTAAGCCAGGCAAAAAAAATTGCTTATAGCAACTCAAACTCCAAGCTTTATAAATCAGCAAGAAATTTGTAGTGTCGAAGCTCATGTGGAGACAATAGAGCAAAAAAAGCAGAGGCTGCACTAAGCTTTCAGCCACATGCAGGAAAAATTCAAGCAAAACATTTGGCTTTAATCCCAGTACGACGTTGCCATGCATTTAGTTAGTAATTATAAATCTCAACTGTCACATGCTCTAGGCACAAGGGTTGGAGGTGCTACCAAATAATCTCTTCTGAACTTCATCTGTGATCCCTTGGGAAAAAACGTGTATTTTCCCATGGGTCATAATCAAAACTTAGTCTACATGCAGCTATTCATAGCTCCTGCTTGTGTCTGGGTGTAGCTCCCAGCCCAGGCATTGGGGGTCCTGCTGAGGGTTGGTTGCTCAGCATCACATTTTCCTCCAACAGCAGCCTTGCCAGGAGAAAAAATGACTGATTTTATTGTCATGGATGCTGGAAGTTTATTTTCTGTAAAGAAGGAGCCATTTATTTTAGCCTAAGTCAGTTGAAAAACAGAAACCACGATTGCAGTTGGAAGCGCAATGAAGCTGAAATTCTTTGCCTGCATCACAGAAAAGCACCTGTGCTTATAGAAAACTTCAAGCATATCACTAATAAGCAGGTTAAGACCATCTTAAAAGGAAGGTCACCACAGTTCTTATTGGACAGAGCAAATTACTCCACTCCTTTTTTCTTTCAGCTATGATTTTTTGCACTGACCTTTGGAAAGAATGGTCAAATAGCCTTTAGCAGCAGTTGTAAAGCATCATTGCATGGACACTGATTCCATTAGGCAGCTCTGTATAAATTAGCATTACTTACTGGGGGATATGCAACTAACGGTACTGAAAAGAAGCCAGGTCTGTTCATTCTTTGTGCTATGCCTGCAAGTGAAGCTTTCCTGCCCCTCTGCAGAGACACAGCTGCCCTTCTGTGCTCTGCTGCAGATGTGAGATGTTACACACACCCTGTGTGGGATGGTTTTTTTCCTAACAGAGACCATGCAGACCATGTGAGGGAGAGATTAGTGGCCATGGGCTCTTGGGAAGCTACTCAGACTGATCCCAAGCAAAGGCCTCATTCACTGTCAGATTTTGCACTCTCGAGCAAAAGGAACCTCAGGTCAGATTTGACTCTGCCTAGTGTTTGAGCTCCTTCCAAGTAAAGCAGAGCAAGAAACAGTGAAGTCTCTTGTAAACTCCTAGGAGCCTCCAACATTTCTCCATCACAGGGGAAATCTGCATGAGGTTTGGTCCTTTAGCCTGTTTTTTCTTCTTTAGGAATATTACGTTTAGTCAAGGGAAGGGTTTTGATTCTGGCAAGTGCCATTCTCACGATGGTCACAATTATTGAAGCAGAAGACTTGTTGGACACATCCTAAATATCTTTAGAGCTTAGATTTATCTGATTTTTTTCCGATAGTATTCCCCAGCTGGATCCCATCCACTAAGACTACCAGTGCTGTGCTGGCAAAAATGTCCTCTGCATAGCTGAGCTCTCACCATGCAAGTATCTCTAAACCTTTAAACACTCTGAAACTGCCAGCAGTTTCAGATGGATTAGCATTCAGGGTCACTTTTAGTTTTTATGGACCAGTTTGCTAATCTCCCATGAGAACAGTTAGCTCTGTCTGAAACTCAGGGAAGGAGGAATGCAATGAAGGATTAATAATAAGAATGAAATTAATCAGATAAGAGCTTAGGTAATGAATTATAAACAATCTGCCAGTTGTAGCAACTGTAGAATTGTTACTAAACATTATGGAAGAGGAAAAAAACCACACTTTTGGAACAAGCATTAAAAATTCACATTTCAGCTGCAATCCTGTTACTCAAACTTGTCTAACTCCTTTAAGGTGATCCTCTAAGTCTGTTCCCTTCTATATCTCAACAAAACAATAGGAACTAGCAGATGGGAGAGCTGTATTCTGCTACATAGTCCCTCCCCTTGATTGCTTTTAAGAAGGTGATGGCTGTCAGTCCCTGCAAAGAAAGTTTGAAAGGCTCAGGGGTGTGTTTTGTTTTCAGCAGCATTGACTGGAAACATGCCCTGTATACCTTCTCCAGAGTCTTGAAGATCATCGCTTGGGGCTTTGCTATCTGGACATGTAAAAAGGATATCTCAAAAGGTAGCCTGACATATTTTTTTTTGCTACTAAAGAAGGGACAATCTGTATTCTCTGCTTTAATTCCCTGATGTCAAAGTTGATCCATAATTTAAAGCAGTGTAATGGCAACAGAATGATCTTCCTTACATAATTATGTTTGTTTTCAGGAGGAACTTAAAAATACTGGGTGCTGTACTTGCTCTTGCTCTTTCAATTCGATTTTGCTGCCATGGTGAGAGACGGAGCAGGGTGGTCTCACACAAAAACTGGGCAAGTACAAACTTCAGACTGTGATTTCACTTGAACACCAAAATATGCTCAAGGGAGAAATCTCTCTTCTTCCCCCTTCTGTGGATGGAGAAGCAGGAGAAGATGGGGTTGAAATGAGGACAAAGGACAAAGAGGACTGAATCCCAGTCTCTGCATTTAGGTGAGAGGGTGACCAAGGAGCCTAGGCTCATCCCAGTCTTTGGCTGCAGCACAAGTTACCTTCTCCTTACTTCAATATTCTGCAGCTTGGCTTGGTCTAGAACGGGCTTTCATCAGTGTCTCGTTGCATTTTCATGGGCTAGCTAAGGAACTGCAGCCCATAATATACTATTGTATGAAGGGAATGTAATCATTGTTCTTTAACTTATGTTTTATTTTGGATCGACTTGCAAATTTCCATTTCGTTCCTGTCTGAGATCCACAAAGTTGTCCAAAACTGTTAAGGTTCACTTCCACTTTGGGGAAAAAAGATCAGTAGCTTGAATTAGTTTAGTCCAAGGCTTGTCATTGACTTTTCAACAACATGTTTGTTTCAGGTTCATTTCGAGAAATGAGTACTATTTCAGATTTCCCTTGAGAGGTAGGCTCACCACATACTATTAAGCAGTGTTCATGCATTATTACAGATCTGTCTTAGCAAAATCAATTAGTAGTTCTCTGTCATACTTCAATAGTCTCAAGTATGGTTTCAGAGAGTCTGGTATTATCCTGCTGTCTCTACTTCCTTTCATAGACCCAGTGATGGCATAGAGTGCACTTGCTAAATATGCAGATGACATAAAGCTGAGGGGGGCTGCAGCACTCTAGAAAACACTAACAGCATGCAAAGTGATCTTTGCGAAAAGGAAACTCAGTCTGGAATTAAAAAGGTGTCATTCAATAAAATCAAGTGCAAAATAGTCCTGCAAGTTAGGCAGGAATACTTCACTTCAGACAGGACAGAGAGCAACTAGCCAAGAGATATTCTCAGGAGCACAGTGGGTCACAAAGTGAATTTTAATCAATTGCTGCATACTATCGAAATTAAAAGTTCCCAAGCTCTAATGTCACCATTAAGTGTATAAACACAAAAATTATCTATGACACTGAAAATAATCCTTCTATACACACGAAGATGATCTGGGATGCTGATTCTTGTTTTGTATTTCGAGAGGAGTAGGGAACATTTGGTCTGAAAAGAGCAATCAGATTCAGAGGGCCAGAGATCTAAACAATACAACCCAAACAGAGGAAACAAAAACTAAAGGAGAAAAAATGAAGGAGAGAAGGAATTAATCATCTCATATAAAAAATATCACAAAAAATAATGTGGAATTCAAAATGGTCCTGAAAGGAACAAAGGATTAATCTGTTTGGGCACCTGGTGGATAGGACAGGAGGTAATTCATTAGTAACTAAGGGAAATTTTCTAACTGTTAAGTTAGTGAAGGACTGGAGAAGTTTCCCATAGGAAACAGTTCTATCTTTTCTGTGAATTTCTTGAAGAACAGATAAGACAAACACCTGACAGGGTTGCTTTGGGTATAGCTGATTCTGCTTTGGAGTTAAAGGATAAATTAAGATGACCTCTTGAGATGGCTTCCAGCTCCCTCTTAGCTCTAATCTCTGTTCATTCTACCCTTTCTATGTACCCTTTGTACAGCAGTATATCGGAAGGCAATTAAAACATTGAAAAGCACATTTTTGTATTTTTTCCTCCTAAAATAAGCAAATTAATGATACTAATAAAAATGGTTTGCTCACCGCACTCCCTTAGTGTGCTCTAATTACAACACTGAAATATTTGTGCTTCATATAAGAGCTCTGCTTACTGCTGAAATCCAGATTTGTGTCATCTGCTTTTTCACAGCTAAATCTGCAGGCAGCAGTAGGAACAAGACCAAGTCCAATCTTCTTGAGACCAACAGCAAAGGAAATGAGAGCTCAGCCATTAGTTATCTTGGCATAAATAAGTGTATATCTTTCCCAGACTAGCAGAAGTAATCATGGATGTATGATATACCATCACAGCTATTAGCTGGCCTAGCCTTAGCTTGCCTTGCCCTTTACCAAGTGTACTGAGCACATTAGCCAAAACTCATCTTCCCTGACATTTCCCAGTGCAGTTCTAGCAGGTAATGCCCATGTTAAATCGGATTCTTTCACTGGAAATGTCTGCCGGGTGCCTGAATTACAGCAGTCACGGAGTATCCCCAAGCCTGCTTGCTGGGACTCCAGCCCCCGCAGAGTCTCAGCCAGCCCAAGCTGCTTGGCAGCTGAAAGCAGGTTTTGTCATCTCAGTTATCCAGCAACTGCTCCCACGCTGGCAGGATACCACTCTGGCACACAAGCATAGGCTTTTCCTGGTCATACTTGTAAAAGGCTCCTGGGAAGGTGCCTAGATAGAGTCAAGTTATTAATGCAGAGCACAGGATTAAAACAGCATGGATGTTAGAGTAGCCCTCTCGATGCTTGTACAGTGAGGGACATCCTTAGACAGAGGCAAAGCCTTGTTTTCTCTGCCCTGACATGTGCTCTCTTCAAGGGGCCATTCCTGTCTCCTTGTCTGCTCTCAAAGCAGCTTCCTGCTGCTGGGTATCCTTGTGCACGAGCCTACACTTGGTTTCTCTTACAGAACAACCTTCCCAGAAGTGCTGCAGTTACACTGCCCTCACTGTGTCACCTCAAAGCCAGTGTTAGTGGCCTTGTTGTCAAATTGGAAGAGGGAGAGGAGGGTCCCCATGTGACTGAGCAATGAACTGTCCCAGTACAGCTCACAGGGTCCTGCTCCTGGCTCACAAAGTCTCACCCTTTCAACACAGAGATTGTTTTGGCCTATTTACTGGGGGTAGCAGCAATAATCTGCCAGACAAAATGAAGCCAATACCTGCAGTGTACTCACAATAATGGGTACTCCCAGCACCTAGTGCGGGACCCTATCCCAGGAGTCTTCCTGAATGTCTTACAGTTAGCTGCTCACATATTTCCAGTAAACAACACACCTTCCCAGACTTAGCCTACAGTTTTACTCTGTATCCAGTACACTGCCTGGAAAGAACAGCAAATCAAAAGAGAGGATGCACCAATCTATAAATCTGGACAGAAAGAGAGAAGAAATAAGGAGAGAATAAGGAGCTGTTAATTATTCCAGCCCTTCTGGCAGCCAAAAAACAGAGTAAATGTAGGGAGGGCATGCCTCAGAATTCTTCTCTTTTATATGGAAATGTGGAATGTGCTGTTAAGACTAGATTAACTGCTCTGAATTAATAAAATACAAAACCTGAACATTTATTCAAAATTCAGGCCAAACTTCAAGCTGCTTTGAGGTTGACAAACAAAAACAAAGACTTGTATTACCTCCCGCTTACATTATTTTTTGGTTTTGATCAGCACAGAGACACTTCAGTGCCTGCTCTCTGTCTAAGCAAAATCCAGCCATGCTGGAATGCCTCCAGAAAATCTTCACACATCCATTCAAATGTTGCACTCTTGGGAGATCCAGGTAAATGGAATAAGAGTGCAGATTCTTTCACCTTTCAGAATCTTTCTTGTCTTCAGTAATTTCTCATTTTCTGAATATTTCTCTACTTCAGCACAGACAGCAAATGCTAGGGATGTGACATACATACTAACCACTAGTGAAACTAGGTTGGAGGAGAACGGATTTATCAATTAAGTTGCAAGGGGCATTCAGAGAAGACAATTCCTTTTAATCAGGGGAAGGAAGAAAGATTGTCCTTCCTTTCTGGACATCAATGTTCTAATACAATGTAAACCACTCTAGACCACAGTGAATTATCAGCCTATAGGTGTCTTATTTCTCTCTCTTTATTAGCCAGTAGTGTCTTTCCTGGTCTAAGAAGAGCAAATCAGGTTCACAGCATTTTATTTTTCCAAAGACTATTAATACAATGTCTTACAGGCTAAGCCATAAGGTTATCTACTACCCACTTACAAAGACTTCTTTGTAGCATCTTTTCCTTTTCTATATGCTCTCTCCCATGGGAAAAGAAAGAAAACCTATCTTTAATAGTCCCTGCCAGAACCAGCGGCAGGAGAAATGTATGTTTCTGCATACACACTGAGAGTGGGGGCACAGGATGTGAGAGACCATATCCAAAGAAAGAAAATGCAGACAACTTTCTTTTTTATTTAAGTATAATACTTCTATTTTACTAAGATATACATTTCCCAACATGGATCGTAGGTAAAACATTGTTTTGGATAAGAAATTATCATGTTTACTAATTTTAGTTCTTTAAAAATTTTAATTCATGGGAGTTCTGAGATAAACTGAAAACCAAGGAATGAAAACTTAAAATAATGTCTTTTCTTTTTGAAATGAGACTGACAGAGGCTCGCAGAAGTAAGATTTGTTACAGAGGAAAGTTTCTCACTGCAGCATGAGAAAACTCATATTTTCCATACTTCCAGGAAGTATTATCCATTGAGTCACTGCTGACCTTCGATATTTTAATTAAAAGATACCAGGACATAAACTAAAATATAAACTACCAGCTTACCATATATTTGTCTTGTGTGGCACAGAAGATGAATGTTCTGTCTTGTGAGTGTTCAGGATTTTCAGCAATGAACAGCTTGGTCTCAGCTATGGTCACATCCTCCACCCTTTTCTTTGATCCCTCTGGATATCCTGGTACTTCTGGTAATGGCAGGGGTCTTCTTGTGTGGTGGCACCATAAGCATGTCCATGAAGGCTGTGTGAATCAGCAGCCATCTTATGCTGTCTACAATTAAAATACCAGAGTGACAGGAAGTCTCAAACAAATTTCCAACAGTAACTACCCTGAATATCTGTCACACTCCCTCCTTAGAGATCTCAGAATCTTTGGAGACTATTCAATTAATATTTTATTGTAGAAACAGGAAACAGTGTTTCACCCATGGTAATGTGTAGTAGATGTTGGAGCTGGACTAGAACTCCAGTGTCTCACCCTAATTTATATCTTTAATATAATTTATATCTTTACTATATATATCTTTAATATCTTAATATATCTATTTTTTATATATATATCTTTAAGATCTTTAATATATCTAAAAGCACCTAACTTTCATGAAAAAAAAAAAAAAAAAGAACATTTCAGATGGACCAAATTAACAGTGGTCAAAAATTACCAAATTGATGGCTCTTGGTGCAGAGCCTCTACTATTGTAGTTTTCTAAAACATCACTACAATTTTGGTGGTCAGAACAGGGAGGCCAGAGCTGAATGTTATGAAAATTGTGTTGCACCAGCAATGGAGCTGAATCACTCCAGAGGGAACGATAGTAAAGGAGGTAGGCAAAGCCATAGGTAGTAGATTACTAGCTATATCATAATGCCCAGTTTTGTCATCTTAATTTACAGAAAATGATGTAATATCTGTAGTGAAATGAGATAAGGGAGGTGTGCAGATAGCAAATTGTGAAGCATGGTGCTCCTTACAGGACAACAAAATAAGGAACTGTGGCACTCCACAGGTAACAAAGGAGGAGTAATATATACTGATGGTGGGCTGATGGCCCACCCTGACCTGGGACAGGTCTAAGGGGTAGCGCATGTAAAACTGCAGGACATTATATGCCACACCTGGGAGCTGCAAGCTTGGCAGAATTGATGACCAAAGTAAGAATTACAAGGGCAACCCTACCAAAATTACTAATCAATTAAAAAATTTTATATTGAGAAAAAGTTCTAGAGGGAGAAATATAACCAACGTTTTGCTTCTTTGGGGAGGGAATAATAGGAAGGACTTGCTGGTGAGCAAATGGGGAGAAAGGGAATGTAAAGTGAAGCCATTGCAAAGATTGGGGCTGATACACTACTTCATTAAGGATATTCATCCCAAAGTTGAGCAGGGAGTCTCCAGAGAGCAAAGACCCTCTTGTCAGTTCATTCCTTTCCTTATTTCACAGATGCCTGTGCACTGGAATTTGAAGGTATCCTGAAAGCAAAGGTAGATGCTGTGTATTTGAAAGCCAAGAGCATTGTACCGAAGAGGGTGCACTAAATCGATGAAGGGTTTGCCTGCCCTAAAAACACTGTGTAAAGTCATAAGCCTTTTAGAGCATGAAAGATGCCAGTAAATTGGAAAAGACTCAGAGAAATGCAATAACAAATGATTAAGAGACAGATGGACTCAAGAAAAAAAAATTAAAAGAACCGAATAGGAGGATAAAAGGAGGTCATGGCAGGCAAAGACTGTAAATAACAAGGATAAAATAAATTATTTAAGACTGTAAAAGGAAATATAATCCACTGTCACTGAATAATACTGAGCAGAGGAAAATTCCGTCAGCAAATACAGAAAAAAAATGTTTCTTTTCTGGTCCAATAGGTTGAAGAATAGGCTCCCAAAGGACATGATGGATATTGTATGGCCTGAAGAAATTTAAACTTAGAATCACAAAAATCAAGAAGAATAGATGTCAGCAGGGGTGGAAAATCAGTCTCAAAATAGTAAGCGTATTATATGTGCTAAGACAGTTCCCTATTTCTCATTTCTCTTTTTTGCATCTTTATTGTGGCAACACATTGGGAAGATTGTTTATGCATGTTTTAGTTATTATTATTTGGTATATGTGTTGAGAAGAACTTCCTTAACCTGCTAGCTAAATATTTATCAAGATATTGTGTTTGCCTCAGAAACATTTGTATTGTAATGATATTATTTCAAATCTTTTGAAGTCTAAGATTGATCACAAATATTTTAAAGTTCAACCTGAATATCTTAGAAAGGTTAATGATTCATTTTCCTTGATTAGATGATCACTTGCACTGAAAATATTAGCATGTAAGTATTTAAATTTCTGAATTTTGTAAAAATGTATGCATGTGGCTTTGAAATTTGCTTTTAAAGTTTGTGCCAGTTGCAAAATAATCAGGTGGTAACACCACACAAATACACAAGAGACCTGCACTTAATCTTAGCAGAAATAAACTGGATAAATATATTTATTCACAAAAACTTTCTTGAAGAGTTCTCCTTGCTCTAATTTAATCATACAGCACTCTCATTCCTGCTGAACAATAAAGATTGCTGCAATTTTTCAGTAGGCATACAATGAACCAGTATATTCAGCACTGATTTGGGGGGGGATTCTAGAGTAGGCCCTCTGGCCACAGATCAGAAAAACATTTTAATTCTTGCCTTTTCAAGCCAGCAACAATAAAATATTTTCCAAGAATAAGAGACACTTCCAGTTGTTTTCTGAGCAAAGGAATTAGGACTGTCAATTGTTATGTGTGGCCAAATGGGCTTGATCCCAGCACCACACCCAAATATAATCATAATATCATAGAATGGTTTGGAAGGGACCTTAAAAATTATCTAGTTTCCAGCCCACCTGCCATGGGAAAAGACAACTTCTGCTAGGCCAGGATGTTCAAAGCCCCATCCAACCTGTTCATGAACACTTCCAGGGATGAGGCATCCACAGCTTCCCTGGGCAAACTGTTCCACTGCCTCACCACCCTCACAGTAAATAATTTCTTCCTCATAACTAATCAAAACCTACTCTCTTTCAGTTTAAAGCCACTCCCTCTTGTCTTATCAACCCATGCCACTGTAAAAGTCTTTCTCCAGCCCTCTTGCAGCCCTACTTAGGCATTGGAAGCTGCTATAAGCTCTTCCTGGAGCCTTTTCTTCTCCAGGCAGAACAGCTCCCTCATCCTCTCTTCACAGGAGAAGCGCTGCAACCCTCTGATTAACTTGGTGGTGTCCTCTGGACTTGCTCCAACAGGTCCACATCCTTCTTATGTTGGAGACTCCAGAGTTGGATTCAGGACATGAATGAGGTCTCACAAGAGCAGAGAGGAGGGAAGAATCCCCTCCCTCACCCTGCTGGCCATGCTGCTTTTGATGCAGCCCAGGACAGGGTTCACTTTCTGGGCTGGGAGCGCACATAGCTGGGTGGTGTTGAGCTTCTCATCCGCCAGCATCCTCAGGTCCTTCTCCTGCTTTCAATGTGTTCTCTACTCAGCTTGTGTTTGTGCTTGGGATTTCCCCAAGTCACATGCAAGATCTTGGCCTTGTTGAACTTCATGAGGTCCACACAGGCCCACCTCTCAAGATTGTGAAGGCTCCTCTGCACAGCACCCATTCCCCCCAGCATGCTGACTGAATGACACAGCTTGGCGTCATCAGCAAACTTGCTGAGGGTGCACTCAACCCCACTGTCCATGTCATTAAGTTGTTAAACAGCAACAGTCCCAATACTGATCCCTGAGGAATGCCACTTATCACTGCTCTCCCATTCATCAATGCTCCCCGCTTGGGCATCAAGCTGTTGACCACAAGTGCTTGGGTGTGACCATTCAGCCAATTCCTTATCCACCAAATGGTCCAACCATCAAATCCATGTCTGTACACTTTAGAGACAAGGATGTTGCATGACAGTGTCAGGTATTTTGAATGATGCCAGTTGCTCTTTCCTTATCCACCAACACTGTAAGGCCATCAAATTTGATGGTAAATTATGATTTGCCCTTGGTGAAGTTGTGTTGTCACCAATCACCTTCTTATTTTACATGTCTTAGCTTAATTTCCAGAGGGATCTGCTCTATGATTTTGCCAGTCATAGAGGTGAGACTGACTCAATTCCTCAGGTCTTCCTTATTTCCCTTTTTTAAAAATGCACATTGTATTTCCACTGTTCTAGTCAGTGGGAACTTCACTGGACAGATCTCGAATGAGATGAATAGTGGCTTAGCCACTCCCTCCACGCATTCTCTCAGAACCCATGGATGCATCTCATCAGGTCCCATGGACTTGTGCACTTTCAGATTCCTTAGATGGTCTCAAAACTGATCTTTACAGTAGGGAGCTCATTCTCACATTCCCTGCCTTTAACTTCTGTGATTTGGGCGGTGTGTCTGGGACACTTGCCAGTGAATACTGAGGTAAGAAAACCATTGAGAACCTCTCCATGTCCTGTATAATCAGGTCTCCTGTTTCCTTATGGAGAGGGCCCACATTTCCCATAGTCTTCAATTTATAACACACATACCTATAGAACCTTCTCTTGTTGCCCTTAACATCCTTGGTCAGATTAAATACTCTCAAGCATTTCTATTCTTTTCCTATCTAGAACAGATAGAATTAGATAGAATTTTTATTCTAATTCTTTCTAGATTTTCTACTTTATTACATAATTAGATATAATTATAAAACAACCATGATAGCTGTTAAAACCTTCTTCATGGGAAAGCCACTTGAGGAACGCTTTCCTGAGAAAGCAGAACAAGAGTTTCACTGCAGACTTTATGCAAAATGTTTTGGAGGAGAGTGGCAGGGGGTCATATCACACAGAACCGCTTCCCACTCTGATAAATCCAAAGATCTTTCCTGTAATTTCTCATCTGTGTCCTGTAATTCAAAATAACCTAACCACTTTCTTAAATAAGGGGTGTGCCTGCACTAGACAGCAACACACTCAACAGTAAAGGAAATAAAGAAACAGAAGCAGTTTTCTGTAAGAACTTCAAATGTAAATTTATGATGTCCCTACTATGCCAGATAACATGAGATGGACTGCCTGATCCTCGTCATTTAAACCAAAGGTATTTTCAAAGGTAACTTTAAAATCTTATTTGAAATAATAATTTTCTCAACTTTGGCCTGGATTCCATTATTCCACTTTCACCTCTAAAGTTATTATATCCCACATGGCCAAGTGGTTCCACTGTTTTGGGGTCATATGTTTCATCTTAAGTGTAAAAGTGTGAAGCATATTATTAGGAGTGATAGAAAAATTACTTGTCAGCATTAGCCTACCTGTTCCCTTAAATTACCCTGTTTAATACTTTCCACTGAGGCAGTAAAAAACCAAATGCTGTTCTCGTTTGCCTTAAGATAAAGTCAGAAATACTCTGGCAACTTTAACATCATTACTACCAATTCCCAGCTGTGAAACTGAGGTCAAAGTTTGGTCATTGAGATTCATCTACTGTTTGCATACAAATGATCTACTATCTCCGTGATACTAAGACAGAAAATAATTTTTAATATAAATAATATCAATAAATCAATAATGAGGTCTCTATAGCTAAATTTGAGATACAGATCTTTCAATAAGAGTACCTCAAACACTCACAGACTTAGATGAAGTGCCTCTTCATCATTGCTGGGGAAGGTAAGCCTAAAGATGTAAAAGCGAAACTGAGTGACCTGGTTTCATTTTCTGGTTTTGGTGAATGTCCACAGTTAAGTCAATGAGACATAGGATTACACATCGTGTCTACAAATCAGTCCAGATACTTAAATCCCTAATTCATATTGTTTCAGAATTTGGAATACATGTCTTGCCTGGAGACGTAAAGAGGACAGAAACCCCAAGCAAGGACATTGCATTTTGGGCATACCCTAATTAGCTGTATGTAAACTGTTGTGTCAACACAGCCTTGAGCATCAAAGCCCACATTAGTCCAGGCCTGGATGCCCCCTATGCAGACTAAATCATTCCAGCTTTTTTAACTGTTTCAAGCATGGCTGACAACACAGGCAGGGCTGCGCTGTGTTCAAGAACAACATTAGTTCATTTAGAGAAGATCAAAAACCCATGCATAGCATCAGCTTGCTCAGTATAATCTATGAAGAGTGCCTCATCTTGGAAAATGGGAAGCTGGGAGCTGAACTCGGCTGCCCTCAGTCATCGACCAGCACTTTACGAGTGGACAGCTTAGTTATTTCCTTCTTTTATTCAGTCAATTATTTTGAATAGCTAGCTACTCTTAGCAAAGCTAGAAATGGGAGTGGGTGATTTCAGCACTGCAAGGCTAAAATGCCTGTAGCTTGGTACGCCGCGTGATCTCTGAATGTGTGACTGTATGCAAAGGCAAGGAAATGAGAAATTTATTCTGCAGGAGCTGTTTAATGGCCAAAGCAGCACCATGTTCAAACAGCACAAAACCTCAATTGTTTCTCACTGTGCCATGATACTAGGGTAGGGAATGACTGACAAGGAAGAGAGCATCCAACTGAGCAATGAGCAGCACTCTCTGCATGAGTCTCACTGAAGCTGGGCTTCCAAAGACTGAGCAGTACCCATGTCATTCCCTTCAATCACAACTGTCACAGCTCTTCCCTTCATTGATTACTGTTAATGACGGCTGAGAAGCTGGAGGAAGAGAGTAGCTGAGTCAGAACAGGCGGAAGACTGACGTTGTTTGAAAGGGTAGTAGCAAAACTGGTGGTCACAGATGAAAGCATCTGAAAAACAAGTATCTCCTTTAATAAGGCAAATATTATATCCAGAAAGAGCTCTCCACAACAGAAAATGGCACATACTTCTCTCAAGCCTCCTTCTATACCACCACAATCCTGAATTGTCCATCCCTTTCTTCTACCTGTGAACTAGCATGCATGCACCAGCATTTGCTGCTAATCTTTTATAGGTGGCAGAAAGGATTCTCCAAATATTCACCTTCCCAGACCCTGTTAGATGATGAACTGATAGTTTGGGAGACCAGCACAGTCCTGTCAAAGCCCTCAGTACTGAGAGGTCAGATGGATGAACAGATGAGACCATTGTGAAGAACCCTTCCACTGTCTACTGTTTGCTGATCCTGAGCAGGATGTGTGAAACAATCAACAGGGTTAACTTTTCTTCTCAGGCAGTAATGGATTAAGTTGCATATCTAAAATAGTCACATCAGCATGCCAAGTAAGGAAAAGTCTTTGGATTATTAACTTGTTTTAATCACTGAAAGAAGGACCTTTTTAATTTAAGAACTTCCATGGTCTATTGCCATCCTTGTTTCCCTGCACATCCAGGCATGTCTAGGGATGTCTTGATCACTTCATTTTCAGGAAGAGATCCTGTGCCCTGTGATTTTAGTTGCCAATTCGTAGCCCTGTTAGTTACGTCTAAAAAGACCTGATTGGTTTTTGTATTGCAGTCAGGAATAGCAAGAGGAAACTGTCTCTACTCAGCAAAGAAAATGTTTTGGTGGGATGACAGGAAAAGTGACACAGAATTATCAATACTTGCATCTGGACTGCAGTCATAAGTGAAACTCTGTTGCCTCCAGCTTGTCTGGGCTTTCTTTCTTCTGGTAACAGGGTAATTCCACATTTTACCAGCCTTATGTGTTCAGCCCCTCCTTGATGTATTTCCTCATGGTTTGGCACTGAGCCACACAAGTTGGAACCACCTCTGCTGCACAAAGATGGAGATGGAGGTTTGAGGAAGGTGTCAGTCAAGCTGGAAAGTTCAGCCTCATAAGGAGATCTGGATATCTTGAAAGTTCAGATGAAGTTCATTTATGTCTCTAAAATCTAAGGATAAAACCATAAACAAAGACTATGCTTTGGAGGGGGGAAGGAGAAGCAGAGGGGAAATAATCTAAGAATCTCTTCCCTGTTAACATGATTTTAAAATAAACTTCAAAATTAGCACTTGCTTACAAGGAGGGAATAAAAGAAGACCCATCTTTCTGTACCTTTCAGAACTAATGGACTGAGAGAAATGACAGGCAGACTATGGTTTAGAAAGCTGCATTTTACTTGATATTTTATTTAAAAATTTTTTGAGTGTCAAATAGCTATCTATAGAATGCCCTCTTGTAGAAGGGCATGCCTGTCTGCCAGAGAAAGCAGCATGAAGTACAGAGAAAAATGCTTTGAAGCCTCTTAGGAGAAAACAGTTCTACCTTAATGAAGTCCATTATAGGCCTCAGCTTTCAGTATGAGAAGGCACTTTCAAAACACGTCTAGCAATGAAAATGAGACTCTCTCATGAAGTGTAAAAGTTGTGACAAGCCAGCCACAGATGGAAATGACAGGGTTTTGCCTGCCACAGACAGCTCAGAAAACATCCCAAAGTGTACTGGAGCCACAAGGAGTTACTGGATTTCAATCAGGGCTCAGTGAAATCAATAGCAACTGGAAATGCATTAGCTGCACCGCGTATTTTTAACAAGGTAAGAAATACGTGAGAATGCTTCTCTCTTGGCACTATCCCTTCAAGTGTATGGCATGAAACTACCCAACTGAGGCTGAAAGACTATTTTTATAGGTAGGATGGAGGTATAAGTCTCAGGAATACAGGTTTGCTTTCAGCTTTACACTGCCTAATTCCTGCTCAAGCTTTTGTACATTTTTTGTATGCTTCAGATCCCCCTCTGAAAAGTGAAACCAATATTTTTCT
The DNA here is from genome assembly GCA_013398015.1 of Oreocharis arfaki. Lineage (NCBI taxonomy): Eukaryota > Metazoa > Chordata > Aves > Passeriformes > Paramythiidae > Oreocharis > Oreocharis arfaki. The sequence continues at coordinate 116,807 of VZRR01010913.1, read as the reverse complement.
ACTTATTTCTGTGCTTGTTCTTGCATAGCATGGGTTTTCCTTATGGTACAATGGAAATTTGTCTTTATCTTGAGGTTTCCAGGTTAATAAAAGTGTCAAGAATAAACAAAGTACAGTTACATTCTGAGTTAATACAAGATGGTGCCTCCTGATGATGTTAGTAGATCTGCTACTGCTTGTAAAAGAAGGAAATCACCCTCAGCTGAGACTTTTGACATTCTGAATACACAATTGTTGAAACTTGTTAGGAATAAAGGAAAGCCAAGCTGACAGACGAAACATGACATCCATGAAACTGAATATTTTGGCAATACTAGATTTCTCAAGATTTTCAAACTAGCCATCACATCCATTATGCCCAAAATGTTTCCAGGTCCCAGTGGGACCAATAGGCAAAGAACTGAAATCCCCGATTGAAAAACTTTCTGTCAGATGCAAAGAAGCAAAAGGCTGGCACCCTCTTACTTGAAAGGCCAAACTGACAAGATTTTAAACACGTTGTATGTTTTACAGATTTCAAGCAGGTTCAAACAACTAAACCCAAACTCTGGTCAGATTTTTCCATCATGATAGAACGAGTGGTGTGAACTTGCCACTGAAGGGGAGGATCCTCAGGTTTTTACACCTGTCCAGTATGATTCTGCACAGATATGTGCTCTTTCTGACTGTAAAAATGTTATATGAGCTTTCTAGTGGGCTCCCTTGCAGCTTCAGTGAGTGTTTTTAGTTCTCTTCTACCATCACAAACCAACAATGCCTTGCTTCCAGAAAAATGAAATGTGCTGTGTAAATCTGCCCTGAAGTTCATACAACATTGACCACAGACACCAATTCGCAAAGCAACTGCTACTTTTCTATGGCAAAAATCCTAATGCAAGGGTTTCCCTGAGAGCCCCTTATGTGTCTGAAAACCAAAGTAAAACAAAAACACTTCTTTACAGCTGCTACAGTCTGGTCTCTTCTGTTTGTTCATAAACTCTAACACTGACATTATAAAGACTGACGGATTTGGAATATTAGAATAGCAGTCCTACTCTTCTAGAAATCCGATACATGGTAATTTGTCTTTGTTTGTGCAGTCATTGCAAGCAGAACTTAGCCTCATAATTTCTATGAATTCTCTCCTTCCCTCTCCCGTATATTATCTTCATCTTGCAGACCTCTAAACCCAAGTCATTTTATTATTGATGAGCAGGATTTGTATAATGTTTGTCAAGAGATTTGATCTGAAGAATCATAAACTTCATTTCATAATTTTTTCAGCCAATGCTGTTATGCAGGCCTCTCCGGTGTGAAACACAGTTGCCTGGAGATGCCTTGCAGATTAGGGGTGAAAGAGGAGAAGTTTGCAAGAGCATGAAAGTTAGTGCTATGCATAAATGTAATTACTTATTTAGACCCCAAGTTCAGTAGTTTAGCTAAAACAGCCTTAGTTTCCCATAAAGTGCCAACAACATTTATCCAGTTCTAAAAACTGTAGAATGTGTATTCTGCAGATGACATGGCAGCACATTCCTGCAGCACACAGCACAAAGACACCTGTCCAGAGGTGGGAGGAGAACTCTCCTCATCATGGCTCATGAGCAGCCTGCAAGGCTTCCCTCCACAGCACCATTCTCATGCCTTCAGTGGGAGATTTGAACCAAGACAAATGTTTGAACATATCTAAACTTTCTTTCACTCTCCTCATTTCACACTGAAAAGGTGATAAGGAATTTAATTGGGGCAGGAGAGGGTACATTTCTTGCACAGTAATTTCTTCAGGCTACAGCACTTGTTTCCTCCACCCAGATCTCCTTGGCTGTCCCAACAACCAGCTACTGCACTTCTCAGTGAGCTCTGAGGCAGAGCATCCTATCGAGTAGAAGTCCTCAGAGCTTTTTTGGAGTCAGGATGCGTAAAAGCACGGATAAAACCTCCTGCTACTGAGACTCTAAATCCCCAAAGTTAAGAGGGCTAGGGAAAATATGTAGCCATCCAATCGCCACTAAATTATCCCCTGTAAGTGGTGCCCTGAGAGAGGTTTGGCTCACTAGAACTCTTCAGAGTGACAGAGGGCATGGGGCTAGGGGACAAAAACCGAGGAGGGAGCACACAGCTCAAGTGACAGAGCATACCAAGGACTTTCTCCTGTACTTTCCCATCTCTGTAAAAAATCTCCCAACACTATTCCAGCTGGTTTTGATCTTTCCAGGGCCAAAACGTGACTTCACCCAGAACCAGGTGTTATGAAGCATGGATGCAGGCAGTTTGTGCCACTGCACTTCAGGCCAAAAAATGGCCTCTGAAGATTATATTTAACAGTAAAAATGTAGACTCTGAGTTCCAGTTCCAGAAAAATCCCAATTTGGCTGGGATGGTAATGAAGGGACGAACAACACCTTTAAATTAGGCTATTTGAATTAAGCAAGTAGAGACAAAATTCATTTTTTCTCCATTGCTGTCATGTCTGATGGATGATCTCAGCTGACAGTGGATTTTCACTTAGATTTAGCAGATTTACTTTTGTTGTGATAAAGAGATAATATCACTTAGAGACTCCCTCCACATTCACTGCTCATTGTCTTTAAAAAGCAGCAGAAAAAAACAAAGACTAAACAAGCAACAAAATGACAACAGTAGTAAAAATGATAATAATAACAACAATCACCAAACAGCCTAGTTCCAGGAGACAAGTAAAATGGTTTATGTTTAATTTTGGTCTTCACATTGGTAATGAACAAAACAAACAGGAAATGAGGCAATTATGGAGTCACACACCTCCCTGTGCAACAGAATGGAAGCCACTTTGAAATTTGAGTTAACCAGGACTTTATTATGTCAGGAAATATTGGATTTGAGACGTAGTGCTCATGTCAATCAACTTAATTTTTTCGCATACATTGGAAAATATGTCTTTCCCAGTGTGCAATATTTAATTAGACCTTCATGAGACTTTAAAGCAGGCTCCAAGGATTTTCATAACTCCATGTTCACATGCCAAATTTACATAAATGGAGACAAAGAGATTAAAAAAGCAGGGAATGTAATGAAAAATGCTGCCATCTAAGACCTTAGGAGGAACAAAAGGGATAAGAGGAAAAGATACTTAAGAAAAAAATATGAAAAAAGAGAACTAATAAAAGAAATGTGCATGAAAATATATTTGAAGAAGAACCCTATCTTATGAATGCCTAACAAAAATAATAGCTCTTTTAATATGTAGATCTTGATCTTCAAAGTGTAAAGCAAAACTCACTATTGTAATTTTAATAAAAGGAGGAAACTGAGGTATCAAATTTTGATTGACCCAATGAGGACAGAAAACATATTGTACTTCACTGTCTCATCCTTCCTCTTCCTGTTGGCAAGTGGTTACCTCGTCTATTCAGTTTTTCACAAAAATAAGTCCTAATTATCAACTTCTTTTGACACTGTCTCCAGAGGGGAGATGACTGTTAAAAACTGACCTCCAACCAATGGTATTCCCCTTTGTCTCCAACAAGGAACTTCCTTCGGGTCCATAGATCAGCTCACTTCTCATGTACAATTCATGCAAAAATATATTAGATAGTTAGAGTCAAACTACCTCCACATTCCTCTCTCAGTCCCCAGAAACTATTCTAGAACCTTTCCTCACTCCCCTCTAAACACTAAAATCACCATGCCTGCATGGTGACAGTAGAGCATGGCATGATATTCCCATATTTTCCCTGCCATATAGGAATTTTCCCTCCACTTGAGCAAAGAGATTTTCTATGGCTTTCCAAGCTCAGGAACAGCAAAGAAATTTGCTTCATTTGTCTCTCTCCTCCCACTGGCTCATGCTGGGATCAAGTATGTCTAAAGCCAAATCCAGATATTTACAGAATGCTTTCACTAGGTTGATTTCTTGAAAGCCATTTTATGCATCCCTTCAGGGTGCTCTCACCAGCTGAGTCATCACTGAGGAAAAAGATGGGAGAAGGAAAGGGGAGAAACATGCAAAGAGATGACAGAATATATTGTAAAAGTAATATTTTTTTTAAAAAAATAGATTTGAGAGGTAATAATTTTCATTATGTACACCAGAGAACAGAGGCTGAGTTCATGAAATAAGCTGTGAAGCAATGAGTAAATAGTAGAGTTCAAGCAAGAAGAGGAGTAGGTGAGAGCTGGCATTTGAGCAGGACAATACTCTGGACAGTCAGAAGGCAGAGTCTGAGCGTTTTACAACTCTAAATATTCCACCAGATTCCTGCTCCCCTTATCCCTCTCTCTTGGTATCTCAGATATAACAGGAACTTATGTCACTGAACAACATGAAGAAGAAATTAATTCCGAACTGTTAAGGAGCAATTAAGATGATTCTCACAGCAGCATGTTGCATTCCTGACATGGACCAAGACAAAAGCATAAACAAAAATTACACCCGTCAGGGTGAGAAGCAATAAGAGCTGGGAAGGATGTTAATAGGTTTAAAAGATTTGCAGTGATGTATCAAGGAAAAGCAATGTGATTTTATGAATAATTATTAAAAAATGAAATGAAATTATGTCGATGAGAAGGGAAAGGGGCCTAGAGACCTGCTCACTTAATTAAGATGTATACAGAGTGGAAGTACAGATTTTCTTTATACTGACCAGGCCTTGATTAACAGCACAGACAGTAGAGCTGGAAGTAGATCAAGATTTTATAATTCATGGTAAAATCTCCTATTGCACATCTTCACTGACCTTACCAAGGTGGAGAACTGTCAGGTCATCTTCCTCCCATGGAAGAAATTAACAACTTGACACTGCATTTATTCCTGTTTTGTGAAGGTACCAAAGAGCCACAGTGTTTATCAGTCTATCTGGCACTTGTCCTGACAAGTGGTGAATGGACAGAAAGAACAAGTAGGACAGAAGAAAGATCCATCTGAATATAAGGAAGACCTTCTGTACTGTAGGGGTAACTGAGCATTGCCGTGGGCTTCTCAGATAGATTTTAGCCTCCATCCCTGCGTTATAAATGCATTCACAGCTGTAATGGTTATATTGTTAACAATGTTATACTGTTAATTACTTGGTTAGTTATGTTGGGGCTGAGTTTTGTAGCCAGTTAGTTATAAGAGTTAATTAGTGTCAGTGCTGCTCAGAGTGCACGGGTGTAACATTCTCATGTAATCACTAGATAGCGATAGCCAATGGAGTGTTTTAACACGAACTTTCCAGAAGCCTTCTACAGGTGACATCATCCAGGGACATGATTGGTGGGTCCAGAGAAGGAATGAGGTGGAGAGTGGAGGACATGATTGGACAGGAACGCTTCCCGAAACGAGCCAATAAGAAGACCGAGAGGAGCCCTAGAAGGACCAATGGAGAAGCTGATCGAAAAACGAACCAATCATGTTAAACCAGAGACTATAAGAATACTTGCGGGGTTTCTCCCACCGTGTCTTTGTGCGGACAGGGAGCACCCAGCTTCTCGAGAGCGCTGATCATTTCTGCTTTGTCGTTGGGGCCCTGGGGTTATCCTGGGTCCCCGCTTCCAGTTGTCGTTTGTGCTTTTATCTAATAAATCAGTTAACCTGTTTAAGGTGACTGACGAATTTTGTTTCATCTGAAGTTACTGAAAAGCCATCTGGGAAGGGTCCTAAGGAGCCTGCTGTTGGTGGCCCTGCTTGAGCAGGAGGGGCAAGCCCTGATGATCTCCAAAGGTCCCTTCTAAGTTCAACCACTCTGTGATTCTATCATTGTAGAAAAAAAGCATATGGGGGCTTTTGGTATATCTGCCAGCTTTTCTCACATATCTCTGAGTTTGGACAAGTCATTTCATCCTTTAATGCTTCTCCTCTCTCATCTGCAGACGGGGTTTAATTATGTCTACTTCCCATGGAGCACACTTCATATGGAATCCACTCACATGCAGAAAACCTGTGCACTATTTATACCCTTAAGTGGAACAGCAGTGATGTCCAGATTCTGTGGTTAGTTCAAGGAGCTTCAGTAAATGTCACTCGCCTTTTGCAAAGCCCCTGGGATACCTGGAAATCATAAGAAGCATTAACACTGCAAAACATTCACCTTGTTCTCTGTGAAGGCTGGGGAATGCCTCAGCTGCCAACACTAAGATTCGAAGACATTAAAATTTGTCTCATGTCATAATCCATACGCTTGGGTTGTTATTTTGTGTAGTTAAAATCTGGACATGCTTCCCTGCTGCAGATAATTAGTGATATGCACATGGGAGATGTTACAGCTCCTAGGACAGTCTTTGCTGTGACAGTTGACAGTGATGGAAATGCAGTCTGTTCAAAAGAGGGGAAGGGGAACAATGTTATTAGGAATTGATTTTTGCCTTCGTTAAAGCCTCTTCTTATCCACTGTTTTCCCTTAAAGCTACCTTTTGCTCTAATTTGTTTGGAAGTATAAAATTAATTTTTTTACTGGTTCAGTTTTATTGGAGGAGGGTTTAGGTGTTTTAATATGCTCGGCACTCAAGTTGAAGCCTTTGTGAAAACTAACTCTACATCCATCTCTTGATGTTGTCAGAGTAAACAGTATACAAGTTTACTGTTTACTTCTGAATGCTGAAGGGTTACATATTCTAAAAGATGTGGGATATCAGTGTTCATATTATTTGGGTTACACCAGATTATGAGGACAGTTAAATCAGTAGTCAATATATAGTGAGCTGTTTCAGTAATTCAGAGGAAAGGTAGAGTGAAGAGGTGATAAAGGTTTTTTGTGAAGATTGTGATGGTGATGATGGTGATGATGATGATGATTGATGATGCCATTAAGCTGCTGATAATCTGCTCCAGCCTGCCAGACAAGTCCCATCCCTTTTTTTTCTTTCTTTCTAAACCATCAAAACAACCTTCCCATTTTGATTTTTCTTGAAGAATAAGGTGGTCGGATTTCAACCTTCAAAATCTATTCATGAGACTCTGGTAGAACAACAGGAGAGACAGTTGGTTTCATAGAGAACACCTTTTTTATTTCAGCTACTGGACATGCCTTCATTTTCCAGCTTCTGGGAAGATAAACCACGAATCAAAATCCTTATGGACATTTACGAAATGTTCCATGTGCCAAACAGTGAATTGGATGATGTTTTACTTTTGTAGGGCATAGAAATTGACATTCGCATTGTATGTAGAGTGGATATCTGTTATAAAAATGTTGCCCACATGTAGCCAGAGAAAAATATTTTAATGGTCTATTTGCATGTATTTTATGCCCAGTCAATCAAGTCAATTTTATCACTTTGCTCTACTTTGTCCATTAGTAATGACATTTGTAAACAAGTTAATAAACCCAATATGCCTGTCACGTAATTGATTAAGCCCACTGTAACGCTCACTGTTTCCATCTAGATAGCAAAACTATGAATCCTCAAATTACCCCTTGGGTACCTGCATCCCTAATTTCAAAGGAAGGCTAACAAGCACTACCATGTTCAGTGCCCTTGGTGACATGGTGGTAGGGACACCCTACCATGAGAAGCCCTTCTCATCCTCCTCCTGATGCCATAATGATTTTTTGCCTTTTCTTTTATACCTCTTTTATATACCCTTTCATATAGTTTGCATGTATTCTTAGTGCTTTTAGCCCACATACTTGTAATTCTTCAAGTCTGATAACTTAGGTAGACTTAATATTCCCTTAAGCCGGGGGACCAAACATCCTGGAAGCCTTGCAGTGAGGGTCCAGAAAGCCCTAGAAACCAAGGTGCTCTCTAGAACACATCCTATAAACTAAGATAGGCCCATCCAGGGGTCGGATTCCTTGGGATGGGGGGGGGTTCATTTGAGCCTCTCATTGGGGCATCTTTGATAGATGTGCTAATTTGCAAGGCCTATAAATTGTATACGCAATTTATTGTGTGTGCATTTCGGTGTGCATTTCGGTGTGCTTTTTGGTGCATTCCACCCGGACGAAGGATCCTTAAATAAATACTGAGGTAAAAACCCCTTTTCCCCATAACTGTGTCTGGTTTTTAATTTTAAGACCAGGGAAAGGCAACACTCCAGGCCTTCCAGATCCATCGCAGTTCTCAGACCTTGCTACATCCCATGTACTGTACTCTGAAAACTGCTGGATCCTTCTGTCCTCACTGCTTGCCCCTAGAAGTCATGACAAGTTTGCCCTACTGTCAGCCTAATCCACTTTCCTGTTCATAAAAGGATTAACCCCTGTATTTGCAGGCAACATTGTCCCTTAAAACTTGAGTTTCAGGTTTGGAATATTTGACCACTGATGTCCAGTGTCTTAACGTAACATTATACAGCAGTAATGATATCTTAGTTGTAGACCACAGGCAGGTGCCGCCTATGCTTGATGACTCACAGGAAAGCATCTTCCTCTTTATTCTTTCCTTGTGTTTGTTGTCCAGTTTTATGTGCACACAAGGTTTTCAGGCTAATTTTTATTCCATCGCTAATTAAAACTATTGAAAAATGTTTCCTTGTCACCTGTATGCTAAAAACTGACTCAAAATACAGTACCGACTTGCAAAATTTTGTTTCCACTTGCCATGAGGTCTTGGATAAATGATCAAAATCACATCACTCATTCTTATTATTCATGTATAACTATGCATGGAACATGACCGAGAAATGAGAAACTGCTGCCCTCTTAAGCTTTTCAAGGTACTAAACTAAAGCAATACCCTATCATACCTGAATATTACCCATGACATCTAGCCACAGGATATAACTAAAAAAATAAAAGGAGAAAAAAAGAAATTCATCTACTAGCAGAGAGATGATACATTTTATGTGTGTGTATTAATCACAAATATTAGCCACCAAAACTTCAGAACTAATTGCTAGAAGCAGTAAGAAAAGCTTGATAGAGTTGTACTAGCTGTGTGGAATTCTTTTCCTTTCCAACAGGATTATCTGAGCTGAGCGTTGTACATGGCACCATGGCATGGGATCAGTGCTAGCACTAGAAAATCAGCTCTCGTGACAATCAGCTTGACAAAGTGTGTGGCATACACATAGTGTGTGCTACAAGCACAAATTCAGGGGGTTCAGGGATTGAAAGCAAGCTTTACAGCTTTCAGTCTATGCATAGGCATGCAGGCACAGACAGCATCACTGATTCAAACTGACACAGAACTAATACATTCATTTCCTTTCAAATCCAAGTTTCTCCTCACAGCATCTACCTCTGGATGTTGAGAGATTACACATTTCGGCAACCATTTTTTACATGAGATTTGAGAAGAGATTCTGTTTTTCAGAGGAGAAAAGCTGTCTTGAGGAGCCTAAGACCTATTTTGGGGCAGGGCTTCCACAAGAAGAGAGCAAGAGAAAAGGAAGAGAAGGAGAAAGGAGGTGTCAGAGACTATGAGGAAAAAAACCCAGAACAAATATCAAGATGTACAAAAATTCATAGGGAGAGAGAATTTAAGACTCATGCTCATCCTTTTATTAAAAAAAGTATCCTTAACATGTGGGCTTTTACTTTTGAGTGGACTCTGTCTTTCAAGGGAGTGAAGTCAAGAGGGAACTCAAGTGTTTTCACAGCAGTGGGATTTCTTCTCTCCTTTCTTCTCTCAGTGGGTAGAAGTATCATGTTCTGCAAAAGAGCATCTTGTGAGCAAAAGCACAGATGATTGTCTTGTGAACAGACTATCATTCAGCCCATGTCCACATGAAACTCCCAAAGTCACCAGGGTTGTGAAACAGAGAAATAACATTTGTTGATATTACAGGAGAGGGAGTGAGAAAAGGAGGGGAGAAGTCAAACGTGAGAACAAACATTGCCCTATTTCAAGGTCACACAGAAAGTCAACATCCCAATAATTTCAAAGGAAGAAAAACTCCCTGTCCTGAAACATGGGGAAAGAAGATATTTCCTGTTTCCTTTTTCCTTAAAATTTCCCTTTGAAACTGTTTCATACCAGCACCATCAAAACCTTGGCAAACATAGAGGCAGAGGACAGACATGAACCAGATTTATAATGAAGTGAGGTAGAAAACAGGTGAGGACAGCTTTTTCCCTAGCTCTTCCCAGCTTTGCAATGAAAGGTTTTCAGAGCTCTAATTATAAATCAAAGCTCAAGTTCTTCTGTGAATCACTGTTTGAAGGAGCTGCAATTTTGCCCTTTAAAGCATTTCCTCAGCCAGGCAGCTGGATGGGGGAAGGGTGATTTTTCCATGTTTTATAAGGTGGGCAGAGAAGGACAGTCAGCTGCAGAGAGTAAGGCAGCACAGCTGCCCCACATTAAAGAGAGGCACAAAGAAAAGCTGGTGAATAGCTCAGCCAGGTGGATTTATTTTTCTCATCACCCAGCAGCTGTGGTAAAACACCGAAGGCAAAAATGTGTCACTGCGGAAACAAAATCAAAAACAAAACCAAAAACTGTGAGTCCAGTCCATGACACAAATATGTTGTGTGGGGAAAGGTCACACACATACATACTTGTAAGGAATCATTCACCTGACTCAGTCACTGAGTCACTGGGGGACGTTAAGCACATTGCCTGGGGTTTTTTTAACTGTGCTTTTCAAGGGAGAAAGTATTGGAGATAGTAACAGGTCCTAGTACTGGGCTTCAGTGAGAGTAAGATCCATGGAGGGCTATGAAAAATTCAGATATTTAAGGACTGAGAACAAAAACATTTAGCTATAGAGAAAAAGAAGAGGATAATCCACTCTCATTTAAAACAGAATGCAAAGAATTGCTTGAAAAAATCTCTGTGATCCTATCCAGATGAGTCCATCTCCTCTTTGAAGCTCAATAACACCTGGGCATAACCTGTACAGTTACAGGGGTATTTTATAAGCTTTTCCACTTATGTAGTTCCTCTGTGTTTATGGAGACCATTCATTGTGTTCCCATAATGCTCTTTTTCTCTGCACTCAGTTTTGCAAGGACCAAAGATCATCAATTATAGAACAATTACAGCTTTAATGGTATTGTGAACAAAGCTCTCTTATCATTCATCTGTTTTTCTCTACCCTGCTTACCAGGAAATTCTCTTCAGCATCTCTCTTTAAAGTGAGTAGACCTCACCCTGAGACCAGATTTCTCCATGCCCTGGACTGGGTGTCAGTCACGAGCTTGCAAAAATTAAGAAAGAAGAAGAACAGTCCATATAAGACAATGAGCTAATTAAATTTTGTGCTATTACATTTTCCAGAGAATGAAATATTATTGATAGTAATTCATGTGTATAGCTCTGTATCAGCAATGATGGCTTGGATTTGTATAAACATCAAGGGGTGCTTCTGAGTTACCACATCTGAGAAGCCTTATGAGAAATAGAACAGTGATTGATGTCTCTTCTTTACCTTTAATTTCACACACAGTAATGTTTTCTGTGCTTGCTTTCCTGGACCTCACAAGCTCTGCTCATCACTTGGAAAGAACTATCCCATAGGGACAGTTTTCTGTTCTCAATATGGTGTAAATCCCTGTTCTCACAGCTGTGTCCAGCTGTAGGTAGCCTTTCCTTACAAAAAAAGGAGATTTTAAAAAAACCAATCTTCTTTGTCTGCATCATTCATAAGGACCTCCCAGGAATATACTTAGGGGAAAAAAAAACCACGTTGTATTACTACAACTCAAGGAGCCAAATGCATATACGAAAATCTCACTCAGTCCTGCTATGAGATAGGTTTTAGCAGGCTTAACAACCTAGACTCTAATATGTCTCTCATTTGAAAATGAAAATTTCATTCAAGGGGATAAGCTAATAAAAAAAAAGTTATAAAAATGATTAGACAGAGGGCAATGCATGTCTCTGATTTTTTGGGGCTTATTTTTCTCTCAAAAAAAATAATTTAATACCAGAGCCCTTATTTAGACTAAATTACAAAGAGAGGAAAATTAAAAATGTGATGCAACAGTTAGAGAAGCTAAACAAGAAAATTACTTGATGTGCAATGCATATTGAGTGCTCATGTTTCCACTGTGAGGAGAAGAATCAGTCCTAAAAGCAGCAGAGAATCATGCAGCTCCAATGGCTTCAGGTGTTACTTTCCAGCTGCTGCAGAAGCCTCCAATTTACTTAGTGGAATAAACCACATTTTTTCCCCAACATATTAGGGTCTAGTCAGTACCACTGGATCACAACAAATGACATCTCTCTCTGCTGGAGAATATAAACAAGTAGATTTCACAACAATCAGAGATTATAAAATAAATCTTAATGAAAATTTCTTCTGATCCATAGAGACTCATTTTTTAAATATGTTGTTCACACTAGGTACCTGCAGGTATTTAATACGTGGTTTATGTGCACTCCACCCTATGGACAGCATGGCTTGTTCAACGGGGTCTATTGACTTTGTACATGCGAGTCTGTGTGTGCTCCTATCACATGACACCTTAGAAAGAGTTTTAAAAGTGTAACACGTTTTAAAGCAGGGTGGAGTTGGGAGGAGAAATTTCTCCCCTGCCCCCTTCAGTTCTGCAGATTTCAAGGCATATCTCTGATACGTAAACATCCATTTCACATTGTTTACTTTAAAGAGGAATAATAAAAGCCTAGATTTACATGATAACTTTTTTTTCAAAAAAAGTATAAAATCTTTTTATAATGATATAGTATGTATTATGAGGCTGTTGAGAGAGAGGCATGTGGATCTGCATGGATACATATACACAAGCACACACTTTTGCATCCACATATATACATCATGTAATGCAGAGCTAATAGACAGTTATGTTTGTAATAGACATGAGGCAGTGTGATACTAATGGACCTCTATATTTAAAGTAGAGTGGGCAAATGGTTTTAAAATAAATCTATACAAAGAAATAAAATTAACGACTTCTCTGCCTTTTGCAACACACCTAGTCAGTGCACAAGTGTGGATGTCCCCTATACGGGTATTAAATTTCAGTGGAATTTAAAAGAATTAATAAAAGCCTGCAAGAAAAGATGGTGAGAATGAATCTGCAGTATACACCTACGCTTGAGTGCCTTTCTTTTCTCTGCCTTGCATGCTCTCCTCTCAACATATTCCCTTGCTCTGCTCCCAGAGGCTCCCACAGCACTCCTTCTGTCTTGCAGCACGCAGCCCTCCTGGCAGCACGCCCTTGCTGTACAAGATAGTGTAGGACTATGATCTTCAAGTGAGCACCCAACAAGCTCTCCCCTGGAGTCAGACTCTGTGACTGTGTTAGGACACTCATACTGCCACCGGAGATGACATTTCTGTACAGCTTTGGCTTCGTTCAGAACGGGCATGCCCACGCTTGCAGAGATGGCTCAGGGGTTGCTGTAAGGGCATGGAAAGGAGACGTGCTTTCAAACAGTCCCAGCAGAGGAGAAGAGTTGGTCTCACACACTCCCTGTCTCCGTGTGCCCTGCAGGGGTCCAGTTCTGCCGTCTCTTTCAGACTTTACATGTTCTTCCCCAGCTTTCCAGCATACCAGCAAATTTATTTTTTGTCTTCCCACGTTTCTTGCTTCACAAGGAAACCTTCAATCCCACAAGACTTTTAGACCATGCCTGGCAGAATTTTGAAAGCTTGCTGAAAATTTGAGATAATGAGCAGAAGCAGGAAGAATGACTGGGGAGATAGAGAGTGGGCCTGGAGGCAAGCTCATTTATGCAAATCCATTGCTAAATGTTCTCTCACAGCTGGGCTGAACTTGCCTGCATAAAATGTCCCAGCCCTAGATAAAACTATATTTATGGCCCAGCCTCAGAAAATAAAATAATATTTTTTAAAAGGACAATTAGAAGAGGATAATTATTTGAAGTCCATGTGGGTGAATTTATCCTTTTCAATTGCCAGTTTGTTCTTCTGAGACAAATGGAAGACTCTTACAATACCAGCAGTACATAATACATGTTTTCAATACATGAAAGCTTTATTTCTGAGACACGGTGAAGCCTCACACATGTGTTGGGCCCTTGTGCTATGTGTCAAAGCAGCTAGGAGCATCAATAGATGTAAAATGTTCTGATAGTAAGCACAAAAATCTACCTAATATGTTTCAAAGTTATGAGGTCTCTTTTCCTCAAATTAAAATTTTGGGGGTCTTGGGTTGTTTGCTTGTTTTGATTTTTTCACTAAGTGTACACCTGGGTTGTTTGTTTTTTTTTTAATATATTGTTCTCTAGGATTTGTAGAATGCATCAGATAAAATAAAACCAAACCAGACCCACAAAGACAAGCTGAACCTAAACTTAACCAAGGGAAAAAAGTCACTGGTTTTAGCAACAGATCCAGACCTGCTATAAAAACACAAGCAAGTCCTGATGACCTTGAGCTGTTAAATGGAAACAAGTGTATCACAAAAGCAGAACTTCAAAGTCCAAAGAAGCCACCAACTCTCAAGTGAGTCTATGGTCACGACCCTCCTGTCAGACCAAACTCTTAGGCCATTCCCAGTTCCTCAATGTTAGAAAACAGCCTTATAAGCAAACCAGGGAAATGTATTCTCAAATGGATGCAAAACTATAGTTAGAATATTGACTCCTAGTCAAGCTAGAGAGGATTCTTAAGTGTTGAACCACAGGTATTTGGCCTGGCTTTGGTTTTATAAATTATTTTAATTGACCAGAAAAAAGTTTGTTTTCGGTTTTTTGGTTTGGTTGTTTTTTTTTTTTTTTTAATGTAAAAAGCAAGCTGGACAAGTTTGCAAGCTCTTTGGAAGACAGGATTGAAAATAAAGCATATTGAAAAAGTGGAAAGTCACTCCAAAATCCATAAGATGAAGTTCAGTAGGACACAAGCCCAAAGAAAACCAAGTGTACAAATGACTAACCTGACTGCATGGAGGAGAACCAGTGAGTACAGCACACCACAAACTGCACGTGCTAAAGTTAGGAGGATGCTGTTGCAGGAAGGGAAGGTCTCGCACCAGATCATATTACACAGGAGCACTGGGCAGAAGAAACCACAGTCATGGTTCCAGTTCAGCTTGTGCTGGTACCAAGGCACAGCTGATTACCTCTGGTTTTGGATGGCTCTAATTGAGAAAGACAAAAAGAAACTGCTATAAAGAGAAAAGCATCAAGAAAGGTAGGAGGATGAACCGATGCAAGCTACAGGGAAATGCCGATGGAAACAAAACTGTTCAGGCTAAGAAAGAAAGGGCTAATGGGAGACATGGTAACAGCTTTCCGTTTCACAACTGGTTTGTATAAAAAGGAAAAACCAATAGCTCTTCTAGAGCCAGTAAGGATAGAAAACAAAAGAGGAATTTGTAGGGATCTTATTTGGTTTAAAAATTCTGATTCTCCCAGTTAAATATTAAGAAAAATCCAAACCAGGGTGAGGCATGGGAATAGACTCTGTAGGGATTGCTGCAAGAGATATTCCCCTAGAGTTTTGTAAGAATAGATTGTACAAATATCCAGTAGGTGTGTTCATAGTATATTTACCATGAAATAAAGCAAAGAGGCGTTTGGTCTCTTGAGGTCCTTTCCCATTCTGTGTTTCACTGTTCACATATATTTTGAAGACGAGTTCTGATGAAAAAATTCCAGCTTAAGTATTTGTTACATATTATTCATTGTTTTAAACAATGTGTATTGGTCATGTCCTGTACTACATAAATCCTATGGAATTTTTTCTGTTCCCTCATAGTTATGAGTGTTTTCAAGTATTGTACATTTAGCTTCTGCTAGAAACATATTTCTGGTATATATTTGAAATTATTTTTTTCTGAGAGCTGATCAAAGTGGAGAATACTATTTTATGTTAATATTTCTACCAAGATTTTAAAATCTTACCGATTCTAAGCATTCACATAAATTATTTGAAAGTTATCATAGATGTTTATGAAATTCTTACGTTTCTCATAAATATCTGATGCATTTTTAATGAAAAAATATCATCAATATTCTTTTCTTTGCAAATGGAAAGAAACATCAGTTGTACTCCGTGTAAATATTGTATTTCTCATGCAAAAGTTCAACAAGAGCAGATACTAATTGCTATAGGTAAGGAAAAAGCTGAATGCTACTTTCTCCATGTTCTTCTAGTCCATTTCTCCCCATGTCAATCCAGTTCTCTTCATATCAGAAACAAAAGCCAAAAAGAGTAGAAAGAGAATAAAAGCCATAAAAAATAGCACTGCCTGGAGGAATCAAGGTTTCCCTTACTTACAGTTTCGTGATGTCCTTTTAGTAAGCTGTATTGCTATTTCAAAGCCAGCCCCAAGAGCGCATTAATTTTCGCACAAGTTAAAACGTTCCTGCGAAAGGGCACATACCTTTGTAACAGAACAGCTGCCTATTGTGCTTGGAGAAAAACCAGGGTTTGCTGAGATAACTAGATCAACAGTAGGATGAATGTTAGTATAGCTAAATCTGCCTGGGATTTCTCTTCTCTCCAGCCCAGATCTACACAGCTGTGCTAGCATAAGCCTGAGGTGCCGATTTGGCTTCAGACATTCTGCAGCGGGCACCTGACTGGCGATTTGGAAGTATCTAGTTGTCTCAATAGCCTCTAAAGAAAGCTGAGTATGGCTGGATTGGAGTCATAGAGCAATCTTTTAGACGTAAAAATGAAATTTCACTCTTTTCTCCAGTCTGAAATGGAATAGGAATTGCTGTCACTTTCTAAATATCAAACCTCACAAAATGACTGTAAAATCAGAACAAAGCCTGAAGGACTCTAAGAAATCTTACCAGTGGAGCTGTGTTTCTTGGTGAGAAGTGCAATCATTTACTTGGTGTGGTTAGAGAGAAATGAGAAAAGACATAGTTCCATAAAGGTACCTGAATATTTATTTGCATAATTATAACTGATCCCCTAAAATAATAAAAAAAATTGTTTTCAAGAAAAATTCAGATTTCTCGTCTTTAAAAAAAAGCAGAAAAAGTCCCAAAGCCAACAAAAGTACCTATAACATGTAGTATGTCTGATGATGATGACATCTGTGCTAATCAGTCCTCTCTAGCACTGCAAGAGAGAACAAGGTCATCCCATAGACTGTAAGCCCACCAAGGCACATCCATAGAGAGGCATCTCCCCACCACATACCAAACACAGAATACTGCACATGGAAATGGCCCGTTCCATTCATTTTTACTGCACAACATCTTAATCCAAACTCAGATGAAACCACCCTAGAACTCCTCAGGGAAACTACATTTCCTGATGAGTGTCTCTGATGTCAGCATTGCACATGGCAGTGAGGTGCAAAGAGTTATTTAACACAGGATGCTTGGGCATGCTGAGAATTGATTTTTTGCTAAAAGCAGCACAAAAGATCAGGTCAAATACAGCCCTGAAGAGCAGGAGAAAGCCACCACTCCATACCTTTGCACCCTTCATTCCTCGGGACTGTAAATGTCTTGTCTCTCAAAAGCCTGACCTGTCTGGTGTGCCTGGCGGCTCGTGTGCTTTGAGACCTCTGTCAGAAATGTATGACCCTGGGGATTTAGACCAGAAAGCCTGTCTATTTTGTGCAGCAGGTGAAACTGACTTATTTTGAAGCTTGGTCAATTTATCAAGTTGCTGTAACGGCAAGATTGTCACTTGCTATTATCGATGACATACAGTTCAGAGCAAAGCTGGCCATCAAGTTAACTGCAGGCAAGTTAACTACAGGAGCACCAGCTGCAGTATAAACAAATCCCACCACCCCAATAATTGAGGTGTTGAAACGTACATGACTTCTGGATGAAAGATGAAAACAAATCATGAATTTCAGGAAGCTGAGCAAGAGAAAGTGAAGGAAATTGTGGCGAGCTAGTTTTAGGAAATGTTTGCTGTCTCTGTTGGGTCTTGCTCAGAAGACATGACTTGTGACAGGGGACATCAGCTCTACATCGGGTGGTGCCTTCCCCTTGCCTCACAGCACCTGTATGTCTCTGCAATACCACAGATGTCAATGAAGCTGCACCAGTTCAAGGCAGTGAAGAATCAAAGTAATTTTATGTCAGCTTTTTGTTTTGATGCACTTAAGACTCAGACTTTTGAAGCTTTCATAATAAAAGTAGCACCATTTTCATCAGCTTTCTGCATGTACAAAATAAATGGTGAATTGTACAGCTAGTACCTGTGCACAGTGAACAGGGATACATTAGTTTTGGAACCTGTTTTATCTGAAGGAAATGGATTACTGTGAATACTTTACCTGTAAGGGATGCGATTGAATGGAAAATTAGCTCAAAATATCCCTGGTATTTTAAAATGTAAGTTAACCTGATATTTCAGTTGTCAAAGAACACAGTTGCCTTGCTGTTACCTAATTCCAGTACTAGGCGTTAGTGATTTGTTGGGAAGCGTAGGATGCCTATTGCCTCCTGAGGAAGAAAATGTGCTTCCCAAAATGTCATGACTCTACTTCACGTTTCTCTGACAGAGATAATAAATTGTTCCCTTAAAAAAGGCTAATGAAGTTTACCCATGTATGTTTAAAGGTGCTTTCAATTGCTTGAGTAGAAAGGCAAACCTTTGTTATTGCTGCAATGAACGCAGATATTTGAGAGCAGACAACTAGCGAGTTAAGCAGAGAATATTTCACAGGTGAAGACGCAGAAAGACCAACTCTCCCTCATGAAGGTCTCAAAATAATCCAGTCTATTGAAGCTTTGTCATAGAAAACTTAGTAATACCGTATTGTTAGGACTGGATAACATATACTTCCTTTTATGCTAGAGATAGCATTGAAAATGGTGAGGATGTTCCTGAATGTTACATAGAATTTTCCAGGAAGATAGGGGAGCAGAGCTACACCTGACAGAGGTGCTAGACATGTTGCTTATTGCAGCTTTACAATGCCAGATCCTAATGAGTAGAGACATAGATAATGATATGAAAAGGAGCTATTTAAATTCTTGTACACTGGACTCATCCCTCAGAAAATTTAACCATGCCAAACAAAGATATATAGATGGTCACACTTTTTCAAAGTAGAAAAAAAAAAAAAAAAACAAACAGCTCAACATTTCTGTACCAGATTCAGTATTAAGTCAGAATTGTTCCATTATCTTTGCTTTTTCCCATGCTTTCCTTTTTTCCAAGTGCAACCTCTCAGGAAAAAAAATAGTAATTTGCTGCTATGTACGTCTATATTTCTCTGGGTTACATTGTGTGAATTATTTTGGAGAAAATCAGTAGGATTTTCCTCCTCTACTTTTTAAGCCATCATTTTAAATACAAATTGATGCCCAGAGGCCAGTTTGTTGAGCATTTTTTGCCCATCACTCCTCTTGTTACCTGTCATCCACCCTTCCTCTTGACATTCTCAACTTTTATTTTTGTTTAACATCTGCGTCAGCTTGTAAAGGCCATTACCATGTTGCTAGGCTCAAATCAGAAGAGACGTTGTCAAAATGAGGAAAAAAGTATCAGTTTCATCAAATCTGTGAAATCACAACCTGTTTCGCTGCGAAAACTCCAGGGGTTTCTTGTACTAATATTTCTTCTCTTTCCTTGTCCATCTAGCATAAGAGCAGGACTACAGCTTGGCAAAGAAGAATCAGTCTGAACCCATATTTAAAAATAAATAAATAAATAAAATTCCTCATCAGCCTACCTTTGTTGGAGTTGAAATATTTGATTGACATTTTCATTAGTTTCTTATCTTCTTTCACATGTTGCTGCTTACCATTAATTACAAACACCACCTGGATTCATTGCAACGTGTGTCGTTCCCAGCCCCAGCTGATTCTATAGGTGCTCATCTTTAGAAGAAACCTTTGTGAAGCATGAAAGGGAAACAAAAGGTTTGGATTCATCCTCGTGTGCCATCACTTGCTCTAAAGCTCTGAGACTCGGATTTGATTCACTCCCCTCAGCTATCTAAGGTGCAAGTGTGTGTGGCCGACCTGTCATGGAAATGTTTTTGATAATCCTTAGTTTACTTGCTAAGAAATCCATCTCCCACTCTCCCTAACCATTCCTGTACTGACTTTTTTGTTTTTCTTTTTGTAGGGTGAAGTTATACCACATTCGAAGAGCTAACTCACAGCATTGAGGTCCTAGACTTTCACGGCTCCCACCATTGGGACTAGAGAGCAGAATCCATCCCTCTGCCGGGAAGTGACTTACCCTTTACAGAAACCAAAGAATAACTGCTCTTTCTGGAGGCTTTCCTCCTGTCACCAGCTTTCAGGTCATATAGAGAGTTCATTTGTTTCAGGCTGCTGAAGATGCAACATTGTACTGTGTGTCTACATACAGGCAAGGCAAGGATTTTTTTTTCCGCCCTACCTGATTGTGCAGAATTATTGTAGACTGCATGTTTTGCTCATATTTTTCAGTGCAGCCATCCCATGATTTTTAGTAAAAGGAGAAATTTTATGGCTGTTTACAGCACTTGGGCTCTTATTTTCAAAAGAAGGCAAAAATTACTGATTCTATCACACACAAGAGTCCGGAAAGAATGCCTCAGTGAAGTGAATTGCAACATTTCAAAAGAAAATACTTCTGTATTGATAAGCATGGTAGCTAAAACACAGACAGAGAGATAAAAATAAAAATGGAAAATGTTCCATTCACTGTGACGAAACAGTTATCTCCAAAGCTGTTTGAATGGATCATGGGTTGAGAGAAGCTCATTTTTAGAGTTACTGTGTTAGAACCCCTCAAACCCAACAGCAACTGTGTTTGTTAACACACTTGCTCTTTCTACAAGCAGAGGAGAACTGCAAGGTTTGGAGGACTACTAGTTTCTTCCAAGCAGTTCCATCTTAAATTATAGAGAACACACGGGCAACACTTAGTTGAGTTTGTAGCACAAGGGAGTATCAATTGCTAAGATTTCTCCTGGAAAATGTAGCTGCCAACTCCTCCTGACAATAGACGCCAAAGGAAAGGACAGGGACATATCCTTTCAAGCAGACTGTTCATCTTCCAGTTGCTATAATCCTGAAGCATGTAAGGTAGTGCCCAGAGCTTATCTAGATGTGGGTCAAGATGACAACCAGTGAATGGACCATGTGGTAGGGCCTGGAGATTTCTGTGGGTGTCTACCATTCATTTTCCTGATTTAATGTACTTCCAGATAATGACCCATATCAAGGTATTAAACAACATCCTAGTCTGTAAGACTGAAGCTTTTTTCTCCCGTCTTCACATTTTGAATCCAGTTAGATGTTTCAGAGGATTTTCTCTTTTTTCCCTCATTCTTAGTTGATTTTTATACGTACAAGATGGACAACTTTCCATGAAACCTTAAAACTGTGTAGACCTGAATTAATTTATCAGTCATATCAAGAAACTGACTCATTCCAAAAAGATTTCCTGACCATAACAGTTTCATAATATGTGTTCATGTTGCTTTGGCAGAATGCTCAAAGGGTCTTCCTTTCCCATGACACCATTAAGAAAAAAATGGCTACAAGAAAACCAGCCATGCATTGAACCTCATCTGATTCAAATTTGTTTTTCTCACCCAAAAAGCTTTAATTTGTACCTTATACAGCAGTGAGGTACCATGCTCATACCTGTAACCTGCTCCACTCTCCAGGGGAAAGTGGCAAATAGTCATTTAGGCAGGGCCAAAGGGCCAGGATCAGACTCAAATGCACAGGGACAGGGAAGAGAATGAAGGAAGAGATGTGAGGAAGACAAGAGTTCAAAAGAATTGAAGAAAGGGTCATTTCATGAGTCATGCTGTCGGTAATACAGAAGGGGCAGCAGGGATTTCTGGAGGCAGCTTGGTACAGCAAATCATGCTAAATTGCCTGATATCCTTTTAGCAGAGCCTGGACTCCAGAATGTTCAGGCCTCTGTCTCTCACATGACCAAGCTCATCTCTCCTCCTTCAGGCAGGCTTTCCTTTTAACTACATCCTCATTGTACAAAGAGAGAATGCGAACCAGAATCTTTAGCCTTTCTTCTTTAAAATACCACAGCATTTTAAAAAGATCTCCTCAGAGAGCTGCATGCCCTTACCTCTAGCCCTCTAGGTTTGGTGCTGTGTCCTTTTCCCTGACACTGCACTCCTAATCTGAGCAAACATGCCATGTTCCTTGTTATGGCAGGACATGTGAACTACTTAGTGCCAAGAAAGGCCTAAAGGCATCAAGGTTTATGCTATTCTATGCACATGGAGAAAGATTTTCAACAGTGACAGTGGAACTGGTTTCTTCCAGTCTCAGCCCTGCTCCTCCCTTAGGGTGGTACAGCAGCAAGCAGGGGGAAGCTCGGCACAAGTGCAGCTCACTTCCCCTTTGTTTGTCCTTACTGCTCAGATAGTCCCTTTCCTGAGCGAATAATGCTTTCTCGTACTAATGCTACGTCGCTTTGGGTACATTTCCTGCATTATTAATATCATCAACTTGCTAAGAAAATTAACTGTAGAATTTGCCTCTGCATTCTGTGTTAATCCCCAATAAGCTCACACCTCCTGACCTTGTTAGCCTCAGCTTTGAGAATCTAAAATAAAATCCTGCCTAGCAGGCCGCTTTGGCTGCGTGGTTAATCCAGGAGATCTCTCAGGTCAAAGGCTTAGATTTAGCTAGGGCACTACTGCAACGTCTGAAATGCTTTGCCCAGGTAAAGAGCTTTGGAAACCTGCAAAAAAGGGTCAGAGGATAACTTTACAGCATCATATTTTATTAGATTCTTCTCCAACTGCCTCTAAGCAAAGACCTATTGCACACAGCAGCACTCCACTCCGTCCAGCCAGGCCAGGAGGACGCTTACTCAAACAAGTGCTGGTGTCAGTAAAACTTGAGCTCACCTCAGGCTGAGTGTACTGATCTATCACCTTCTCATCTCAGCCTCCCCACCCTTTCTTCTCCTAAAAGGGACTCTTCCAGTGTCTCGGTTTGATGTTTGATTTTCTTGTTANAGGTAAAGAGCTTTGGAAACCTGCAAAAAAGGGTCAGAGGACGACTCTACAGCATCATACTTTATTAGATTCTTCTCCAAGTTTTTCTAAGCAAAGATCTATTGCACACAACAGCACTCCACTCCGTCCAGCCAGGCCAGGAGGACGCTTACTCAAACAAGTGCTGGTGTCAGTAAAACTTGAGCTCACCTCAGGCTGAGTGTACTGATCTATCACCTTCTCATCTCAGCCTCCCCACCCTTTCTTCTCCTAAAAGGGACTCTTCCAGTGTCTCGGTTTGATGTTTGATTTTCTTGTTAGGTTTTTTTGATTGTTTGTTTAGGAGTTTTGTTTGTTTGGGATTTTTGGTGCTTTGTTTTGATTTGGGAGGGTTTTTTGTAGTTTTGGGATTCTTTTTTCTTTTAAAATCCATTGACATTTATATTTAATTACCTTCCACAGCAGATTGCTGTATCTGCTATATTTTCTACACAGCTACATGGCTACAGCTATACTAAAGATTTCCTCTCTTAAAGATGAAAGACTCAGAAGCACCACCTTACACACACTGTTCCTCACTGGAAGAGTAGAAACAAGAAGCTTAGCAAACTTGAAACTTTTTTATTTCAAGATTGTTATCGTTTTTAGGAGCCTACTATGAAAGCAACTAAATCCATTCATTATTCCTTACCTAAAATTCCTCATTATATTGTTTTGGGTGTTTTCCACTGTTGCTAGTTGGAATAAGGCAATCATTCTGCTGCACTTCTAAATAACTAACTTTTGGCACTGTTACCCACCTTTTATGGAAGGAGTAGGAATCCTATTTAATTCTTCGCACCTGATGGAAATCAAATTTCTCTCAGCACCATGGGATTGTGATTGGGATGTTGTATTTTTTTCAATTGTCTTTTTTTTTTTTTTTTTAAATTGATAAAATTCACTCATTGATGGAATCTCAAATTTAAACATTTGGGAGTTTGTCATCATTAAAGGCATACTCTCTCTTTTTCCCCATCTGCCATTAGGAATCATAAAGCAGAAAGTGTTGCTTCAGTGGAAAGAGCTGGTGAAAGAGGGAAGCAAACACAGTGTTAGGTAAAGTTTTTGCTGTGGAAGGCTTGTCAAGCCACAAGAGAGGACTGAGACAGACAGACAGCAAAACCACTGCAGAAGTTCCCTCTTGCAGCATATTCTGTCTTACAACAATTTAATGATGGTTGTTGGTAGTGAGTGGTCAAAGGTGACTCAGTCATGAGATGAAGGTAAGAAGATAACATCCATGAGTATAAACATACCCTACGTTAGGAAAGGTATTCACAAAATAGCGTATTCACAAAATGTGTGAGCGGAGTCTTCAATGATATTTAAGGGCAACAGATATACAGTGGAAAAAAGGGCATTATTTTCCAACACAGCAATCAGTAAAATTAATCTGCTTATTATGCAACTCACAGTTTCACTGTGTTATTTCACTCAATGAGGCAAAAAGCTTTGTAAATTTGAAGAAAGGATTTTGCAGGCATATGCATGAGATTAGCATCTGCTGACTGTTATCCAGGAAAATATCTCGAAAGAAAATATCACCATTCTCGGGTTTCAGGACACAAGACTCTCTATCTTCGGAGGTCAAGGAGAATTCCTTTTATACTATTACAGAGTTACACCATATTACCACAGTGGTTTATTTATGAGCACAGGTAATATATTTCCTAAATGTGCAATCTTGATAAAATATACAAGCAAAATATTAGCCTCAAAAACCAAGCATTGTTGTAAAGGCTATTTTCTGTGTTTTGTTGAGCATTTGCCGATTTGTTGAGAAATGTCTATATTTCACTTTTTAGATTTGGAGGCTTTTATAACATTTCTGAGCACTGACACAGGAACTGAAGGTGTATCTTGTATATTTTGCTTTGAGAAGTGAATGCTCACACAAAGCTTTGGAGACAGGGTGACCACAAAGTGACTCTCTCAGATAGGCTTCCTTAGTCTGTGTTTTTCAGGAGCGTGCCTCTCTGCCTTTAAAATCCCTTTGTGTACCTCAAAATGTACCTGGGGTTCTGCAGTAAACATAACAGTGCAGGAACTAATCAAGGACTTGGTATTTGTTTGTGATTAAAGGCATTAGGCTTTAGCCACAGTGTTCAGTTATCATTATTATTTAAAGATCTAAAGATCTATTTTATACTAATGAAGTATATCTTATCCAGAACTTCAAAGTAAACTGAGAAAAAGAAAAAAGCCAGTGGAAAAAACTCAACAGGAACAGGACTACTTTCTCCTTTTTTTTCCTGTATCCTTCAGTCATCACTCCCCCATGTTTATTTCTGGTTTTGGCTACATCAGTATTTGTAACAATTTCCGTTCCATATCTTGTTTGCACAGGTTTTTGGTACAGCTGGAAGCAGAACGCATCAAACAGTATAGGGTAGCCAACCCATTAAAGGAAATCCTATGGTCACTCTTAACAATCATTTTTCTTAGTAGGCATTTACCTGAGTAGAGGGGAGCAGAGGTCCTATCCTAATAACTAATGACCACGTGTACAAACAGCAGCATGGATCCAGACACGCCATTGCTGATTTCTGAGCTTAGTATCTTCTGCATCACGTATTCCCTACTTAATTACCTCAATGCTAAATGGAAGATGGGAGAGTATCTCTAAGGATGAATTCTCTTGCGCTTGATACATCTGATTTCTACTGGCAGGAGGCAGCTTTTAAAAAATTTATTTTCTCTTGTCTTCAAATAAAACTGTATTATAGCCACACTTATGAAAGTTACACCAATTTATAAGGCTTTCAGAACTACCAAAATATTCTATTATTGTAAAATTGTTATGATTTGCTGATGCTGAAATATTTCATTGAATTATATAAAAATATTTTATTCTGTTAATGTGAAAACACTGTAACGTAATCTTCAATCTTCAGTACAATATGCTATTTAAAATCTCATATTAATCCAATATAAAAAAAAATAACAAAAACCAATTAATCAAAATGGTGTAGTCAAAATGATATGTTTTTACCTTAGCAAAACAAAATGTTTTGACATAACAGAAATAAAACAAGACAGCTGAAGTGATTCGTTTCAGCCCCTTTTCATTGAAAATTTCATCAAAATTGACATATTCTCCAGGAACATTCTGACACTGATGAAACAACATGTCACAATGAAACACGGTCCTATTTACACTGGTTTTGTTTGCCTTAATTGTAGGAAAAGGAAAAAAAATATACAAAGGTCTGGCTGCAATGACACTGCAGATTTTTCAGGCATACTTTTACAGGTGCCTGGAGGTGCTAGCAATTAAAGTATTTCTGTCCACTTACATCTTTAATTCTCTTTCCAAAAATAACCCAATAAAATTCCTAGTCTGTTCCTTAGGTGAAGATGACTAAAAAGATTTGTCATTCCCCATTCTTTGCTACAGTGAAAGCTCAGGAATAGCTGTAAGCATTTCATGACAGCTCTCTCTTCTTGTCTTCTTTATTTTATGATTGGGGGTGATTTTGCCTCCTGCACACTTAGCCCTCACGCACCTTCTCGTCATTTCCACAGTACAAAAGCTTGGGCAAGCTTCCTTTTACCTTCTCCTGGAGTATTCATAGGTTTAATTAAGTTAAATTCAGCTTGTCTGATTTGAGAAGTCTTATCAGGAATACTTAACCTGTGCAAATAATATGCATAGACTGAAGTATTCCTCCTGAATGCTAATTAACTATCATATAAGACTTCATACATAATCAAATTTCCAAATGCACCAGAAGCCTTACAGGGAAAGAAAATAAAAATAAAAATAAAACAAAGAATAAAAGAAATGCTTTAGAAAAAATAATAATAATAATCATTTTTTTTTTAATAAAAATCCTTCACTGGCAATTCAGAGCACCCCAATAACCCCAAGCACATTTCCTGATTCGTACTATGACACCACCTCCTAATTTTGACTGGGAGAAAATGGATCGTAGCCATTCCTCCACTTGGGCTGCAGACACTGCAAGATGGTGAAGAAGGAATAAAAAAAGCTAGGGGAGTCATTTGGCCTTCTTCATATCCTGCAACATTAGTTTCAAACCGAATATTGAAGAAAGTAAGCCATAATTAATTTTGTTTAGCTCTTCTTAGAGTGACTGCATTCACATCCATGCCTTCCCTTCAGTGTTTTCTGTTTTTTCTTCTAGAACTTCTTACCTTAGATCGCAAGTGTCTCAGGCCACAGCTCTGCCTTTGTGCAGACTGGTCCTCCTAAGTTTCAGAGAGGAGTCCAAGCAGCCTGACACAAACCCAAGGAGGAGGCTATCGTGAACTTGAAGATCACGAAGAAGATCTGCTGGACTTGTCCACCTGGATGGCCTGCAGGGGCTCTCTGATGCTGTCAGAGTGATTGATCTCACTGGATCTAAATATGTATAATGCACATGTCAAATCTGAGCCCCTCGCTCAGGTACTGCTCTCAATCAAAAAACAGAAAGGGTAGGAATACATCCAGCCTGTTTCTGGCATCTTCATTTGGGGGAGATAACCTGTGCTCCAAGAGAGCATTTTTCTCTCCTGTGATTGCAGAGGAGCTCAGCACAATCAAGAGACATCTCTGGTGTTAACGCCTGAAATCAAGTGAGATGATTTCCTTACCAGGTTTACTATCTGGACCTTGCTGTGTCATAGGATAGCAACTTCACCCACAGCAGGAGCAGGCCTGAGTCTGCCAGGGTGCTCTGTGTCCCGGTGCCTGAGGTGTCCTTTGAAAGCAGGGTAAGAGATGTGCATGTAAAACAGTTCCTGCCCACCGGACCACACCCAAATATGCAGTCAGGAAGTTGGTGGTACAATGTAACAGTCCTTTTGGGTCCCAACAGACTTCCATGTCCCAATGAATGGAAACCTGGAGCACTAAGAGCAACAAAGAACTTCAATCAACGTGCCTAGAATACTCAGGGTCCTATTCCTACATGTGTTTCTCACTATTGTCCAATTTCTTTCACTAAGTAGGTCAATTCTTCCTCTCCCTTAACACTCCATCTAATTCTAGTGACTATACCATAAGAATTTAATTTGAGAATCTTTTGCTGCTATCAACCTTAATTTTTCCCTTCCACAGTTTTCAACAGTTTCTTCTTATCCCTTCATCTTCTGATACAGTGAATTAGTTCTTCCTTTCCATCTTTTATATTGCTATTCTGAATGGATCAGGCTATGATCAAATCCTTTTCACCTTCCAATCTTGTCATAATTTATTTTCTCTAAATTGGTACTTTCTTCAGTTTTTTTCGAATTATTTCTTTTGTCTCAAGCTCAGCATGGAAAAAAATGGACAGTTTTGCAAGGCTACACAGAAGGTCACTGGTATCTCCACAGCTTTGTGTGAGATCCTATAAAATGTGTAATACAAACTATATAGCCCAGCTTGACACTCTTGTGTTCGCTTGCGTCCTCCTCTAGTCTCAGGCACACAGCATCCATTTCTCTTTTTTTATCTTATCACATCAACAAAAACTTCATTTATTGTAGTCCTACGCTGTTTTAGTCACAGGTGTCCATTGCAGGTAGGAGAAAAGGACATGTTAAGTTCTATATTTGTGTAACTTCTCTTTGGTTTTGTTCTGCTGAAAAATGGTATGTTCACAGTCAAAGTCCTAAAAATTATGGCAGGAAAATGGGGAGAGAAGACTCACATTGCATCGTGAGCAGAGAGCAGATGCATTTTTGTTTAGTTCTCATTGCTATAAGCATTTATATTTTCAGACATTAAAAAAAAAAATCCTTCCTTTTGTCTTCTTTTCTGACTTTAGCTCAGTGAATATTTTAATCTCTACTGCTGTTAATCATGGGAAAAAAGTACAGTTATGTGTAGTGTGTAAGGATAAAATAGTTTATTGTGCATGAACACCAGTATATTAATGGGATAAAACATACAGAGAAAGCTGACTGATAGAAACACTGATAGGGAGAATTTGACTGATGATCCTATGTGTGTGACTAATACATGGATGTATTACATGGACGCAGTGAAAAGACAGATGGATGAGATAAATCAACAAGCAGATGGATTGATGAATGGAGTATAGCTGTATTGAGGGGAAAGTCAGGTAAAAGGAAAATCAGAGAGAAAAAAATGAGTGCAAGTGTGCTTGTGGAATTTCTTCCTCCAGAATGTGCCCTGATGGATCTCTTTGGGAATCAGCTGGTTAAATGCAACTCCCTCTTTGCAGTGAAAGTGTGTTCACTACACAGAGGTGCAAGGAAGATGAGAATAACCTTTGAACAGAGTGAATCCTAATTTAGAACTGAAAGCACAGAGAGGTATTAATGAGAGGAGCAGTAGGACAAGATTAAATCTTAGCAGAAGACCTAGTCTGGCTTTAAAAAAAGAAAAATGTAGAATAAATTTGCAGGTAAAAATAGAATCTTTTGGGGTTTTTGAAGGGTTTTTTTTCTGCTAATGAAACCTGAGACTTTGATGTAGCTCTCATTTAGCTTGTGTTCTCCTTAAGCCCAGTCACACTTTTTAAATGCCTGCATTTCACTTTTTGGACCTTACTGAAACAGAAGCTTAGCAAGAATTGGGCCTTCTGTGTATAAAAGTGATGCAGTGGTCTGCCTGTACTAACAGCAAGGGTGCAATATGATGGCGTGTGGCTATTTCCCTTGACGTTACCATTTGCTGCTGACAGTTTCCATTAACAGAACTGGATAGCTCAAGAAGCTCGAATTTAAACAGCTTCTCCTTCAAGCTTCTGCTTTAAATCTCCTCAGGGAGTTAGTACTTGTAACAGTACTTATTAATTCATTCCGTTTTGGTTTTCAATATGCATTTGTACAATGTTCTGTGCATGCACACTGTACAAATATTTGTGGGACTTTAGCCTCCTAGGTAACACATCCTGAGCATCTCTTACTTGAGTTAGCCATGTGAAATAACCACTCCTCAGGACTAGCAGCCTTCCCTGCGTAAGGCCCTGCTAGCAGCTCTCATGCAGTCCACCATCTCATTTATGCTACAGATGAGGCACAGCCTCATCTACTCAGTGTTTAGTAGCAGCTACTCAGTGTGAGCACAGCTTCTCAGAAAAGATCAAAGTAACTGATACGAACACTCAACAGATTTTCACATGCTTTAATTCAAAAATTATTCTACTGAAGCACACGTCTTCTGACCAGAATTCACCAGAAAAATGATGTATTTTGAGTTGCCAAGGCAACTCACAACAACAGAAGTTAGAGGATAATATTCTTTCTACTTACATAAGGAAGACCTTTGAGAGAAAAAATAAGCAATGGTAGAAATAGCATTTTGTGGCTGACTTTACTGAGTTTATACTCACTGTCACGTTGTTTCTGAGGCTATTAATTTCTACCTCATTTTAAAATCTGATTGGTTGTGAGAAGCAGCATTGTAGAAATGAACCACGGTACTTTCCATTATGTGCTCTCAGTATGTCTTCTGAGTCATTTATGATTAGCTTGCTGGAAACATTACATTGTCAACAATTCAGGGAAAGCCAGCTGCATTATCTTTTTGTCTTCTGAGCAATGCAACATCAGCAGTGACCAGCTGACTTCAGATTCCTCTCTACTTTTTACTGCAATAGTGAGGTGGTACACTTTCCATAAATTTGGCACGGTTATATTTCTGACAGGCTGAAGAAATTAATTTTGAGCTGGAAACCAAAATATCAAGTTCACTGAGAAAGGATCCAGACAAAATGCCAAGATTTTTTTTTTCTTTTTGCATTCCATAGTCTTAGGTTTTGACTTTAACCACACAGAACGGGGGGGAGGAGAGAGAGAAAATAAAAAAAAATTGTGTTCTGAATTTTCTAAAGTTATATATTAAATTTAATTTTTCTGATGACAAAGGAGGTTTCAGAGGTATTTCTGGCAACAGATATAGTAGTCTTCTTCTTCTTCTTCCTCTTCTTCTTCATTGAACAGCTACAACAAAGCTGTCAGGCTTGGCCTTAACTCCTTTCTTGAAAATGCCCTGTTCTCCTCAAAAAGAAGCCCTCGTCTTACAAATACCCAGCACCATTTCTTTTGCTTGCTTCTGTCCTGCCATGAAAGGACTTTCCATCCTGAAGGAATATCTCAGTTCTCCTATTTCCATATATTTCTGTCAGACATCCATTTTCTTCTAGTCATGCTTGACAACTCATATGAATACATCTGTAAACCAGGACGTAGCTCAAATATACCAAGCTCGTTTCTCAGTTACCAATGAAGAGCTACTGGACATCAGCAATTCCCTCCACGTGGCTTATCTTGACCAACGTGACTGAAATACTACTGAAAATGCTCAAAATGCTTCTTTCATCTTGAGTCTCTCATGCCATACAGTTCAACTCATTTTCCCTCCTGTTATGGTCTTCGTTTTTGATAGAGGAAGCTGTCTACCATTTATTACATAGTTTATTACATGTTGATCTTAAACCTAAAGAAATATTGATGATATTTTTTGTCTTCCCTCTCAATCTTTACTTTTTTGAATTCTATAAAGAATCGGTATTCTCTTCAGGGATCAAAAAACACATACATAGACACTCAATCATATGTAAACTGTAGTGGAAAAATTACCCAATCAAAGATCCAGTTCCTCTTGTTATTTCAAAGACTACTGCTTATGAAGAAAAATGCAGATAATTTCTAATTTTTCAGTGTCCCTGGAAATGTTGCTGCCTGCCCAGCCTGGATTAATCTGCATATGGCTGTGATTCTGGTGCCATCAAATTGATTGCTGAGGTTGGCAGAAGCAACAGTGGCACCTGGTCAGCCCCTGGTTTTAAAAATGAATTGGTGCCAGAATAATTACGCTTTATTGTACCTGCTAATTTCTCCTGGAAAATATCTTAATAAATTGATTGCATGTTTCAAGCAAACCTGTAATGAGAGGATTATTTACAAAGGCCACACAGAAGCTGTTATTAAAAAGCAATCAGAAAGAGAGAGGAACAATGGCAGGAGGGCTCAGTGGGGAAACCTTAATGGTGAGGAGTTTAGGGTTTGGTTTGTGTTATCTTGCTGACATTCTAATTAGAAACTATTTCTCCCATTTCATTACTGTCACACACTTTGTCTGAATTAGCTTTCACACTTGATTAAGGAAAAAGTCATTTTTTTTACATGCCAGGATGAGTCAGTGCCAATCTCTTTGCTTTTGTCTCTTGAGCCTGAACCTGCAAAATCCTGGTGTTCAGATCTGGATTCTGCTGATGTTGGATTTAAAAGCGCCATGTGAGCGATTTTGCTGGGGCATCTGCAAGCAGCAGGGTCCAACAGAGAAGATGGCCCTATGGCTTGTCAAATAGACCCTGCAATCCTGCAGGGAATGGGGGTGTTAGCCAGACCTCTGCAGACCCAGAGGGGACCCTGTTAGTTGATATAAGATGTTGACTGTAGGGAGAGGCCAAATAATTCATTCAGCCCGGTCCTGTTTTAAATGCCGAAAATTTTAAAATGTAACTGAAATAAACTTTCTGTTACAGAAAAATGGTGTATTATACCATAGTACTCCCTCTCCCCAGTCCCTCCCCTCCCTAATTAGTAAATAGGTTTTAAAAACAAACAAGAAATTAGGAATCTGGAGAATCTGAGGTGTGAAAAAAAGGATTAAAAACCCTGAGTATTTGTAATTAGTTTTAATTAATTAGCATATGTTTGCACAGAAGCTAGTAAACCCAAGCGCTACGCAATTGCTGCGGTTCTGGGGAAGGATGTCTGAATGATTGGGAAGGCTGGGTTTAGGATAGCGGTGCTGGCATCTGAAGAACGTAAAATCCTAGGCGGAAGAAGAAGCATGCGGGATATGAGTAATGTTCCTGGTAGAAAACAGCAGAAGGTCTGGAGCCTGAAAATCTCATGGATGCCAATCAGGCTCAAAGCTGCTTCCCTGGGCAGTGGTCTCACTTCTTTCCCCTTCAGTACCGCAGCCAGATGGACAATGGCTGGTAGTTTACCCTGGGTCTGAATGCAGAATGGATAGAAAGGATTTTCAGAATTCTTCTCTATTAGTGTTTGTAGGACTCAATACAGAAAATCTTCCAAAACGGTTTTGCTTTTGCTTCAGAACTCATTAAAAAACACATGACCAAACCCAGAGGGTTTTAACTGAAAATGGTGTGTCAAAATCTCATGGGATCTGCAGATAAGTTGTTGGCTGTTTGTACCTTTGGACAAGGTTTATAGGTTGGTACATCTGCTCTGGCAAGACACCAGGGTGAGCAACCAACACCTCTTTTCTCTAAGGAAGGAGACTGCTGAGCATCACAGGAAAGATGCGCAACCACCAGTCCCCATTCAAAAGGCTGGAAGGGACCCTGAGCTACAGAGATAATCTCTGGGCCATGACAACAGTCTGATACAGATTTAGTCAGTTTGTGTTAGGATATCTCCGCAGGGAAATGGTAAGAAGATGTTATCTGAATCACTTAAAAATAATCTGAGGTTAAGCGCTCTTTCTGTCACCACAAAAATCTCTCTCAATCCAGTTCCTTTATTTTTATCCACTTCAAAGGTGGTGTCATGTTGTTTGAGATGTGAAAAAAAAAAAAAAAAAGGTGTTAAACCCATAAAGCAACAGGGAAGGAGTCGTGCTTGCTGTGTACCATAAGACTACACAGCAAAACTCATCCTGTGTAGCACCTTTCAAAATGACTCTTTTAAAAAATTATTTGGGATTAAAAATTGAGGGACAGCAGTGAATATAACATACAGGTTACTTTAAACCAGGCTGTAAAGTGAAAAATTAACACAGTTTTCGTTTATGAGTCTCGCAAGAGACTTGAAAAATGAGAAAGAAGAAACAAGCATGATGAGACACATTCCTAGCAGAGATGCAAAACATGATGAAGAGACAGGTACGTGAAGTAAGACAGGACCTTCTACTACATAGTAAGAATTACAGAGGAGCTCCCATTGAGCACTGCCAACCAGGAACAGACAGTGACAGAAGCCACAGTGAAAACAGAGAGAAGCCCAGGAGGATGGCTGCAGCAGATCTCTGGAGGACACTTTTGTACTGGGATTATCAACAGATAATGGTGCTTCTTTCTGAGCCCAGCCCAAAATCATCCATAGTCTTTTAGCAGCTGCTTGACAGAATTCTGGTGGACAATATCTGGAGGTATGAGAGTCTTGGTAAAAAAAGTGAAACCAGAAGTTGAACTAAATGAAGGAACTTGGCTCCTTTGATTCAGTTTTTCCCTCCAGTATACCTGTGAGCATGTATCTCTGTTATTTTCGTACTTTTTCGTCCTTGTTTTTCTTTCAGGTGAAAACAAGTTTAACTCCAGGGCAAATATCGCTCCCACTTGTACTAGCTCTCTTCCCGCCAAGAGCACTCTTTACCGCCAGCCTATAAATCCTCAGAAGATCTAAATTTAACAATCTTTATATCTGGCAGTTTTCTTGTAAAATGCACAGGCTTCTGGCAACTAATATAGTAGAAAATTATCATCATCATTACATTTCTTAGTGTTATGGTATGTTAAACTACCGATGTACTGATTCAAGAATAATGCCCTCAGCACATGGGCCCAAGCTGAGGTGCTCTTTGATTTAAGGAAAAGCTGACTCTACCAAGGATCTGCAGTACCATACAGTAAGCTCTAATCTTTACTCATATTAGAATCTACCTATTTTTTTCTTGTGGTATCTAGGGATCTCTTATGATACCAAATCTGTAGCCGTTTTTCAAATAAGCATGAACTCTTAACACTCTGCACATAAAGTTCGGTGCAATCCTACCAACCACCATACAACATCCCCTCCTCCAAAGCTGGAATACATTACAGGATATTAAGGCAAATCGTTGCAAGCCCGAACCCTTGCTTGACACTTCAACTGAAAATCCATTTAGCGGTCAGTGCAGTTCGCTGAACACTGATATAATCTGCTGGTCATGAAAAATGTTATTTTGGTTTCTGCAGAGTTTCATTCCAACCCAGAAGTTTCCCAGTAGTTTCAGGAACACAGGAAAAGTAATGAATTAATCCACACTTGAGATGAAAAAGTTTTGGCTATCTGGGACCAGATTTCTTGCTGGAAAAAGCATGGCCCAGCTGTTTTCTGAGTACTGAACAGAAACATAGTTCTGACAGAACGCTGATTCCTGCCTAAGAGACAGCAAATGAACTGGCAGAGTCATGAAATGGAATGGGAAATGCAGGTATGCCTCTCTAGACACATTATCTCCATTAGAAGTGGTAGAAATAAAAGTTTGCAGATTTCTAAGTTCTCGAGTAGTACTGATATTCTCAAATTTCACCTGAAATTGTTCCATTCAAAATGATCACATGAAACAGCATTCCACCATCCTCCTAAAATGGAAGTTGGCCGCAGTTAGACATTTATTTGTGACAGACATTAATCGCTTCTTCTTTTTTCCTTTTTTTTTTTTTTTTAAAGAGCCCTTCATATTCTAGGAAATTGCATTTTTTATATAATTATTTTCCTCAGCTGTTTTAAGTGCTTTCTTCTGGCTATCTCTGCCAACCGCTGTAGAAGCACATTGTGAGCACCAGTGCTATGGGCTTGGTTTGGAGACCTCCAAGAGAATCAGCAGTCACCACATCCCGTTCACTGAGCTCCCTATTCAGACACAGTGAGTGGTTTCGTGCATGAGCATGAAGCCCCTGGTAATGTTGCACCTCCACAGAGCTTCTGGTTGTCTTCTTCTGAGCATGCGAGTGTCATGCCCCTGTCACACTTGGTGGGTTTTGGGGAAGGTTGTTTGATTTACTCTGGGCGGTGCACAGGAGAAGCAACAAAATTCTCAGGAGGTTCAATAAGGAAGTTTTACTTGCAAACTTTAGAACAGCAAGATAGAATAAGGTACCTGGCAAATTTTAAAATGTAGCAATTTTGGTTAGAAATGTAACAATAAAAAAACATTAAACTAGCAAAGCAAAGAAAATGTGGAAGGGAAAGGAAGAAAGGAAGAAAGAAAGAAAGGAATAAAGGAAAGGAAGAAGAGTAGAAAGGTATGTAGTCACCACCCTTGGATACAGTGATGAAACTTGATTTTTGCAATTTCCATTGGTCAAAGTGATGGTTGCAGTCTTCATTCATCAGGTGTGGGTGAAGCCCACAAAACACAAATTCCAGTGGTTTAATAGACGTTCAGGATAGGTGGGAACAACCAGGTACCTTCCCTGGGACTGGAAGTTTTATAGTGAGAGATAAAATAATGTGGGTTGTGCGACACTTAGGAAGTCTTTGACACAGTCCAAGACCTGGCAGTTGTCTCTCACTTCAGTGTAGTTGAGTTAATTATGGCCCAATTAGAAGGGATAGATACCTTCAGGCCTTCACAGGAATGTCCCAGTACTTCCCTGGAGAGGTGCTTTCACAGCTGAGCCACTTGTGTAAGGACATCGGCATGATAAAAAGCACCCTCCCACCTCTCAGGATCTGCCTCTTCTGTTATCTGGCTCAGCACCCAGCCTGTAGCCACGGGTGATGGTGTGCACCCCTTCTGCACCACCCACCACCTGGGCAGTTGCTGCAGGTAGAAATTGTTTGAATCATTATTCATTAACATTCCAGTCTCTCACAGCATGTCACTGGTAACATTGCACATCCCTAGGATTTACACAGGCTGCTCCTTGTAGAGAAGTTAGCTGATTAAAGGGGGCTGCTGAGTAGTGTGGAAACACAGTTTAGGGCACTTCATCAAGGACAGTGCAAAGCTGTGTGCTGAGCCCAGATCTGTTGGATTAGATCAGTCTCTCAACAGATGCTGTTACGTCCTTGCAGCTGTACAAACACCAAAATAAGACACAGGTTGCACTTCCCTCCTCCCCAGACCCCACCAAGAGAGAGATTAGCCATTCAGTTATGTTTAGAAGCATTTAAAAAATGCTAGGAGAGGAACAGGGGAGGTAACAGAGGAACACGGTCATGATCAATGGCACAAAGTCTAGCTGGAAGACAATAATATTCAGTACAAGCCAGGGGTCTTTACAGAGTCTGATCCTGTTTAATATCAGCGTTAATGGTTTGGATGATGGGGCAGAGTGTACTCTCAGCAAGTTTGCTAATGATTTGAAATTACATCCCAAGCCTCTCCAAGCAGATGAGAAATTGCCCAATATTTCCTCCAGTAAGGTCTCCATCAGCCAGAGGCTTTATCAGAATTTCAAGTCCCTCTTTCCAACTGCTGAACAAGGTAAAACTTCCTATTACACTGAGTATAGAGAAGTTATGTATCAGAGTTGTGATTCATCAAGTCTTTATTGATCCGACATACACAGTTTAGTTCTTAGAAAGAGAGAAAAGTAGAATAAAGCCTAACTTCCATAATCTTCATTGAGGCAGATATAGTCCTTGTGGAGAAGTCACAGTTGGTACAAAGAATTATATTTTTTATATGCTTCTATGAATAGAAATGACTCACTGGAATTATAAAAACTCCATGCTCCAAACCCCAAAATTAGATGTTAGGTTTTTTTTTAATCTTTTTCTTAGATTTATTTTTTTAAAGACAATTCAAGCATTCCTCAAGCAAACATCTCTACTAGGTGATACATTCCATTATGCCTCATTCTCTCATCTTTCAGTATAAATCATTGCAGGTCTGCAGTTTATTTCAGTTTTCTTCTTGCATCCAGACACTACTGCTTTATTTGTCCCCTTGCTATAGGCTGGAAAGCTTTAGATATTTTCCCTCCAAATTCATGACTAGTAAATAGACTCAAACTCATCTAACGACCTTTTCTTTTTTCAGTATTTAAAGAGTTTAAGAGCCAAACTTAATTCCTGCTGGGTACATATACATTATAGATTGTGATGTGTTTTCAACACCAACTATGACGGTGTGTTTGTGAGTGGTCTGCATATTTCTTTGTTAAATAAAGACGGGCGCACAACTGCAAATATAGGCACAGACACCTGGGTGTGGATATGTTCAGATTCTTAGAGCTTATATATACACACACCTGCTCAAGAGGTGCACCTGCCTACAAAGCCTGGATTACCAAAGTGACAAAGAGCTTGAGGTTACCTTTGGTTTTACTCCTGTTTAAAGTACCTCAGAATTCTGGTCCATGGTCCTTTAAGTATCTGACCCTTTTGGGATTTTTCAAGGTTGGCATTGAAAGGTTTAACAGGGAGCAATACGTGTTCTGCCCAAGGAATATATATTGAAATGCACACGTACAGAGCACAATGACGTGTGCGTGTCCACACACCTGCACAAACACATGTGAATACTACTGCATGTGTGCAACAGCAATCATGTAACCACTCGGTCTTTTAGCTGGAATCTTGGTAGCTCTGTAGGATGATGAATACATTTTATTTCAACGTAATTTATTTTCCCCATTTTAATGGCAAAAGTTGTGACTTAAGGAGCACGTAGTAAAATAGAGACAGGCCTTGAAATACTGATCAGAACTCCAACATTAAAGCTGTATGTGACTCTACAGCACAGCTAGATGGACTAATATGTAAAATGATCGATAATTACAGTTGCAGATTTACATTAGCATAGAGGGAGCACACAGAAAGTCCTGGAATTTAAACATTCTGACAGCCAATTTTTTAAAGTTGTTAACTTGCTGTAGTGTCAACACATCCCAACTGTCATGGCTGCCCGTATGAAGATGCCATTGCACCATTTAGGAAAAGTTTTATTCTGACTGTTTATTCTCTTTCCATTCATCCATTTTGGAAGTTATTCCTTTAGGGACACCTGCAACTTCTCTCTTCTCTGATAATGCACAGGCATGTGTGGTTTTGAGAGCTATTTATGTAATATTTCCATTAAAAAGCTGTAATTAAACCATCTAATTAAAAAAGCAGTAATCTATTTAACAGGGGGGTTATTTTTCTAAAGAAAGCCTAACAGAACTGTGATTAAGTTCCTCTGCTAGATGAGCATTATGGTTTTTC
Source organism: Oreocharis arfaki (assembly GCA_013398015.1). NCBI lineage: Eukaryota > Metazoa > Chordata > Aves > Passeriformes > Paramythiidae > Oreocharis > Oreocharis arfaki. The sequence goes on along the minus strand of VZRR01010913.1, from coordinate 78,258 downwards.
ATAAAGCTCTTAATTACTCAACCCAAAATGTCAAATAAATTAAATTAAAGACATAATTTTATTTTTGTGAAAAGAAAAATAAAATAATAGCACACGCTAGTGTAAAAAGCTGTTCCAAAATATCAATTAATATAGTGGAGATTGTTTTTAATGTGTTGTGCATTTCAGCCTAGACAAAAGCTGATTAGTGATGTAAAATATAGTGAATAAAATCTGGTACTTATTAGACAAATATATAGCTAATTTTACTTTTTATTCCCAAGATATGCCTACTGTTTGAAAACAGTAATAGCTCTTTGGGACCACAGCAGTGGTACCCCCCTACCCAGCAACTTCTTCCCAGTTGGGTTGAGGCAAGAGACTATCCTGGGAAAGAACAGAGGCCTGGTCATTTCCGTCTGTCCCCCTGGGTTTCTGCAGCGATCATCTTTGTTGGATCAGGATGTTAGATTGTACGTTTTGCCTGTTAAATTTAGTGTCCATTTACAGCCCTGTTTTCTACAAATTTGTGTAATCCCATTTTGAGCTTGCTGATGCTGTCTGCCTCTGCAGCCTTCTGGGCCAGCAACATCCAAAGGTTCCCTATCCACTGTGAGAAAAGCTGCTTTCTTTACGTGTTTTAAGGGGCTATCCTACTAGTTTTTATCAAGTGCTCTTTACTTCCATTCTTGCAAGATTTATTAGATAACAATTCTGCATTCACTTTATCTGTGATCTGTATCTTATCATAACCTTACTGGAAATCTTCATTTTATTTCACTCTATTTTAGCTGCCAGTTACTTTTCCTAAACATGATCATTTTCATCAACATTTCCCAGGACAATAATCAGTCCTCACTCACTCACTTTCTAAGACAAATGTTTCTGAGGGCAAAAGCCAGTCAGCAAAAATGGGCTACAATTTCTGAGAAGGAAATTATGTCTTCTTCTCTAGCTAAAAAATAAACAAACTTGGACTCTACTGGGACACTTTGGAACCTCTTTGAAGAGGTCAACAGGAATCCTATGCCTTGTGGAAAACGTACTTGACACCTGCCTAAATCAGACTCGTCATGCTCAGTCCTGATGTGACGGAGCCCAGTGCTTGAACCCTCCGACTCTCTGCATGCTCACGGGACTCCTTGGGTGGTACTGTCTCAAAAGGACCAGGCACACACTGGGACAGTGGGTGATGCAATTAAGATGGAGCATTTTAGCTGATGCAAGCCACAGGCACAAGAGCTGAAATCCACTGGACCCTCCTGAGTTTCTAAGTTTGCCCCTGCTCTCACACGAAGATAGCATGATGGAGAAGGAGGGATCAGCCTACTCTGAATGCAAATGACAAGAAAACGAGGAAAAGTGAAGAAAGAGAAGATATAAAGAAGGGATTTGTGGAAGCAAAACACAAGCCTGCTGTTCAAGCATGTTTGTGGACCTGCTAGGTTTGCACCTGTATCTTTTGCCATGGGTTTGTCTCACTGGCAAGCCCAACAAGAACAAACAGATTAGACTGAAAGAGGGTGTTGTTTAGTTTGAACACGGAGCAGTGATATGTGAAATGAATTTCTGTATACTTAATCTTAGCCAAATGAGGCTGTCAGATGTTTATTTCTCCAACCTGAATCAGCACTTTATACCAAGAGGAAAATGTTCCCTGGCTGTAAAGCACAAGTGAGTGAAACGAAAAACCATGGACTCCAGTATTTATCATTTTCTTTCTCATTAGGACTCCTTGTTCAAAAGCCAGAACATGCTGCCTGTGCCTCCTCCATCTCTACAAGCTGCCTTGCTCCCTTGTTGCTCTTCCCACAGGCATCAGCTAAAAGCAGCCATTTGAGGTTGTCATGTGGGAGTGATCCAATGAGTAGGAGAGTAGGAGGGGGTGCGAAGGTTGCCCTGTGACATGCACCCAAACTTCCAGGAGCTGTTGCTCATGCCTCACCTTAGGAACAGGAAGGTGGGCTGAAGGTGAAACCACCAGCTCCCCAGTGGTTTCAATCGTCTTAGGCTGACCTGCAAGGGTCTGAAAGCACCTCTGTCTCCTGGGCAGGACCCACATATCAGCCAAAGCAAACAGGACAACTTATGTTTAGCTACATTTCAAACTGAGGAAGTCAGGGATCAGGTAGGAATGTTGAGCTTTTAATTACAGGAATTTGGTATTGAGAACGCAAAAGCAAATCCTGACAGATCCTTGTTCTCAGTCACAGCACAGCAGCACCGGTTTAACAGGACTGATCCATTCACCTGTGTGTAAAACCTTGGGCATAAAGCCACATTTGCCCAGTATGAGCTTACTGGCACCAGGTGAACAACAGATTAATTTGTGGTTCAGCCTGGAGTTTGAGCCACGCTGTTCCCTTCAGAGACAGCCCTTCTGCAAATCTCCCACTCAGAGAGATCCCAGCTCTTCCGTATGAATTGAACAGGGGAAGACACATCCAAAACTTCATAACTGTACACTTGGATCATTTACTTGCCGCTCTTGATAGTCAAATCAGGGGTTGTCATTGTTTAATACCAGCTGGCAACTAAGCACCACACAGCCGCTTACTCGCTTCCCACTGGTGGGATGGGGCAAGAATCCAGAAAAATAAATGGAAATTATCTTAATCCAGTTTTCTAGGATATCTCAGGCTTCAAAAAAGCCCAGTCTAGACTAGAAAATCATAATACGAGATCATCAGGTAGTTTGAATGTTGCTAGATATCCCAAAGCTAAAATTCCTGGTGCCTTCTCATGTCAGAGATGGGCTCATGCCGCTCAGGTACTGAAGAAGCTGCCCTCAGAAACTGCTTTCAGAAGCAGCTCCCTGCTGTGTTACCAACCTTGTCCAAGCCTCGGCACAAGATGCTCGTGTTTAGTGAGGCAAAACCCCTTTTAGCAACACTGGGAGCTTCGTAATAGACAGTGGCCTACTTCTCACCTTGTGATGGTCTCCCACTGTTGACTTCAATTAATTTATTGTGGTTTGAACTGATGGGGTAGGATGTGAGGTCAGAACTATTTTTCTACAAGGACATGTAGGCACAGTACAATGAAAGAATGGAGGCTAAACAGGAAGAAACAACTTTATAAAAATAAAAACACTGCACAGGAACAGATTGCCTGATGAAGGTGTGGAATATCCAACAGTGGAGCATTTTAAGCACAGATTAGGTAAGAATTTGCCACGTGTAGGATAGATACATGAGATCCTGCATCAGGGAAGGAGGAACTGTATGCTTTCTTGAGGTCTTTTCCAGCCATGTTTTCTGTGATTGCTCAGTTCATGTCAGCTATATTTAACTAAGATAACAATTTTGGCAGTAAGCCAAACGTCATTTTTTACTTAGCTCTCCCTAATTCTTCCTGCACTGTTTCCTGGGCCTAAAACACACAGACATATTTACCAACTTGATTAATTAAATTCTTTCTGGGATCCCAAGGAGATATCACTTTAAGAACCAGCAGTGCCATGTTTGATTTACTCTATTAGACTTTTTTGGGGTTAGGCGATTGGGGGCGGGGGGGAGGTGGAGGGGTGTTCGGGTTTTTTGTTTGGTTTGTTGTTGTTGTATCAGTCAATGAAAATATGTCAACAGAGTCTCACCTCAAAGGGAATATCAAGGGGGAAGATGCCCATGCTGCCAGCTGGTTGTTTCCAAAGCTTATTCACATACTCTGTATGTGCTCGCTTGGGGGAAGGAGAAATGGCAAGGAAGAAAGTTTCATATGGGAAGCAAAAGTTACATAAATGTAGAGAAAATATGAGAAATAGGGAAGCTTTTTATCCTGCCACAAAAAGTCAAAAATCCTCATAGAAAGCAGAAGTGAATTTGTAAGTGGTAATTATATCACTGTATTGCTTAACGTAAATTCTTCTTTATAAGACATACTGTTATTACTGTTATTAAGTGCATAGGAAACAGGAAATGAAGGAGGTCGTATATAGAAATGGAAGTGGATTTGTTAAGTTCATCATGCAAAAAAAAAGTACAAAATTGCAAAAGGA